>VWZD01012453.1:478763-645830 GCA_013396695.1 Sakesphorus luctuosus
TTTCCCATGAGTCTTGCAGCCATGGGATTGGCTTTTATTTATCTTTCTTTTTTCTTCCTTTTTCCCCCCCAGTCTTTAAATCTCCAGGTAATTTAAGATTCTTCCCCCATGTAATCCTTGCTCAGGGCATGCTATAATTCCATAAAAATTTAAACATACAGAGAGACGGGTCAATCCTTATAATGAAGCTTATCTTGGGGGAGTTGTAATACTTGAGACAGATAGTTGATGCAATATTTATGTGCTCTGTTTATTAACACCTTTGATGACTAATGGTGAAGGTTAGTTGTGTTTTCTGGGTTTTTGAATCAAATTATCTGCATTTCCTTATAGATAGAAACAGATTATGATGTTCTTCTGACAAGTGGTACAGAAACAACCCTTCAAATCTCTAAGGAAAACAAGGTTATTCTAGTAGGTGCAGGAGGGGAAATAGTGTGCACCAGCTTTTCAGTGGGAGAGCTCGAAGTGTTTTGAAGAGGTCAAGGATGGGGAAGAGACAGTGTCCATTACAGTCAGTTAAGTCACCCTTTAAACTCCAAGTCTTACAAGCTGAGAGACAGAGAAGCACAGACTCTCTGGGTTTAGGTATCACAAAAACCCCCAGAAGAACCTCACTGTGAGCGACGCCCCCACAGGGAGGAGTGGACACAGGCCCTGCACTTCTGGAGCAGGATCCACTCTGCTGTGCTTCCAGCTCTGAGCTGCCAAACTCCCCCCGGCACCCACACATCGCTCACAATGCCCTGCTCTATAACCAGTTGGAGGTGGGGCTTTCACATCCAAGCAACTCTGGAAAGGTGCAGGACAACTTTAAATTTTTATTGCCCACCGCTTCAAAAAGTTTCAAAAGTAAACCCTGTTAGTACAAGAACTGCTTCTAGTTCCAGAGACAGTAATATAAATACAGGTAGTGTCCTAAAAATAACCCCCTTCCCAGGTGGATAGAGATGTGAAGAGTCAGAAGAGAGGTGTGAGCTTATTCACAGACTGGCAGAAGGTTTTCCAGCCTCGTCATCCTCTGGCTCCCAAAGGACTCCTTAAAAATGTTATTGTTTTCACTGGGATTTCATTCCAATGGGGGGAAACAATCCATCAAAGATATTTTCTTACTCTGCTCTAAAATGCTGCTTGGCTTTATGAGGTAATAATAAACATATTCATATTAAATTTTTTTCCTGTGAAAGACGAACAGCAGCAGCACGTATAACAGCAGGTGCTCTGACTTAAGTTCCACATTTTCCCAATTCACTGACAAAACCAGATTTCCCTTCCATCTTGCATTTCAGATAGGACTAAACTTCAAATGAGGAATGCTTTTGTAGGTGTAATTTTTGCATAATTAGGCCCCTTCCATTTGCGTGCCAGCTTTTGAGAAGGGAGAGCCAGGCTGAATACTTGTGCTTCCTTCTGCTTCTTTGTGCCTGCAAATCAAAGACCTAGAGAATATTCTGCACTCTAAATTCATTTAGAAGGTTGAAAACCGCAATAAAGGCTCAGGGCTTCAAAAAGACATACCCGAGTACTCTGCACTAACCGTTCCTTCTTCCACATGATAATCTCAAATTGCTTTGACTACTTGTTACGTAGATCAGACTTGGATTTCTGCTTGTATCTTGTTAAAGCAACCTCCCAGTCACCAGCACAGCTCTGAGATGGCAGCAAGAGCACTGCTTAGAAACTCATGCAGATAACAAGAAAAAAATTATCAAAGATTATAACTTGTGTTATAAATACAGTGCACAGGCCACTTGCAAAAGTCAAGAGTTGTGAAAGCCAGACAGAGAAAACTGAGCATGTGTGTGTGTATATACACACATATATATATAGAATATACACACATACAAATAGATGTGCATGATATTAACCTATCAGATTACCAGCCTAGGTATAAAAAGAAGTGCAACACTGCTAGGAGTTGAAAGAGACAATTTTTGGAGATGCTTTTGCATGGAAAGGGCTTTTTGCTTTGCCATCCATATCTATGAGATATATGGCTTTCTACAGGATTTGGAGTCACTGTGTAGCTCTGGTTTCCCGGATGGCCTGTGCTGTTTCTCCAGCAGCAGGTCACTTTACATCCATGGCATGACTCTTTCTGGCTGCCACCTGATCAAGATGTGGGTGACACGGTTGATTTCAGGGGCTGAGTGATGCTGTACCCTTACACAGAAAGGAATTGCCCTTTCCACTGTACCTCCTGATAATTTCAACATCCCCAATGGCCTTTCATCTAACATCTCTGCAGAGGATGGAATTGTCATCCCAATGTTATCACAGATTGGCTCACACTATGTACCTGAATGCAAGACTTTATTGTCTTGTTCCTCAGTATGTGACAAGCAACTAAGCAACAAACAGCTTTTTGCTGTTAGTGTGCCTTTGTGTGCTTGGAGAGCAACTCCAGTGCTGTTTCACAGCACCAGAACTGAGCAAAATGGCCACTGGTATTAGAATAATGGAGATGATAACATTTTTATCTGATAGCACTTGATTTGTGTCTATTACATACAACCATAATGTTCCATGACACAGGCAGTTGTGCACATGCTGTGCCCTGCCGAATAACCCAGTTTAAATTTCTATGAACAGGCACAGCATATGCCATCTCCCTCTCCCCAGAATTCTTCCTTTGTCCATAATACGTTTTCAAGCAGTTTTTGTTTGCAAATAAAAATGCTTGTGAGGCATCATCTCATTTAGTTAGGCCCTGAGAAAGGCAGATATGGCTTGAACACTGGGTGATAGTCACCTGTCTTCCGAACAGTAAGTGCTTGCAGATCTAGGAAAGCCATTTAAGTGGATTTGGCAAGACACACAAGGTAATGTTTACACTTCTTTGTACACAGATCTGTCCTTAGATGTATTGAGGAAATTTTTTTTAAGTCTGGGAGATCTACTATTGATTTGGATAGTTGAAGGTCCCCTCTGCTATTGAGTACGTTTAAAACCCACTGTCCTGAAGGCTGTGCCAGGGGCTTACCAATGCCCAAATACCACTGTCAGCACCTGCAGCCATTTGTTGGGTGCTTCATTTTGAAGTGGAGAAAGAAAGAGGTGCTTCGAGAGCACTCATCTGCACAGTGTGAGGTGGAGGTCCTTCTTGGCTTAAACCAGTGCTGAGGACTGAAGGACACCACACATCACTTCATTCTTCACACAGGAGAAAAATGCCAAGGAACTGGCTATTTCCTATTTCCTTATGTTGCTGGTCAAACCTGGCAACAGGAGATACCTTCAAGCCTTCAGCTACCAGCTACTCTCATTTCTGAAATTAGAGAGTTCTACAATGGATTATACCAACCACATTTTTCAAAAAAAAAAAAAAAANGACACAAAGGTCAATAAAACCTGTTTTGGAGTATCCATCAAGTGATGTTTACTGTCATGAAAAGGTAATATTTCTCCAACAGCATTGCAGACTGAAGCAGTTCATGCTGTGAGGCATGAGAAGCAACAGGGATGTTGCAAACAATCCACAGTCTGGAGAACAGCACTCCACCTCAGGCCGGCCAGGGCAGGAGGAAAATAAATCCTCCTTCAATCCCATTCATAAGTCTTTGCACATCAGACCAAACCTTAAAGATGAGATTGCCAGGAGCAATATCTTATAAACCTCATCTGCTGCCCAGCTTGTCAACACACTCAGCAGGACACTTTGCCTGTTCACCTGGGCATCAGCCAGTGACCCTCATTGTCCTAAACCATCCTTTAAATTTTGGTAGCTGAACAACAGGACAGGAAAAGGGTTAAACCTCATTATTTAAATGGTGTAACTCTGAATGGTCAGGTCACTTCTAAGATGCACTTGGCAAAATCATAACCCAAGGACCTGAAGACATTTGGTCCATGCTATTCCCACAAGTGGCAAAACCTTACCCTTTTCTTTAAAAATCCACATGGAAATACCTCGCACTTTAGAATGGAGCCATCAAAAAGTAGCAGCCCCCTCCTTGCCTTTTTCTTGTCTGTAAGAAAAGAATTCCCTCAACTTCATCGCAGAAACTTTCATCAACATCACGTGTGTTGAAATGCCAGTATCAACATTTAAGTACCATGGTGCATCATGTCCAAAAATGAGAAATAACTGCAAAACCAGGTCCAAACATATGAAAAATATACTGAACAGGGTTCATTGTAACTATGAGCAGAGAAAAGCAGTTTTCAGTCATGTGCACACCTGTCCTTCTGCCCCAAACTTGCCTTCCTACTGTCTCTTGACCTCCGCGCCAATGTATCTGGCTTTGGATTGTTCTGCTCAGGGAAATCATCATTTCTATTTCAACTGCAGAAACGGAATGTTAAAGGAGAACTAAGGTGCCACTTAGGATCCTAATCCTCACCAACATTCAGGGCTCCTTTGTATTGAGCTGAGTGCCCTTATTTTCCCTAGAACTTCTGTCAGGCATTCGGCACATCACAGGAGATGCTTTTTGTTGTGCGCTACTATTGCCTCGAACCCACAACTCCTCAAAAGCGCAGTGCAAAACAAGAAGGCATGGGATTAGATTGTCCTAAATGACACTACAAAGACATACAAGCTAACAATAACTTGCCCCCAGCAAACTCCCACAAATTCCAAATCTGGTTGTGTATCTGTAGCCACCACACGTGTAGCAGCAGAAAAAAAGGGGAGCAGGCAGGGGAGACACAGGGCAGAGTACAGGAGGATACCTGACTGCGATCCCTGAAGGAAAGAGGGGTGAGTCTCTAGGGCATGTGCAATTCCTGGATTCAAGTAGTTACAGTCCATCCATAATAAAATTTCCAGAATCTCTGACAATTGAGCCCAAGGCATAGGAAAAAAATTCTTGCACTTAAATTAAGCATCAAAATGCATAAGTACAAATCTATTCTGCCATAATGCATGGGAGCATAATATATCTGAATACTCAATCATCAATTAAAAAACAGACACTTCTAAGCATATCCACCAGGTAGAAAATATGCCTGGATTGACTGAAAAGAATGTCCTGTCCAGGCTTACTAAGGCTCATTTATTCATTTAAAGAAATATAATCTTTAAAAACTTGCTCTAGCCTTTGATCTCAGTCATCAGTACAAAAGGCATTTGAGTACTGCTCAGACTTAATTAGCTGGCTCCTTTTTTATACATGATCTCAGTCACACTCTAATTAATCCATTTATAGTTTAAAATCTATCAGTCAAATCCCATACTTCATTCTTAAGACAACTTCGAAATGGATCCACTCCTCCTCCTAATTTGTTGCACTACTGGAAACATCTTCCCCTCCTTTGGACAGTCCCCCTTTCCCAGCCAAGAAAAAAAAAACCAGAAAACATACTCCTCCAAGGAGTAACTGAACTTGGATCACCCGGAAACGGGCTCGTCAGTACACAGAATAAAAAGGAAATATAAGCCTTATTTTGTAAAAAAGGAGAATGATGAAAAGCTGAGCTCCACCTCCTGTATCACACTGAGCCACTGCTGCACATAATGCAGAGAGCTGTCAAGAGATTTAATTAGGATACAAAATCCAGCGATTTAAGAATTCTCTCTTCTTAGAACATTCTTGGGGATTTACTCAGAATTAGAGGATGGTTTAAACATTAAAGGATTTTTTTCCCTTTAATGAGATCAGCTGCATAGTGGAAAATGAGACTTTATTTATCTAAATATCACATGAAGAACTGAATAATTTAATAACCTTGCTGAACTAAATCCAACCCAATATATTTACATGTCTTTTTTTCTTCAGCATATATAATACTTATTTTGTGTTTGACTTCCAGTGTATAAACAACTCTTAGCTCTACAAATCAGAAAAATAAATAATGAGAATTCTGTATTAAAAATCAACTGTTATCTTTGCTAACAATAATAAGTCTTTCAGTTTATACTTGAATCTGAAATCATATGCTTATTCACTTAGCTGAATCTCTTAGTGAATGTTTCTGGACATAGAAAAACTTTCACCTCATTTAAAAGTGTCATGTGCCATTCTAAAATCAATTCTCGTCCATTTTAGATCAAGACTAACCCTGGGAATCAATAACAACCCATGGACCTTTAGGGACTTAGGAACAATTGAGGTATGCATTAAGTTAAATAAAGTTTTACAGAAACCTTTAACATTTCAAGGGCTGGAAAATAAAATCTAGTGCATCTGTTGCTTTTTGATGCTGCTTTACCTATCACTAGGGCCAGGTTCAGCCACCCTTGCAAACATTTACTGTCTCAATGGAATGATCCATTTAGCTTTGGTTAATTTAGTTCAGTAAAGTCGGGGTAATCAGTTCACCCAGGATTAAGAAAAGGACTGATTACTGGGGAAAAAAAACCCAACACAACAGGAAGATTTGTTTTACCCTGCTGATACATAAAAAAGACATTAGTGTGGAAAACTGGTATTTAATAATTTGGAAGGGCAGCTTGCCCCAAAATATTCTGGTTTATTACATAGAAATAATACTTAAAACATTTTAAAATACAAGTATATATGGATTAGTAAAAAACCCCAAAATTCTTCATCCATGACAAGGAAAATAGATTTACTTAACTAATAATAAGGCAATTTTACAATGCAGGTTTTCCTGCATTTCATTTTAACTGAAATCCAATTTCCATCCTTAGCAAGTTTGTTATAAACTATGAATGAAAAGTAAGATGACAAATAAAAATAAAATTGTTCACTATCTTCTAAGTGATTAAAGCCTAAAAGTTGAAACTAAGAAAAAGAAATTTGAAGATATATAATTACTTCTTATTTGAATTAATTGAAGCTATATAATTATTTCTTACATAATAATTTCTAATATAATTACTTCTCTGGCCGGCAAAACTACCAGATTTGTTGTAAATTATGTGTTTTGGCAAATCAGCATGTCCTAAAGTTTACTGAATCAAACCAAGTGTCAGTTGTAAAAGGATCAAAGAGTAAAAATGACAAACGAAGGCTCTCCTCATGTTAACTATGGAGACGAGATGGACTCCACAGTTTGATCACATTGAGGTGCATCTGCCCACTTTGGTGCATCTCCTCTCCCCATGTAATTCTGTGGCCATGCATGAGCTCAGCAAATGGAAAAGCTTAATTTGTGCACAGCTGCCAGTGTGCACTCTGCTCACCAGTCACTTTCTCAGCAGGAGAGCCCACACTGATATTAATATTTATTAAGGCACTCTAATGATGTTGGCCCAACCCCGTGGCTGCCTCACAAGAGCATGGTATGAAATGAAGCAGTGCCCCATATGCAAGATCTGCTTCCCTGACTGTAAGATACGGCTGTGTGTGATGGCAAAATGCAAGGGAGGTTTCCACCTCAAGCACCTTCTCCCTTTCAGCTGCAAACAGCACATAGAGGGGAAGAGTGTGGATTGCTGTGGTCTCTCACTGCTTCTTTCCAAGTCAAAGATGCTCCTCCATCAAGTAAAGCAGCAGAAAAGTAAGTAAGGGAAATAGAGCAGGTTGCAAAGATGCATTGCACAAAAAGTAGTAAAGCCCTATGGCACTGTGCAGGCTCAGGAATAGGTTTGGTTGTGGGTTTTTTTCAGGTAAGAACACTTTGGAGCACACCTAACTCCTTGGTTCCTGCTGAGCCTTCCCTTTGCATAGGGCTGCGGCAGGTGCAAGCTCTCCCTTGCAGTGCAGTGTTGGAAGACAACTGAAGAGACCAGCATTTGGTGGCTTTGCTTCATGGGCTGCAAATGACTTAGAATCAAAGGAGAGAACAGAGAACTGGGGCGATAGAGGGGACAATTCATGTCATTTGAAAGGCACATCTGAAAAAAAAAATCAAATGCAGCACTCTCCACATCTCTCAATTAACAACAAAGAGATTCCTGATTAGCCCAGATGGAGGTGTAAATGTTGTAAACTTCTGAAGTAGGATCCATCAATCCCACCCACAGCACCTTCAGAGAGCTGAGATCCTGGGGTGCCTTCAAGTTTCCTCAGCCCCAAGTTTTGCCATTAGTAGCAAAACAACATGTTTAGGCCAAACAGCACCACACACACTGCTATAGAGGTGAACACTTCGAAAAAACCCCAGGTTTTTAACTACAGCATGAAGGAAGATTTTCAACAGTTTAGAGAGAAGTTGATGGTGTAATGATCATCAACACATTTCAACCCTCTCTGCTTACGATCCTGAGATCCCAAACTTTGGATGTCTCACAAATGGTAGACACCAAAGTGCATTGTGCGTTGCCTGGCAGTGTGGTCACCAGCATAGCAACCTTTTCTTTCCAGCAGTCTCACATCTAGAGATTTGTCTGCAGGTGAGCAAAACCAGGCTGCACTGGGGATGAGAGTCTGGGCATGTGGGACTTGCCAGCCCCTCCTTTGCCAACCTCTGCTTGCATTAGCTGGGAACCTGAGGAGTTGGCACTTCCCAAGGACAAGGCAATCTCTAAAGAAAATACACACAAGAGTAGGAGAAGGGAAGGAGCACAATCCTATTTATTCCACGAGCAAACTGCAGTAACAGAGTGAGGAAAAGCTGGGAATTAAACCATCTCAATACAGCATAGTCAGGTGTTCAAGTAAAGGACTTTCCTTCAAAAACAGAAAAAATGAAAATTCTAATAAATGTTTTCTTTAAAAAGAGAATACATGTATGTAAGAGTATAAGCAGTGAGAACACAGCATCAACACTGGTATACAGGTCTTTGACAGATTGACATTCTCAGGATACAAGATGACTCTTTTCCATCACATGCACCACACAGTCTGAAGACGAACTAAAAATGAGACCATGTTATCAATAGTTCACTACTGATGCCAGGTTCTCATACTCTGCTTTTCATTTTCATCAAGCTTACTTCATTACCACAGCCTTGATGCAAATTAAAATGAAGTCATCAGGCTCTAGACAGATATACAATTTTTGTTAGAAAGGCGATGAACCCAGTTCCTCTTCCTGTGAACAATTATGCAGTAAGCAGTCTAATTTTCTACACATGACTTAATGGGACTGCATATGCATAAAAAGTTACCCACAGGCATATTTGCAGTAGAAGGGCCGTGGTTATCTCTTAGCTGCAGGGTCTTCCAGAGACCCAAGCAATTACCATTGTTGAGAGCAACAAAAGCAATGCTATGAATGCATCATTAGAACTAATATTTGATAACTGGGCTTTACTAGTTATACCTGGTGCTAATATTCTTCATGATGGAGCATCATTCAGGGGGAAAACTTCCTGCACTGTGTGGTGGTGGATACACTAGCATGGACACAGCCAATCCGTGCCCCTGTGATGACTGCAAAGTTCAGAGGGAGCTCTGATGCCAGGATGGCATTTGTGACTGAGCTGCAGAGCTGCAACTGCACAGAGGTAGCCAGAGCACCTTAAATCCTCTCTCTGGCACCAAGGGAGGGATGGACAGAACATGGTGGGATTGTGGGATTCACAGCACAGCCAGGGACCCCATCACCTGTCCACACAGTGATCAACCAAGTTGCTGTGTCTCAGTTTCAAACATACCTCAAGGCTCTTGACTGGGTGAGGATTTTGCCAGTGAGCTGAGGGAAGGATGGTCACCTCTGTGGGAACAATCACCCCAGGATGTGGGACTGTGTCCAGGCAAGGGCAGTGTCAATGCAGTGGGGACACCAGACACCTTTGTCATGGGGGTGGGACTAGTGCTCATGGGGAAAGCTCCATCATCCTGGTAATGACTCCAAATACAGGCCATGCCCAGAAATGTACCTGGGGCCAGCTGGGACATTATCCTGGCAACCATTTACAGTCTTCCCGTTACTGCAATGGAATGCTTCCAGGAACAAGTCCAGCATTACCACTCCTACATTTCCTCAGTGGCTGCTCTCAGCAGGTGTTTTTAAACTTCTTGGGAGTTCATCTGCTGTAGCCCTTCACCCTTTAGGACAGACCAGCTGCAAAAATTTCCACCTCTCCTATATAATTTTTATCCACATTTTGACTGCAAATTGCATGCAACTGCATTTTTTCACTTTGCTCCTGTTTTGCCCTGCTGCTCTTTAACATGGAGGCACATCTCACAGGGCATGAGAAAAAGGAATTTTTATCAGTGACAGCCATATATATGTTACAGGACTAGGATGACTGAGTCACCACAAGTCAGACACAAGGCAGCCCCAGGTACTCGTAGGTGAGACTGAGAGGCTGGAAACCATTCCCTTGCTGTCTGCATGGAGCATGGACCCTGCAGCTATCTGGGAGCTGAGCAAGGAGTACATGGCCCAGAGATCTTCAAAGAGATCTTGAAAGGAAACAGCTGGTGTTTCAAACTCCCCTGAGTGTTTCTGAGAAGCTGCATGAAGCATGTAAAAGGAAAGGAAATATTTGTCTTTGAAAAGAAAACAGAAAGTCGTTAAAATCTTGGAAGCTGTGACACCATGCAAGAAAGTAGACAGAAGTAGTTCTTAGAAAACATATAACTTCGTATTTGTTCCATAGGCTCCCACATTAGACCAGGAGCCAGAAAGATTCCCTGTTTTGCTCACAGACCAAAGACCCAGTAAGGGCTAAGGGGATGAAGTGGTGACTGTGAGCTGGAACTCACCTGTGTAGGAAGGGATAACGAAACCCAGCCAAAATCTGGGGGAACCCCAGATAGGAAACAGTAGTGACATGGGAAATACTGTCATATGTGTATCTGCAATACAATTGTACTGCAAATACCTACAGAAATACACAATTGTACTGCGAATACCTATGGAAATTGGGCATGGAAGAGACTGACTGGATAAGTCTGGTGAGAACAAGAATACCAATGTAAAACATATATAAATTGGAAAGTGCTCTGTTATGTAGAACAAATAGGTCTCCTGGCTCTGGACGCAGTGCTGTTGTCGAAATAATTATCAGGGAGTGAGGCAGAACCCATGGTCTGTTACAGAGAAGAGAAGGAACCTCTCAGGGCCTATTACCAGCCCAGGGTTAGACCTCATTAACCCTCGTTAAGCCAAGGTGGATTATACATTGCAAACCAGATCTGAAGTTGGCTTTAGATTTACCACTTGTTTACACAAGCAGCTGAAACAGCCCATTTCTGCTTCCAGACATGCTCACTTACCACTCCATGCTTCTCTGGGAAAATTCTAATAAAACAGCTGAGCTATTCTGCATTGTACAACCCTTTGCAATCCCAGTCAGACTGCTCTAACCCCAGCTCTCATGCTACTCTTCAGACAACTCGTCTCCCCGCCCATCTTGCAGGATATGCTGGGTCTGCAAGAGCTGGGGAGCAGCCAGTTCCTCTTGCCTTGCCCAAAAGCTGGAGTAGGTGGTCATTTCTTTAACTCAGACTTCACAGTTGCATTTGATGAGCAAAATAAATGCAAGTTGGATATCAATGCCCTTTGTTCTTGAATAAATGGGGCCTGGCAGGATTTTGGCTTGGTCTATTCCTAAACAAATTCAGAGCAGGGTAGCACAGCCCATGTACCATTCCCCATGAGCAATCTGCATGAAGCCACCCTGATCTGGAGGCTAAACCATGGCACCAACACAGACCTGGCTGCCTCATGCTAGAGAACAGTCTTGGCCACATTCAACTTGTCGGTACAGATGTACTCCCAAGTTTACGTTCAGTGGCTTTCTCAATAACATGGTGATTAGTCAGCCTTAGGCTGCAGTATGGGAATTACTTCTCGCCACCTCATGTGAGCACACACACACACACACAGATGAGGCCTTCTTGCCCTGCCTCTCCTTCCCCACCAAGAGATCACATGCACAAATCTGTGCATGTAGGATGGAGAGAGCAGCCCAGCAGAGATGCCATGTCCTTCTGGAGAGTAAAGCAAAGTCCTGCCCCCATCACTTTACAAACACAAACCCTACAGCCCTCTGGACCAGCTGAGACAGGGCAGTGGTAAGGAGCAGACAGGGAGGATGATGAGAATAGGAAAAATTCAGGTACAAGCAGATCTGCACTTAAGCATCTCCCAGTCTCTGCTGCTGGGGAGCTTCAGCTCACTGCATTTCTGCAGGATAAAGTGATGTATATCCATCCCTATGTGCTATGCAAACAGCCAGTGACTCTGAGGGCAAGCCAAGACAATCAATCTGCCACAGCTGAGCACGTCCAGGTCTGCTGTTGTCACTGGGGGATTCGTAGCAGTTGTGCTTTGGGAAACAAAACAAACAGGAGCACACTTCTGTACACACCAGCTCAGGCAGCTCCCCAAATTCAAACCAGACGAGTGAGGGCTGCTCGACCTGGAGGATTTAATTAGAGTTGCTCCCCCCCTCCCCAATCCATTTGAAGGGTTCAGAGTTTTATTCTTACTAACTTGCAAATTTACTGCTCTAATTTGAAAGGAAAATTCATGATCACAAATGTCAAGAAGTTATGTTCAATTTCCTTATGGTGTTTTGACCTTCTCAACATGAAGGAAGCAACCCTTAAAGAGCCAGCGAAGCAGGGCTGCAGAGAATATTTATGCTGAGGGGCTCCCCTATGCCTGTCAGGACAAGGCTCCACGCTGGGGATCTCTCATCTATCTCAGACCCAGGAGATACCTCCTCATTTCAGTGGGCAAATGTAGGACAAATACCTACATTGTTCAAAGAATTTGCAAACACAGTGAATAACCCAACCAAGTCCAGTTTAGGTTTCAAAATGGAAACTCCAAAATGGTTCTTTTTTAATTTAAGTTGTCATTTTAATTCACTGTACAAAACCAGGAATTGGGTCCTCAGTTTTTCTATTTTTTAGTGAATTGGCATCTCATGCAGCTGAGCAGGGTTATAACACGACTCAGTGAGAAACATTCTGACATTCCAGGGTGAATTTTGAATGGTTAGAAATTTCCAGAAGTAAATAAATCACTCGGTTTCATTTTGAGCATTGATGAAAATGTTACGCAATATGAAAGGGAGTTCATATTCATCAAACAGTACTCCAGTTTCTGAGGAGAGTTCAATTTCACCGCACAATCTGTAGAAAGAAACTCAGTAACAAAAATACAGAAAATGTGAAAACCTCATCTTGTCATGACAATTTTGAATACACCCTAAAAGAGGACAATCCAGTGCAACTTCAACTGAAGGTGCATTTGCTGGCCTGCTGGAAGGTGGCAATCAACTAGTACGGTGCTTCCTGCACAGTGGTCTAGTTCAAACCCAGGCTCTGAAGGTTATTATCCACATGCAATAACTGGTTTCCATGAAATTATATCCTTCCATCCATCCATAGGCTTTGGAATGGAAGGATGCCCCTATGCTAAAAGTCACTGTCATAACCTGCATCTTCATTGGCATGCTCAGCTGCAAGGCAGAGGAGGCAAATGCACATGGAAGGGGAGAGTCTCCCCCTCTGTGCCCAACAGGCTCACTCAGGGACACTGTTGTGCCAATACTGGAAAATGTGCCCAAATGTCTCAAGAAGGAATGTGAAACTGCTGACACTGCATGCTGACAACTTCCAGCTAGTCAGCTCTAAACTGTCAGGGGATTTCCACAGAGACAGCAGGAGCCTCTCTATGCCATGTTGTGCAAAGAGTTATATCAACAATTGTCACCAACTTGTGTCCTCAGCCACACCAGCTATTCAGCCGTCCTTGCTGGTACAGACCTGCAGGACATCATACATGGACAGAGAGTCCCAATGCCAAGGAAAACCCTGTTATAGCAGCACTGGTGCTGCTTTGGCACAGCAAAATAGGGGTGAAACTCAGCTCCTGCAAGAGATCTGTGGCATCAGTTTGTATTGGTTTTCATCCATTGCAAGAGATCAATGAGGTGTAAGAGCAAAAGAAAGATGGCCCTCACTGGCATGAAGTTTTACAAGCATCCTCCTCCACTTCAGCCAGCTTGCACATTTCATAGCATTATGAATTCAAATGCCACGGGACAGATCTGTCTGGCAATAAATTCAGCCAAAGGCAATCTCTTAAAAAGCCATCATTATGTAAGGGTGTGCTAGCTCATTATAATGAAGGATGGAAAATACAGTACGCATCACACAGAGTAATTCAAAATTGATTTCCTATTGTGACACACTTTACAGAGGCTATTCTGCACACTGTTTTTGCCATGGTCTAAACTGAGACTATTTTCCCACTTTTCTTCCCTTTTACCTTCTCCTGTTTGCCCAGTACTGGAGTCTATTTCAAGGCACTGCCTTCATCTTTGCCACACATCAAAAGCAAAGCAAGAGAAGAGTGCTGTTCCTATCCTGGCAGCTTTCCATCACATTTTAAAACTCTTCCTTGAACCAAAAAAGCACATCACTCATTTTATTTCTCTACTCGTCAAAGAAGAGCTGGTTGCTAACAGCAAAAAGAGCCACTTGTGAAACATGCCAGCTCCTGGTCTCATCCTGCCAGGAGCTCTGTCATCTCAGCTCCCACCGACGCTCTGCTTCCTACAAGAATCTGGACCATGCCGGATTGGCCTCTCCTAGAGACTCAGATGGTGCTAGAATTGAATGTTTCTGCTTTGAAGACTGTATAACAACACCCTCAGTTTTTCTTTCTGTTTATTTAGATTTTACCTCTTCAGTTGCTTCAAATTTGTAATCCTTTTTGTGCTAATGCTGCTAAATAGGTCTTTTTATCCCCCAAATCATTTTACTACCAGCACTGCTTGGCACCCTTGTCTGCAGACTCAACAGGGCTGTGGTGTAATCTGTGTTTCCCATGTTTGATCTTCAGTTGGATGCTTGCTGCCCTTGACATTACTGGTGCTGTACCTGTACACCTTCTCAGGTTTGTCAGGTTGGTGTTAGATGCACATACAGCCACGGTCATACATACACAAGAAATTGCCTTTGGCCACTGTTATATAGGTAAAACCCCACAAGACTGCAGTCCCTGTGGAAATAAAAGCTGCCCATGAGGAGCCACTTCCATAAGGTCACCTGCCGTAATACCACGCTACGACCTGCAGCATAAAGCAAAGAGCCAATGGGGCAGAGGAGCCTTGGGTGGCTCAAAGCATTCTTTGTTCACTCCAAATCCCAGCACCCTGGGACTGGAAAGGCCATGAGCACAACTCAGTGATGATGTTTCCGTGTTACAACCTTTCCTCTCTCAGTCTGAGCTCTGTTTATAATGCAGCATGTCAAATACACAGTCACGCTCTCCTTAGTAAATCCACGTCCCTTATATGCTCTTACCTCCTATGCTTTAAACCCTTCTTGCAGGACCCTAGGGATGCAGCTGGGTTCCCAGGTAAGGAAAGACCTGCCCTGGCAGGGCTCAGACACTGCCCTGCTCCTTGCACCAAGAGCAGGCCTGCCAGGGCAGGAGTGAGGAGCTCATACAGACACTTAATTGGGCTTCATATGCTATGAAGAAGGTCCAATTCCCCATCTTCAAAACTTGCAGAAATCATTAAAGATTAATAAATGCCTGGGGTCCAATGAAAATTGGACTTTCTCTTATTTCTATTTTTAGAAATAATAATTGAACTATTATTTCTATTCTGTTAAGAGAGAAAGCTCACAAACTCATGGTTTGGACTGGAGCAGCTCAGGAAAACAAAGCAGCCCGATAGCCATACAAAGCCTGTCGTGGTGCAGCTCTTGAAATCCTGCCCTATGCTTGAGCTACAGCACCATACTTGGTCCCTTTTGTCTTCCCAAAATAGCAGCTAGCAGGACTGGAGAAGAATCAATTCCCAAGTAAATCTCATGCAAATTGGAAGCACACAAAGGAGGCTATTAAACTGCAATGGACATCAGCAGCACCACTCTCAGAGCTGCATGACATGTTTCAAAAGCGGCTGATATTAATTAAAAACGGGTCTCGATTTATTTATGTTTCTTTCCAATGTGCTTTGTTATTTTAATCACTGAAATACTGGCCACTCATGACCCATTCCATTGTACAGTTTTATTCATAATTAATACATGCACATAATCTTTATTAAGTTACATAAAAAATAATAATGGAGTTTTACCACCAATATAAAACAACAAATTAGGCTTTGTCTGTAGTTTCAATTTGTCCAATAATGATATTGAAACATATTTGAAATTAACCAGCTCAGATGTTAATCAGAGAGAAGCAGGTCTGCAGCACCTTTCCATGAGTAATGCTACGTGAAATAATTAAAATTTCACATTTATGCAGCACTTTCCATCTCCAAGGGATCCCAGAACCTATTAACAAGTACATCAGAACAGGCATATTTTGCAATATTTTGCCTTCCTGCGACAACTTCCTTCCGTGGATTTCAGATCATTTAAGAAAGAGCAATCAAGCCTTCAACACCCTGCACAGCGCTGGGCTTGGGCTCCCCCAAGGGCACCCAGCCCTCGGCACGGGGAGAAAGGCAGCGGGATGGCGGAAAGGCTGCCTTGGTGCTGACTGCCCCGATTCAGCCAAGGCTTCCTTTTAATCCAATATTTAATTATATGTTTAATAGACATTTAATGGATCTAAGCATGGCCTCAAGTATCTTGCTGAATGTGAGGGTGGGGAAAACCTGAGAAAATTGGGTGCAGAGGAAGAGGAGAGTGTGGTCACTACTGGCCAGTGAAGGCAGATCCTCCCTGACAGCTGTTTGTCATAATTACTTCAGGTTACTCATGAAAAAAACTACCCAATAAGTTATTTCCGTTGGGTTTTACATGTGATGAAAATCACTTAACTTCCTCAGATCATCACCGTTTTTTCTGTTTCATAGATGCCCACATCTCTAACAGGTCTTGCAACTCAGCATTCTTTCCCAGTATACTTTTCAGTTTTCCAACGGGTGAATTTTCCAGCTGACACTTTCTAGCAGGGACTATATTTTAAATCAAAGATCATTCTTCAAAATTGTCTGCACTGAATGTTCTTACTTAGTGTGGGACTCTCTGCAATGGAGAGACACTCCTGGGTGAAGCAAGGGGGGAACCTCCCACCCCGCCACTCTCTGATGGGTGGTTCCCAACCTGAGCTTTTTGCTACACTGAACTAAGCCTTGGGAACACACCAATCCACGGACACAGCTTTGGCAGCTCGCCATGGCAACCTCTCTTTTAGGCATGAGAAAGAACTGACTAAATGCAATTCACTTTAATGTATTTAAACTTCCTGTATCTGTAATAATGATTTCGTTTAAAGCTACATCATTTGGGGATCAGGGAAAAAACAGATACACAGAGAAAAAGATTCTCAAATAAACTGTTGCAACACCCAAATAATACCAATCTCTGTTCAGAAGCCTGAAAATCATATTGACTTGTGGGTAACACAGTAGCCATTGAAATTTTGTTCCTGAGGCACTGACCTAACACGGGATTTTCTCCCATCATGTTGCAGCAGACCAGAGGACACAGAGAATTCCGCTTAAGGCTTTAGCTGGAAAATCCTTTATTTTTTTCTGTATTAGCAGTAAAGGATCATATTAAGAGGTCTAGCAGATTGTAGCAGACTGAAAAATTATTATCCTTGTCTTTAAAGAAAATAAGAGCAAGGCCTGGGAAGAAATGCCTGATAAAGTCCATAAATGTCCATCAAGTGCTAAGCTGAGGGCTGTAAAACCTTCCTCCTTCTCTCTAAGCTGTGTGCTGACAGTAAACCATGTTATGAAGCATAATGATCACTTCAGGCTAAAGTTTTCTTTATTTTTTACTTTTTCTTAACAAAAGATGGAAGTCTATGGTTAATTCTTCACCTGCAGACAGATTTAGCTGAATTCAGAAGAGCAACAATGATATTCAGTATTTTTACTGCCTGTTATTAAGTGCTGGTTTCCAGTTTTGTTTAAATGCCAGTTATCAGGATTCAATTTACCCCCTCCAAGGGGGATGTCTGGTATCATTCTGAGAGTAATAACTGCAATATATTATGTTAATTGAGGTCTAATAAGCTTCACAGTGCTTTTGCTTCCAAACAGGAATGGAAATGCCATTTTTTAAACACAGAGTGCCCTAAGCAGATGTCTATACTGCACTACCTTGTTTCTGAATCTGAGAATACGGGGCAGCAGCACAGATTTCCTGGGCTTTATAAGGAACGTAAGGAAAACCCAAAAGATCTAACTACTATTAACACAGTCTTCTCTAAAGCCCAACCCTGTCTGAGAAATGAGGAAATCCCACATGAAGAGTGCATTTCATCGAGATGGCCTCCCCTGTCAGCAGCCTCCAATGAACTTTAAATAATGAATTTTAAGGCTGTTGTCCCACGTATCATCAATCTCAAAGACAAGGAGTCTCCAGCAGTGAATTTCTCTTCTGTTTAACTCTCAATAGAACTGTATTTCATGCAATTAATGTCAGATGCTGCTTGTGCATTTTGATCATTTCATTTACTTACAGCACAAGAAATGAGCATGACCACAAATCCAAGGCATCTTTTGCACTCACTAAAATTTGGCAGTGAGCCTGCAGGGTTATGGAGGCTTTAGCAGACTCTCAGGGATAAACGAGGATTATACTAGTTACCCTAATTAATACTTTGGTATTAGACAAACCAGGGACAATGACCTTTAAAGATGAGCAAGAAGAATTCCCTCCTGTGTCCAAACAACATGAATATATGCAATTCCATGCATTTGTATCAGTATAGATCTTGAGTATAGGACAACATGGCCACTTTATAGTTCTCATTTTGGCATGAAAAAAAAGGAATGTTTTAACGATGCTTCAGTTTGAACCTTTGGACTGAACAACCTCCCCACCCGCAGAACAAAAACCCCAGAATCTTGATTATTTACGCTGTTTTAATGAAGGCAATGATACCTTGAGAGAGCTTCTTTCTCCTAACACTGACTGTGCTCCTCAGTACCAAGCAGACAACCCAGGGCAGGCACAGTCCCATGTGCAGGGGCACAGCTGCTGGAGGTCTGGGGGGTTGGTAGCCTCAAGTCTCCACCACATCTGCCTTGTGCCCCTCCTGCTGTCTCACCAGCTGGTCAGGACGAGCAGAGCTGTGCCACAGGGTTCCACACCATCGACCCCTTTCAAATCTGAATTTTCCATCTCTGCTGATCTGCTATTGGCATGAGGCCAGTTTCCAGCAGCACACAACTGCTCCTCTGCCCCTGCTCATCCATGCAGACCTTCTAAAACTTGACTCCTGCCTTCCATCCCCCTCATTAGGCCTCTCTGCAGTTCTTCTACAAAATGCTCTTCCTCTGCCATGGCACAAATATGTTAAAGTGTCACCAGAAGCTCTGAGCACCTCCCCAGCCAGCCCTCATCCTGCTTGTCCATGGGGAAACTACACTTTTCCAGGTGTTTTCTTAACACATCACTTAAAAAAGTTTCCAAGAAGTTTACTGTCCTAGCAGCAGATGTTAAGTAAAGCACCCTACAGTTTTTCAGTTCATCTCTTAACAATTTAAAAACAATAAAAATATGTTGTCTGGTGCTTCACTTTCCTCAGGAACCCTTTCTGAGGAGAGTGCTTTCAAATGGGTCTGTTTATGGTTCACCAATCCCATTGCACATTCACTCCAAACAATGAAAGGGGGTTTCCATTCCAGACCTGGAAGACATTATTTACAAAGATAAAGGTAAAAATCCCACTAAGCCAGTAATCCATCTTCAAAACTTCTAGAAAAGTGGAAGCATTTCATCTTTCCCCATGGAGATCCCACGCCAAAACCTCTGCTGATGCAAACTGGCTTAACACAGGCATGATGTCAAAAAAGATCTCATTTTTTCCTGTGTTGTTCTTTCTCTTCTCTTTTTCAGATATCAGTACATTATTTTAAAGAAAATATTTCATGTTATATTGACACCAAGGCTCTGGCAGAGGCCACAAGTCCAGAAGTTTCAAATACATGATAAATCCAAACCTCTCCCTGAGCGTCCCAGAGGAATGGACACCCTTCTGTGTTAACTTGAGTATTGAAGCACCACAGATCCCACACATACATAAGCCCTTTAACCTGGAACTTTCCCTGGTGGCCCAGTCTTTCCCTGACACAATTTTCACAAAGTCCACCTACACTGACTTGTTTTGAAGCTATTTCAGATGCACAAGAGGAAAGTCTAAAGGACCAGACCTGACACATTCACATGTCACACTCATACCCTTTACAAAACACCATCAGCTCTGTGGGCAAGATGCCCAGTAGAAGGGCTGGATTCTTTATAGTGATGTTTCCAACATTTGTTAACAGCTATAAGGACTTTGGTTAGTGGTCTTTTTCAGCTGGCTGATGACTAGCACAATTTTATGTGACTAATGAGAACTGTACCAATTCTTGATGCAGATTCAACACTCACTGTCAGTGACAGGCTTGCAGCCAGCTCATACCCAGCATCCAGCAATTAGGCCAAAGTCTCTTTCCTCCATCCCATCCCTGATATAAATGTTAAAGAGGGCCCACCAGCAGGGAGATCTAGAACATCACACTTTCCACTCTGCTCCTGCAGGACCTACTGCCTTTCACTTGCAGACCAGAAAGTTCAACAGCAAAGATTTATTCAGGTAACACTCCTGTGTGGGATTTCCAGTACAGAAAACCACTCAGGAGGGGCTTTGCAGGTAGTTCAGAGATGAACCCACAAGCATCAAAGCATTCTCATTGACTTTATGTTTAAGAGCATGATTAAAAGCTTTGCTGAACTAGGGCTGTAATGATCAGACCAATCCAAACAGGGAACCTGTACACCGCATGCAAGGGGGAAGCTGGTGTTCATTGGGAGCTCAGATGCATGAGAAATCTCATCAAAATACTCCCTTGCTCCTGTAAAGCCACGGTCATGCAAACTCCAAGCAAATCCAGGATGTTTTCTGCTGAGCTAGGGCTGCATTGTGGCAACTCATTTGCAGGAATACATGTTCCTTCTGCTTGTTTGTTGTCAGATGTGTACTGGGCACTGGCAATGATGCCTCTTCTTCTACATATCATGCCTAAAGGCTAACACCTCTTATCTTGTAGCCAAATATCAAAGATACAAGCTGTCATGAAAATAACCTAATTTATTATTTAGCATATTCATTTAAAAATCACCATTGATTTTCTAAAACCACAAGGGGAAGTAATTAGATTTCGTAGGTAGCAAAGCTCCTCGCTGATGGTGTAGAGCCCCTGTTTTCAACACTCTCACTACAGAAAAATTAAATAAAAAAAGCTTTTCCTTCTCACCAGGCACAAAAATAAATAATAAAACAAAATCAACATTTCAACAAATGTATGAAATGAAATACGTGCTTGCTGGCATGTGCTGTGAGGGTGTCACTCAGGAGAGCATTTAAATGCATATGCTTGTATTTAATGAGTTATATAAGACTTAGGAGTAGGTTTAACTTCAAGCATGTGTGCCTGTGTTTGCTGCACAGGGGCGGTGTGGTCACCCCAGGTCTCAGGAGCTGAAGCACCGTGGGGTACAGGGCTCGGCTGTGAGGAAAGCCAAGCGTGCCTTGCTCCCGCAGAGCTGCTTGGCATTTTCCATGGCTCAACCCCCGTGTTTCATAGGAAACATGCACAGTACTGCACTTCAGCTGTGCTTGCCAAAAACAGTCTACTGTGGCCATGTGGTGGTTCTCCCTCTGCGAGGAAGAACAGCTGATACCTCCATGTCGTGCAATAACTCTTACCCCTTTAAATCAAGTTGACTACAATACATAAATCCCCCCTTTTTTTCATGCCTGTGGACAGGTTAGCAGATGTTTTCAACATCCAGGCTGAAATCGTAAATGATGAGACAAACTTGGACCTCTGGAGCTTGGTGTGAGGCTTGATGTGGGAGAGGAGCTGTCTTCACCTGTGCCTGCACTGCTGCCCCAGCACAGGGAACAGAGCTGCTCAGCTGCAGGAGGATGTGAACCCCAGGAGGGCTATGTGCCATAAAGGATAAGCCCCCAAGTCCCCTGCAGCCATTCCTGACTTCTGGCCTGTCTCCTTGGACGTCTGATCAGACAGAGAAAGCAAAAATAAAACCTAACACAATAGTGACCTAAATTTCAGTAAGTGAAAGATTATCTATTTTCTATAAAGAATAATTCACGTAAAAAAAAAGACTTCTACTGCCTGATCCCAGCAAAAGCTTCACACAGGATGGATCCCTCTGTGTGAACCTCCTGTTCCAGGTGGTGCTTGTTCCTCAGGTGTACAGAAGGGTTTTTCACAGAGCAGTTGCACCTGGAGACCCTGCAGAAATCAGGAGCCAGCGCTGCACAAACAGCCAGTAAAAGGCTGACACAGAGCTGGCAACTCTAAATACCCCCAGGGAGGGAAAGGCAGGACTGGAGGGGGCTGCGGCCCCGATGCCAACGCCTGCTGCTCAGGGATGGGGCTGGCACAGAGGACCGAGGCATCCGCCTCCTGCCTCCAGATGGAAACATCTTTATTTCGTTATCTCAGTTGTTTTTTCCAATGGATTTTGTCCTACTAAAACTTGTTTGATCCCGACTCTCAGAGGACAAAGCCCCTGAACAGGCACCAGAGTGATGGCCATGCCACCCCCAGCAGGGGACCAGTAGGACCATCTTTGCAGCTTTTATTTACAGAGCAGTGATGAAGTGGGGGGGATGTTTCCTGCTCATTAAGAGGCAGAGGCAGTGGGACCACCACTGTACTCTTTCCGTGCACACACAGCACTGGGCAGCCACTGAAGGAGACAATGCTCCCTCATTAGGGACAGGGTCGACAAATGCGTCTGTCATCCCTCTCTTACTATTTCCAAATGGACTCAATTAACTTAATTAATTTTTTTAGCGCAAAAAAATGGCAAGGAAGAAGGTGGAACATCAAATGAGAATAAAAAATAAAAGATCACTCCTCCTTCTCCAGCCAAGATCTCAAGATTGTTTGCTTTCAAATAGAAATAATTTTCAAAACAGTAACTTACTTGAAGAAAGTCACTAAGCGCTTTTTGCTGTGGCTGCTTAATTTGAAAAGTCACACCCACACTTCTCCCCACAATAATGTATTATAAATGCAAAGCAACTTTCCTAAAACAGGAATTGCTGTCACACCTTTGTAAACTCAATCAGTTATAGATGTTTCAAAAGTACGTGTAATCACTACAAAAGTTTAAAGTAAGGGTTATGTTACATGATTTGGATATGTGAGGATACAGGAATAATTTCACTGGGATTAAACCTTCTTTAGAGGGAATCTTGGAGGTATACATATTACATATATGTAAGGTTACATATTACATATAAAGACATGACTTCATAATTTACTATTTCTGGTTTGTCTCCTGCTGGAGTCTTTAAAATCAAATGGGATGCTAATTCAGTAACTGTTTAGGGCACATGCCTGTGTGTTTTGCCTAATGCAGATTTCTAGAAAGTGAAAAAAGAAGAAAAGTTTTTCAGTTTTTGTAATCTACCACAGATTTGAGATAGAAAAGAAAAAGGCAGATAAATAGCAATGAGACAGACATACAATAAATTTTTAAATATGATTAATTATTTCCATTTAATTGCTGCTGTACCCTTTTTTAATGTTCATTATTTGATGATTGCACCCTGGACAACTAACCAAGTTTCTTCCATTTTGAGGAAATGATAGTATGAGTGAACTTTAGTGCATGAAAAAATATGTTCTCTAGAAAAAAATTCTGTCATTTTCTATTGATGCATTAAAAGTACTACAACAGAAGAGGCTGCCTTCTGTTTGTAAACTTGATTTAGTTCTATCTTACTATCAAAACCATGGATGCAGCTGGAACTTCTACTCAAAAGCAAATGTTTTAGCCAAGAAGCACATGTATTACATGCACAGAGGCTATACCAAATCCCTTTCCAGATAAGGGTTTCACTGTGCCATGCCCTGTATGAGAACAAGGTTGAAAGATACTCAATAAACTTTTCAAGCTGGTCAGAAGTTGTCCAAGATTTCAGCTCTCAGTACAGAAACTGAGTGACCTCAAGTAGACCGAAAGCCTCAGTTCCACCTCCTAACAGACCTTTATGCAACCATTACAAAAATATCATCATCTCTACTCTGTTGTGCATGTTCATCCTCATCACCTCTGATAGTAATTTAATGTTGTGCTTTGCTTCCTCTAACTCCTAACCACCTAGGAACCTAACACTCTTCTTACTGAGACATGGAATTATTCTCCATCTGGATGCAACAGTCAGCCAGAGTAAAAGTGAGGATGTTATTTACCTTTTTGTCCCAGGTCTCTCAAAAGAGTCACTGAATGAGAACTTATAAACTCCTAAAACGCACTTAAAGAGCATTATTGGATTGTTTCAGATTTAGAAAAAACCCTCCCTTTAGAAGTGGCTTCTAATTTGATGGTCCGAATTGTCACTGGAGACTCCTGTGAGTTCATACAGATCTCCTAAGGTGCTGATTGAAGTATTCAGATCAAATGCCTAGAAGTGGGATGTGAGTATTCCCTATAGGAGATGGAGTTTCAAAGGTACTGCCTAGAAGTTTATCCAGGTGACGTTGTCAAATAAATCAGGAAAAGCAGACAGTGTTTACATGGGCACATCTACACCATCATGTCTGGGAAATTTTCCCCACTCCTTTGGATGTATACTCTGGCTACATCCCAACTCAACGTAGGGAAAGTGCTAAAGTCCCACTGTCTCCCCTCCAGGTCCTAGAAGAGAACTGGAAGAAAACCTTGGTAACTCAGGAAACCCAAGTTATTCTCTAACATGTTGAATGATCAGAACTATAGCACAGCCCTATGTGCTTTGGAGCCAGTGAAATAATTTGGGACTCCAGACTCATAGATAGTTTAAAACACTCATCATACAGGAAGCTTATAAAGGTCTTTAGTGACCCATCTACCCTTGCTCTGTCATTTTGCAGCCTTACCCTCTAAAAAGCACATTATTATTAATTATGAACACCTGTCACTCTTATTCAAGAATCAAACTTCTGTGGTGGGGGTGAAGGCTGCAGCTCCTCCTTTTTACACACAGAAGCTCCCAAGCAATCTCAGCAAGTGACCCTGCCCTGTGTTGGGCACAGCCCGACGGCCAAGGCCGGCTCTGCTTCTCAGACACTTTTGTTTCCAGTGCTGCTGGGGGATAAAACTGGTGCCAAAGTGCCTGGCTTGTCCAGGAAATGGTCCATAACAAGTCCCTAACGCTGCCCATTACAAGGTCAGCGATTTGTCTCCCTGTTCAATACTTTCCTGGCAATTGATGCCCCCATCCATAGCATGTCTGGCAATCATAAAGCATCCTGCTATCAGCTCTTTATGCTGCCTACCTACAGCCTGATACTCATTCACAAAAGCTTTCTTGTATGTAAGCTTAATGGATAAAGCAATCAATGCAAACAAAATCAGATGCTGTCCAACTTTTTTCCTTCAGTAAGTAGAATCTGAATCTTAGGCTTTTGTCTGAGATGTGCCCTAGGTCCAGGGTAGCTAAAGACAGCATGGATATTTACAGTTAGCCACAACACTTCTAACTTAATTATGGCATGGGTAATTTCCTCAACCCAGTTTATTGCCTGACAAAAAGAACCTTGCTGGTGAAAACCAGTGTGGTCCTGCAGTGCTGCAGACCATCAGGAGAAAAGGGACAGGCCTTCAAACCAGTATTTCAGCTCTCAGATCGCACTTTATACAATCTGCTGAAGCACAGATCAAGAATTCAGAGTTCCAGCAAAACTGCCTTTCAGTATCTGTTATGAAAGAGGTGAAGCCAAACAGCTGCATGTACTTTCCTTCTATCACGGTTCTCCTTAGACGTTCATGCCACATAGAAACAAAACTGCAATCCAGGTTTTTATTGGAGATTCTGGGTTGTTTTGTTCTACCTGTTGCAGAGGAGAGTATGTTCCCAGTTATTCCTGTTTTCATGTACAGTCTCCCGTGTGTATTTCAGCATGAACACATTCCCCACAAGGGAAAAACATTGAAAAGATGAGGGGCGCTTGAGAAACTCATGAATATCACATTCTCAGACAAATGCCTGGAAGACACAACACTGTGTGACCAAGGACTGCTTTTTTTCCCTCTTTCTGTGTACGTGCCCAGGATGTCATTAAAATCTGAGACAAATGATAATAAACCATTTCACATTTTTTCACCCGAAAGATTCTCACTCCAGAGTTTTCACCCTGCTTCACCCTGCAACACACATCAAGGTTACAATCACCAGGAGACATTGGGAAGTTCAATTTTCACGCTCATGCAACATCATGAACATGTACAAAGTCTTGCACTGAGGACAAACCTGGAGACACGTTGCAGCCAGACAGACTCAGGGCTCAGCTCTCCGACACTGTTGCAACTCTCTGTGATCTTTGGTGAGCTCTGTCACTCCTGTATTTCTGTCCTTACCCTTAAAGCTTCTGTTTGTTGCCTCTGTTTGGTCTGAAAGTTTTTTCAAGGCAGAAACTGCTTATACCAGAGCTGTGCTGCACTCTCAATAACAAAAATGATCAAGAGACGTTTGCCAGTTATGACACACAGTTGCCCATATTTTAAATCTTTCTCTTGCTAAGATTTAGACACTAAATACAAACTACATGCTGAAGAGGATTGAGACACTTAGAATATCTGCTACTGCAGTGGCAGATTAGCCCATGACAGGCATTATCCTCAGCACAAATGTGTGAGCCAGGCAGGACAACCAGGAGGCAGCAGCTGAGTTTTGTGGAGAGTGGAGGAGTTACAGTGATAACTGATTTATGGGACACGAACTGCCTTGCAAGGCAGTAATGATTTCCTGCAGAGCTCATCACAGACACCGTCAGTCTGCTTTGAGCAAACCCCATTAAGAAATAGGTGGCTGCAATGTTTATTAAGAAAACCATGAGCCACATGACAAAGCTATAACATTACAACTTCAGTTCTACTGGATGGCCTATGAATACAGAGAACTCAATGAAGCAGGTATTCCCAAGAGAGGAATACTAATTAAAATAGAGAGAGATGCACTGATAGACTGGCACATTTGTGTGCTCTGCACTGCTTGAATTACTTCCACATGATCACACTTTATACTTACGTTTCCATACATCAAACTCTGAGCTTAGATTTTACCTCCTTATCTCTGTCCATCTAGCACATAAGAAAGATTTATAGCATGTTACACAGGGTGCAACTGTGAAAAAGCAGTTGCCATGGCAACTCAGTATTACTTTTCTGTGTAAACTTGAAATACTGAAGTAAAGGGAGGCCAGAACTCCATGCCAACTTCAAAGTTGCTCTTTCTTCCTATTACGATGTTTTAAAGCAACTAAAATATTCTACTGCCATCAAGCATACATATTAAATATGTCTTTTTAAAACCTTTTTTAAAAAGTGGTCAGTCATTGCAAAGCATCACTATGGATGTGACTTGCCACACCTGAGCATGTTAGCAAGAAGGCAGTACCTCAAGAGGTGCCCCAACCACGCACACCTGTGAAGAAGCACATGAAAGTACAACAGGTCACTGCAGGCCACAACAGTGTTACAGGCCAATTTTGCAGTATTAAGACACTTCATGGTCAGATCCCTACATGTTCCTCTGCTGGATCACAAAATTGAGCCGTGAAGACGAATCACAGTCGTATTTTCAAAAGATATAAAAACGGGGCTCCATTTCAGTGAAGCAGCTCTACGACCTTGCCCTGTCACTTATCACAGACTACTTTATGTTCATGTACATTGGCTCCACTGCCCCTAAATTTAGTATTTCCCAGCAAAATGCATCTTAATTCTGATCACCCACCTGTTTGCAGAGACATCAGAGAGCTTTAGTGCAGAAGTCAGCAGCAGATACCTTGAGGTCACACTGCTTGGCACAAACCCTTGATCCCCCTCATGCCTCTACATTAGCCAAGGGCTACACACATGGAAAAGGTAAGCACAGCTCAGGTCCTGGTCACTGGGGAGCAGGGTCTCCCTGTTCTCTGTAAGGAAAACTTTCCTGCCTCAAGTGGGCAGGATCTGTGGGCCACACACAACACAGAGCCATCAGGTCCAACACAAATAAACAGATGTGCACCAAGGTGGTCCAAACATCTGCCAGGACAATTTGTGCAGACCTTTTGATAGAAAGCATTTTTTTAGGGGGAGTCAGGGGGTGGGAATTCAGGAGGAAAAAAAATGCAGATTTGCAGGGAAAACCACATAAACAGTAGACCTACAAATAGTGGAACAGTAACCTTTTTCTCTTTACCTTTTGTTCATACGGGAAACACCAGCATAAATGTGTCTACATCACTCACCTTGGAGTACAGTGACCCAAATGTGTCATTTTAACAGGGGAACTTACAAGATCAGTGCCCTTCAGCAACATGACCCTCTGTTCCTCCCTGAAGCATTACCATCGGCATCACTGTGCCAGGGCAGGCCTAAGCAGCCACCCCGACTGCTTCATATCGTGGTACTGCTTTCCCCTATTGTGGTGTACTTTATACATGGCCAAAGTCCTTACCAATGGCCATCATTGCCCAGCTCCCACATCCTCACATCCCTGTGGTGGGACACTGCACTTGTCCTGAACTCCCTTCCTATTGAAATCACTAAGTCTTTTTTTATTATTAGAAAAGGCTGAATTTCCTGTGGTGCTGGTAGTGTGGAAACACAATCTCTGAGTCACAATATTAAAAACACATTTTCCAATCAGAATGGAGTAGAAAGAGAGGGAGAGTGATAGTGGGATACACATGCATCCCACTGAAGACAGCTGAGACTCAGGAAACCACAGATAAACCAGGGGACACTGCCACCTTAGGGAAAAAAATCAGTGGTTTGTTCGGCTATGATACAAATTGGATGGATATAGCAAACACTTGCTTTGCTATATAAACTGTGAGGTGAATGACTGTTTTTTCACCTGCTGAAGCTCTCCTGCTGCGATGTGCTACAGCACTTTGTGTGCAGATTGAAACCAAAGCTTGGCCACTTTCTTCTCCAGTTATTGAGGGAGTCTAACAGTGTTCCCAGTGAACCCGACAGTAACACGGTGTTGTTATTAAGTGGAGGCCCACTGCTGATCTCACTAAGACTGGTATCAGAGTAGAGTAATTCCTTTTTACTGCAGAACTCCATTTTAATTTTATTTAGGGAGGCAGAATGATCTCATAGGCAAGGCATCAGGAGATCTGGGTTGTGTTCCTCGCCATGCCACGTGATCACAGGCAAAACATGCAAGTGCTCTCT
The DNA here is from genome assembly GCA_013396695.1 of Sakesphorus luctuosus. Classification (NCBI taxonomy): domain Eukaryota; kingdom Metazoa; phylum Chordata; class Aves; order Passeriformes; family Thamnophilidae; genus Sakesphorus; species Sakesphorus luctuosus. The sequence continues at coordinate 507,692 of VWZD01012453.1, forward strand.
GCTTTCCTTTTTTTTAATCATCTGCCACGTGCTGGAAGTGATCGTTATTTACTGCCACAGAGTGCTCTGAGATCAATGAATGATAAACCCTAAAGAAATGCTAAGTGTTACCAATGAAGTGTGCGATTTTTATACGATGAGAACAATATAAATCAGGACTAACCGCAGTGTCTCGGACATAATGCAAAATCAAGCCTGGAGGTGATCTGAATGGGTAGTAAAGTTCCTGAGAAGAACAGATGACCCAGTGAAAGCACAGTTTAGTACTCAGCACACGAATGAGGTAATGGTAGAACAGGCTTTGACAGAGAAGATAAAATGCCATAGAACAAAAATGTTAGTTCATCTTATTTTGTTCATATTGTGTCAATTTTCTTTTCCTTTTACGATTGCATTCTCTCGCGGACATATTCTGCCTCTTTCTGTTCCTGCTAAACTTTGTCTTATGGCCTCCTCCCTTCCTCCCCTTTAGAAATTCATGCTGTGCATAAAATTGTCTCGCTGATTTAGAGTAAGATTTATTCTTCTTGGCCCAGAGCTCTGCTCCATTGTAGGCCACCAGTCCTACAGCAGAGAGATTTAGCACGTGTTTCATAAAATATTTCAACTCTTGGTCCATGTTTTACTCTTTCCCATCTCTTTTATTTTTACTTTTTATGGAACTTCATCAACACCAGAGGATGGTACCTGGGCTCTAAAACCAGCTGATTCAACAATGTGCTTCCCCATCACGCACCACAGTACATACAAATGATAACCCTCGCTCAGGTTTGTTCCTCATTAGTCTGAATTCCATAAGAAAGTCAGAAACTGAATACGCATTGTTGGCTGTACCTTGGATCTAATTTAACCCTCAGAATAGCATCACTATATCTATTGTTACTACCCAACTCCCAGTATCCTATCACACTGGTGCTCTGAACACTTAAAAGGTCAAAGAAAACAGAAATATTTATGTATCAGACACTTACAAATCCTGCACAGTTAAACCAAGTCTACCACAAAAAATGCATATTGCACAAATAAACCTCAGAACTAGTTGAAATTAGTTTTTGAAAAGAAAAAAGCCACTTAGAACCAGTATTGTTAGTAAGATAGGAAATAAGGTAATATGAGGATCATCTCTGGGCCTCTGGTCACCCACTCTTCTGGGTACACACTCTGGTACCCACTCTTCCCCCAGGAGACAAGAAACTTGAAATGAAAAGAATATTAAGGAAAAGAGATTTTGGCAGTTCAGAGTGGTTATGATTCTTAAACACCTCAAGCCACGCTAACTGTTGCAAATGCTGGAAGCAGTTATTATCAGGAGTACAGCTGTGATGGGGTGGCTCCAACTGAAATTCTTTACCTCCATTAAACGCAAAAGGTTTTTGGAAAGCCACAATTTTCTGTTAGAAAGTGATAGCAAAGTAGGCATTGCAGTATCTGTAAGGTTAGCTCGGTTCTATTCTGTATTTCCCTTTAACATCTGTAGAGCTTTGTGGAATCAAAGACAGCTCTTCCCATCTTTCTGGAGGGATACAGAACAAACACACCTTCCATGGGCCGTAACCTCCAACAGGATGGTGGGATGTGATCTCTGCAAGAGAACTGCCAGGTCCACAGCAGGATTAAGCACAAGTTGTACAAAGCAAGACCATTGTTAAACACATTAATAGACCCAGCTTAGAGAAAAAAAAAACAGGTCCTTCACTCTTGGGTGTGTGTCTCACATACTGCCATAGGAAAGACTGAAATACACTCTTAGTGAAAAGAGGTTTAAAATCCTCCTGGTTTTCTAGTTTGTATAAGCAATTTCATTTGCCCAGATGGAAGAAATGAGCTCCTAGAAGGCTCTGCTTAAATGGCCATGTAGCACTAGTGACAACGAATATAAAACACTTGAAAATATTGCAAGTAAAATTGTTCTGCTTGACTTTGAAAAAGATTCAAAAGCATTTCCAGCTTGCCATTGTCAAGTCAAATTTGACCTATAACAAAACTCAAACTCTTAATAAAAACATAAAGTGTAGGTACATTCCTATAACCAAAAATGATTGAGCTGTTACAGCTTGGCAATTTACTGCCCATCCACTGAGCTGCAATAAGTATGTGAGCACTTTAAGCCCACTTCAGTACCAAAATAAAATACATTTGCTGAAAACGTGCTTCGGGGGATATCTGCAGCTGTTTCATGGAGGGTTTAACCCACCACTGATTGGAGTAAGCTAAGAGCACACTAACAGTAGATTAGAGTGTTTTGCCTGATAAAGGAGAATTTGTGAAGCCACAGCTATTTGACTGCTCCCAGCCATGCAAATTAACCACCACTCTGTTAGCTGAAAGACGAGGTGCTCGCAGTGACACCAGCTCAAATTAAAACTGCTGCTGATTCAGAAACAGCCGAGACTGACAGTCATAGATAGACAAAAAGCCTTTGAGACAGCTGCCCTATGGGATGCGTAGCATAATCAGACATTGAAGCCAGCAGAATTATAGGATTGTGTCAATCACAATTCTTTAGGTTTATTTTAAACAAATATATCTGAAAATTTGAACACAAAACATGTTTCTGCATATATTTTTAGGAATGAATGACTCACTTTGCAGGGCTTCTTAATGCTCCTGTATGCAAATCTATATGCTAATCACTCCCAAATCACTCCCTGGAATACTATATATATGATAAATATTTAATTCCTTGCACTGAAATTACAGGTTCAACACTTTTATATTCCTACCACATTATTAAAGCCACGAACAGTGGGGAGCTGTCTGAAATATTCAATTATATTTGATCATTCTTGGCCATCAACACTGCAAGGATAGATCTGCCAAGGAAAAGGAAAATGTGACAACGCAAGAAGGTGACAAAGAGCTTGAGAACTTGTTCCTTTGGCATTATGCAACAGTGGCAACATGTGCTGTCTTGTGCCTATGTGGAGAAAGAGCTTCCAACAGAATGAAAAACTTTCCCATGGTCCCAAAGCCTGTAAATGCCTCGCTCAGTGTCCATGGAGAAGCACGAACACTGGATGAGACATCCATTTTTCAATGCCATACGGGAAACACCATCAGCATTTGCCCAATATCACTGGACATGTGAAGGATAATTATGGCCTTTTCCAGTGATTTCACAAAGATGAAGTCAGGAGCAGGTGAGAGAAGTCCACTCTGCAGGCAGGGCTGAGAGACCTGGGCACAGGTGGATTTCTGTCCCAGCAGACACCCAGGAGGTCTGACAGCAAAGCTCTGCTTTTCCTGCTAGGCAGAGATCCCATCCTGAGGAGAGAGGTGCTCACAGAGATGTCATCCCATGGGAACTTTGCCCAAATCCCCTCCCTCACATCCCTGCCATCACATCCTTGGTCTGGCTGAAAAGTCCCAGGCACCAACTTCCTTCAGAATCTCTCATGCCCGTGGTGCCCCAGGGTCCCACCACCACTGCTCTGCCACCCACCCTCTGCAATCAGAGCAGAAAACTGCCAATTCCTCTTCCAGGTTTTTTCAGTCCACAGGGCCAGAGCTGTACTCAGGGTGATTTTTCCATCATTATTAATTTTCAGATTATACAACTGCATTTGATCAAGACAGAGAGAAGAAACTAATAATACAGCACAGCACTTAGGAACACTAATTGCAAATTACTCTTAAATAATACATCATCCCTCTCTTAATTATGGCCACTTGCAATCTCCTCATAAAAGTGCACATCTGCTAATGTATTTTTCCAATAATATCAGAATAAAGTTGCAGGAAAAGGGCAGAGTAGTGGCTCTTCTGTATCTTGACCTGCTCTTAGCCTAAGTTTCCCTGAATGTCCATAAAGCTTTTCTATTTTTTCCTTTGTGACTTAAAAAATTCATTCTTATGATACATTTCTTGAACCAAGCATCACTCATGAACACTCCTTTCTGAAGGAAAGGCTACATCAGGAACGTGGTTTGCCTGAATAAATAACTAAATCTTATATTTCCCATTCATTTCCAAAGGCTTTGAAGGCTGAGCCACCGTAAATTCTTCAAATTCCATGTTTCTACTTGTTTTACTGTACCAAAATCCTTGATGCCATTTTTTCCCATTTAATTTGCCATTTTCCTCACTACTTGTATGAGGGATTGAAAGATGCTGAAGCTTGCAGTGCCACTCCAGCTCCACACATGCCCATCACCAGAGTTTTCAAAAGACAGTCACGACTCTGAGCTTTTTCATGTCCTCTCATCAAATACGACGATGGCCATGACAAGTTCCCAGCAGTGCTGAGCTCTAAGCATTTGCACCAGCTCCTGGCTCTGGCACTGAAAACCAAGCACAGAGCACATCAGCTCCTGCACCCAAAGCGAACAGCCACCTTTGAAAAACATAAAGAATTTTTTTTTCCCCAGCACTCCCCACTATGACAATGGTGGAGGTGGAATCTGAGCTCCACTCTTCTTGATTGAATACCATGGATCTTATCACTTCTTGGGAGCACCACACTCCAAGTTTTCTAATTTGAATTTCTAAATAATTCAGAGCATTGGTAACTAGATCTGTTCATTTTATCCTATTGTCTAATATTCTCACCATGCTCCAAATAAATCACATTCAGTGCATAGACATGACATGCCAAAAAAAGTCCAGGGCAACTCCAGACCTGCCGCTACCTATAAGCAACACAGTCTCGCTGTGAGATCAGGAGGCAGCTGCATTTACCTGGTCAGCTGGTTCATCTGTAGCCCCATGACACTATCACCAAACTAATCCTCTAAATGAGACACCCTTCTCACTCCAGTAAATTAATCACATATCTTTATCTGACAGGCACAGGTTTGAGATTATTGCTCTGAGCAACCCATTTTCCTCACCACAGAAAAACCCAACAATTAAGAATCAAAGGAAAAGAAAAGTAAAAAAACAACCTCAACCCCAGTGAAAATCAGATTGGGTCTTTAAAGAGATTTTTCAGCTTGTGCTACACAGGACTTACATCCTCTTACTGAAAAAAACCAAAGATAGGCTTTTAGGTTCTCATGTGTGCTGGTCTGTGACTTTCCTTGCCCTGACATAACCTAGAGCTGAACAAAGGATAACTTCTATTCTTTTGATTGAGTTCATCACTGGACTGAAAATCTTTCCAAATTTTACAGGAAAACCAGTACAGTCAAAATATCTGTTTCAAAGTAGAAAAGGTGAAAGGTCTGATGGAAACCCCTCTCCTTCTTTTCATAAGTAATTACAGTCTGCATTGGTTTCCAAATAATTTCTTTAGAAAACATCACAGAGACCAGTTAACACAAAATATTTCAACTTCAATGCACAGTGTGTGGACTCTGCCAAAATTTTTCTGACCATCCGTGCAGGGGCTGCAGCCCCAGCAAAGCCACTTTCCCCAGGCATCCTTGAGTCTCCCTGTCACTGGCAGAGGGAGTCTGTTCTTGTGTTTCCTCAAAGAATGCAAAATAGGAAACAGCCCTAATGGTGACATGTCCCTCATAGATAATTAAATAGAAAATCTGGCAGCTTTTCAGACACGCTGCTACCTGCCTATGAATACAAAGCAGGTTTGCTTGACAGTCAGCTAAGGCACCAGGCCCCCTGCCTGGGCTGGGGGAAGGCTCCAGGAAGACTTTAAACAAATGTTTATGATAGATCACCATTACACTGCTCACTTAGTCTCCTCCAAGAGATGTGACACCCACATCAGTCTCTGATGACTCAAGTGATAATCCCACCCCTTCCCAGCAGCACTGCTAGGTTTGGATTCTAAGCAGTGCCCAGCCCATTTCTGGGTATTTTCACTGGCAATCCCGTAGATCCAGCTCTTAACAGCCAGACTATCAGCTGGTGCTGCTCACCTGCATTTGTAGTTGCTTCCACAGGGTTTCCACTTGTTCCAGACAATGATTTTAACACTGACCAACCCAGAATGGGGTCTATTAACCCCACAGTGTCCAGGCAGGTAAAACTGAACCACTTTGCTCTCTTCCCTGCAGCCGTAACAGCTGAAGTGCTAAGAGTGTACTAAGGGCAATGCTCTTTTTAACAGCACTTGGCGTAATTACCCTTTAATTCAAAGCTGTGACTTTACAGCTTCATTTGTTTCTGCCAATTTTATGTTTGAAGGGTGGAGAAAGAATGAAGGAATAACAATTTAAGTGGAGCTCAGCAGATGGAGAACGAGTACCTCTTATTCTCTCCATCACTGCTGAAAACAGAAGTTCTCCACCTCACAGTGATCCCTTGCCAAAAGGAGTGAAAAAGAAACACCTCAGCAGTTACCGGAGCATTTTAACTCTCACAGAAAAACATGTATGTTTCTTTGCAATGCTGTACAGGGAGACATAGCTGGGAATACGGCTCAGCAGCACCACGAATGGTGACTAGTCAGCAGAGTGAACTGTATCTCATGCAGACCCAGCTCCAGGCCAAACCAGTCTTTTTTCCCCTAACACTATGGATTTAAGAGGGGGAAGGCTACAGGGAACCATGACCCGAACATGCCAAGTTGCCACCAAGTCTGTGGGCTGGCTGTGCTTCTACTTTTCAGGGCACGGCTGTGCACCCCTCCACATATCTGTCTGCAATTTGCCTCTGTACCAAGGAAAAGGGCAAACCCCACTCTCCTGCAGGTATTAAGCATAGGAAGCAAACACACACTGAAGCCTCGTGACTAAGCCCTGGCACGGGCAGGCAGCATTGCAATTAAAGGATCATACAAGCTCATGAGAGGTAAGATAAAGACCTGTTTGCAGGGGAAAGGCCAAGGGGAGCTGCGCTGCTGTCCAAGCTGGAAAAGGAGGGGGTGAATCAGTAGTTCAGAGCACAGGCAAACAAAAAAGACTTCAAAAATCACATCACTCCGACATGGCTTAAAGGAGGGCACATGCTGCTGCTCATGGGGCATGTCACTGGTTTGCAACTCAAGGGTACTATGTGGGCAGAACTGCTGTAGCCTCGTCACAATCAGTGTCACTATGGTGTGCTGGACACAGACATCCTGGTGGAAACCCCCACACAGGAATCCTCCAGCACATGGTGGTGGGATAGGAACCACAGAAAGCAATAACCACCCCGGAAACAGATACAGAAGGGACAGAAAGGGAAAAGCAAACTCAACAGTCCCCCACAACCACCTCTCTGAAAAGAGAGAAGCAGAACATAGCACAGGACCCTGCCGGGGGGATTTTGTGTTTCACTCTGCTCTTCAGCTCACTGCACTAAGTGCTCACATACCACAGTAATGAGAGCAATAGAAATGCCTCCAGAAGCAGAGTAGATTAGAGAGGGCCAAACAAGAATGCAGCAGCTAAAGGGATAATCAGAGCTCCGCTCCACAGGGAAAGGGCAAACCTCGGCACTTCTCTCTCTGTCAAATCACTTCTAAAAATACACCAGGCAGACAGATCCAGACCTGATGGCATGACAAGAGTTAAACTGCAGCACTGGGAGCCTGCCATGCCTCACACAGCTACAGAATGGATCAGCTCAGAGGACAGGGACACTCACGAGTATTTCTCTGGCATCCTCCACCATGGGCAGTGGTCAGGTCCTGGCCAGGGTGCTGCATCAGCTTCCACCCTCCATTTCAGAGGTCAGCTTTGACTTTTTCTCTTTTCCACCCCAGTGTCCAGGAGATTAAGGCAACATAGGCTCAATAAGTTTCAATTGTAGCTCATTACCCCATGTCTTTTAAAAAAATCTACACTTTTTCGCAGTACCACCTTAGTATCACCTAGCAAGGCAGGACCCAAACTTTCCTGTGAGCTGAGGCTAGAGGGATGCAAAGAATTTGTTTGATTCCCCTTCAAATGAATTGCAGCAAACACATTTTTCCTGTCTATGTAAGAGTGCAGGAAAAATCAATGTTACAGCTAATACACCCTTTCATGCAACCACAGTAATCAGTAGTAGATGTCTGTGCTGCAAAACAATACTTGGCAAACCCACAGTGCTTTAGGGTCACCAGAGAGATGTCATTCCTTCCTGCATAAAATCATTTACACTGACGCCACAGATATGCTACTCATAATGTTGGACAAATATCCCAGAAAGATTAATATTATTTTCATTGAACTCTCTGTTTAAAGGAATATAGAAGCACCATTTCATCCTTAAGCTGATAATAGAGTCCACGTGTGAAAACAATAAAATAATAAAAGCGACATGAATAGGACTACAATGGAAAAAAGATTTACCCAAAGAAAAGTTTCTACATCAAAGCAAGCAGATAATCTGACAATATTTTCTTCTACAAAACGGGATAAAGTTCCTTAATGATTTAAACAAGATAGAGTATTATAATTTTTATTAGTCCCTAAAGAGCTACAGCTAAGCTGCAGGGGGAAATTGTCTGCCTTATCCTGATAGGATATCTAAGGTAATTGTTAATTTTTTCTGTTTTGCTTGATCATGACCAGAAATGCAAACAAATAATGATTTTCTAAAATTACTACTGCAAACATTAGTGAGTCTAGTGCAGAAGTTCTCAGAGTTAAGTATGCAAGGATCTGATCAGCTTTCCAAGTCGATGGGAGCAGGAGGTTCCATTCTCTCTCATGCCCCTTGCACTGCTGTTGTGTTCCTTGACCAGCAGCTCACATCAGGAGCATAGGCAAGATAGCAGGGAGAGCGAGGTATTTCCCAGCAGGATGTAGTTGGACTCATGAAGGAGGGACCTTTCTAAACAGAAGTTTCAAGCTGGCTGCCTCTCCTAAAAGCAACTAAGGACTAACTGAACTCTTCTTTAACAAAAGGCAGCAGAGAAAACTCATGGACTTTCCTTGTTGCTTTGACAGGTGATATCCATGGTGCTTAGGGGATAAGTATCAGTAATAATATGTGTAATAAGTAACTCAGCTGATATCAAGTGAGAGGAATTCCTTGTCTCACTGTTGGGCCATTGGATTTTCTCCAACCCGTCTGACACTTTGGGAGGCAGCAGAGATGTGAGAGTGGTACAGGTGTTGCCAATTTAGTAACAGTGAACAAAACAGTAATTTGGTCCTAAGTGAAGAAACCACTTACAAAGCTATGGATTTGCTACCATGTCGGTTACATTTCTAACGAGTTTTTTTTTCCTTTCCCATTTTTTCACACTTTATCCTTGCCACAGTCAGCATTTTGTTCCATGGGATATGCAGATCCTGGCATCCAGCCTGACCTGGAAGGTTAGCCCTTCATCTGTCTCCTGAGTTTTCTAGGTCCCCAAGACAATGTAACTACAGATCTCCAGGTTAAACAGCTGTCAAGATGAGAGTTAAGACAGCAGTAACTCAACAGGAACAGAAACTGGCATATTAGGACCACAAACATATTTGTAAAATGAACATGCCATCCTATAGTCCCTACAGGACTGGAAAGACCTTGCTGGTTCTTTAAGCATAGATGTTACAGCTCTCACTTGGCCCTCTGTGTATGTGTAATCCTGGTCATAATTACACGCATATGTTAGGTATTATTTATAATTCAATGACAAGAGATAGATTTCATTTTTGTTTGGTCACTGCTGCTCTGTATGCTTGTGCTGCATAAAGCACAGATTTACTTCGCCAATCAAAATCTGGTATCTGAGATCCTGTGGTGGGCTCACCCTGCCTGGATACCACGTGCCCACCAAAGCCACTCTATCACTCTCCTCCACAGGGGAGAGAAAATATAATGAACAACTCACAGGTCAAGATAAGGACAGGCAGAGGTCACTCACCAATTACCATCATGGGCAAAACAGATTTGACTTGGAGAAACGAGAAAAATTCATTATCAATCAGATCGGAAAAGGATAATGAGAAATAAACCCATATCTTAAAATGCCTTCCCCTCACCGCTCCCTTCTTTCTGAGCTCAAGTTCACTGCTAATTTGCTCTCCCTCCTCTTCTCAGAAGTACAGGGGGATGGGATGGGATGGGATGGGATATGGAGGCTGTGGTCAGATCATCACATCTCTCTGCTCCTTCCTCCCCAGTGGGAAGATTCCTCACACTCTTTCCCTGCTCCAGTGTGGGGTCTGTGACATGGGAGACAGTCTGCTATGAACTACCACAGCATGGGTCTCTTCCATGGAGTGCAGTCCTTCAGGAGCTGACTGCTCCAATGTGGGTCACCTGCCACCTCACAAGTCCTGCCAGCAAACCTGCTGCAGTGTGGGCTCCTCTCTGCACAGGTGCACAGGTCTTGCCAGGAGTCTGCTCTAGCACAGGCTTCCCACGGGGTCACAGTCTCCTTCCAGCATCCCCCTGCTCAAGCACAGGGCCCTCCAGGGACTGCAGNTCCACAGGGGAGAGAAAATATAATGAACAACTCACAGGTCAAGATAAGGACAGGCAGAGGTCACTCACCAATTACCATCATGGGCAAAACAGATTTGACTTGGAGAAACGAGAAAAATTCATTATCAATCAGATCAGAAAAGGATAATGAGAAATAAACCCATATCTTAAAATGCCTTCCCCTCACCGCTCCCTTCTTTCTGAGCTCAAGTTCACTGCTAATTTGCTCTCCCTCCTCTTCTCAGAAGTACAGGGGGATGGGATGGGATGGGATGGGATATGGAGGCTGTGGTCAGATCATCACATCTCTCTGCTCCTTCCTCCCCAGTGGGAAGATTCCTCACACTCTTTCCCTGCTCCAGTGTGGGGTCTGTGACATGGGAGACAGTCTGCTATGAACTACCACAGCATGGGTCTCTTCCATGGAGTGCAGTCCTTCAGGAGCTGACTGCTCCAATGTGGGTCACCTGCCACCTCACAAGTCCTGCCAGCAAACCTGCTGCAGTGTGGGCTCTTCTCTGCACAGGTGCACAGGTCTTGCCAGGAGTCTGCTCTAGCACAGGCTTCCCACGGGGTCACAGTCTCCTTCCAGCATCCCCCTGCTCAAGCACAGGGCCCTCCAGGGACTGCAGTGAGTCTCTGCTCCCTTGGACCTCCATGGGCTCCAGGGGCACAGCTGCCTCACCGCGGGCTGCACCACAGGCTGCAGTGGAATCTCTGCTCTGGTGCCTGGAGCACCTCCCTCTCCTCTGCACTGACTGTGGGGTCTGCAGAGCTGCTCCTCCACAGTTTCTCATTCCTCTCTCCAGCTGTGGTTGATGTAGTGCAGGTTTTTCCCCTCTTCTTAAATCTGTTATCCCAGGGACTCTGTCACTGTTGCTGATGGGCTCAGCCTTGGCCAGCGGCAGGTCCGTCTTGGAGCCAGATGGTGTTGTCTCTGTCAGACATGGGGGAAGCTTCAGCAGCTTCTCACAGAAGCCACCCCTGTAGGCTTCCTGCTGCAAAATCTTGTCACGCAAACCCAACACAGAACCCTATGGCCAAAAACACTGCCTTTTTTTTTTTTTTTTTTTTAACACTTCAAAATCTTTTTCTTTATCCACAGTGCTCAAAATTCCTTCTTCTGCTTCTTTTTCTATTCGGTCTTTCTTGATCCTAACACTTATACTGTGCTTATCACTGAAGCATCTGAGTGGCAAAGGAGTCAGGGCAACTTGTAGAAAAACCACTCCAGAGCTCAAATGCACTCAACAGATCACTTAGGGGCCTTCTACACAAGGTTCAGTTTCTTACATCAAAAATCAGGTTCCAGCCTTTCCCCTGTTGCATTAGGGTGACAGCACTGATTGGGAAGTGCAGGGAAGTCTCAGGATTTGGTTTAGAAAAAGCATGATATGTTTTTTTATGAGCAGCATATCAGGAAAGCAGCTCTGGATTCTCTTTTCCTTTGGGCCACCTGCCTCCTTACTGAATGAGGGACCAAACCAGAAGTACTTTGGGCATAGAACAGAACATGTCTGCAAGAAATTCACTGTGAGTAACTGTTTTAGTCTCGAATTATATATATTAATAGTAACAACAACAAAAAAATATACAATGCTGTATTGCCATAAGGCCAGTAGACAACCAGGAATTTTCTATGTCCAGAAAGAGAGCTAAGGCACCAGGTCACAAGAACACCTTCAGGTATCAGAGTTGGGAGAAAGAGGAGTGATTTGCCTGTAGATTTATGAAACCATAAAGAGTTTAGAATGTACCACATCAGCACACATCAGATGCTCAAACTGTCCTACTTTCTCTAACAGGCAGCTTGGGGAAAGCCCAGTCTCCTGAAACACTCAGTTTGAAAGTCCTTCTGGTCTAATAACAACACAAGTATGCATTGGTTTATATCATTACTGCTGTTCATAGTGCAACCAGCCTATCAAAACAGAACCAACCTGCTGATGAGATACATGAGACAAAAAAAATACAGCAGGGTTTGCTTTCTTCCCCTTTTGTTACCAAGCAGCCTATTGACACTCCCTCTACTTTTAGTTGCAGTCATTGTAAATTCATGATGCAGAAATAAAAAATACTGGGAGATTTATTATTTCACTTGTTCCTGAAGGAAAGATGGCAAACAAGGTTTGTCCATGGGAGGATTGCTGGGTAAATGACAGGCAAAGTACATACAACGCTGGAAAATCCAGCCATGCTAGCCTAAATTATTTAACTTGATCTAGTCAATAAATATTGCATCCAAATTCAGATCAAGACATAGAAAGTTTGTACATGAGATTTATGTTTCACTCTATGATTCACAGTGTAAGTGGTTTGATTAAATATTTATTCTAATATTCGCTTGGGTTAAGAATTACACCAATCTGTCTATACGAAGCTAAGCAGAAGCTCATAGGAAATCTTATAAATACAGCAGAAATGCATTATCAACCTCCTAGTTTTATTCTAAAACCATTTTTTTCTTTCTTGATAACAAAACCTGCCAATATAATTTATTTCTTGCCACCAGTGGGCTATTGATCTTCACAGCTGTTGCTCATGGGCTAAAGCAAAAGAGGTTTCTGCCAAAAGAGAATACAACTTAGACTTCTCAAATACCTTCAGAAGCAGAAGTTCATTAAAGTGAACGTTAAAGGAGAATTTTCAGGAGTTTTAGGTAACTTCTGGTAAATCACCACGATCTTTGATACATTTCAAGATTTAGATTAAATTTTTAAAAAACTAAACTTCATCCCTCTGATAGTTCAGATGACAACATATTCTTTCTGCTGGAGGGAATGATTATGATAGCTTAGCTTTTGTCAGATTGAGATCAGACTAAAAGTACATGTTATTTTCCCGAGAAAAGAGATCGGCAACATTTACATGAAAACAGGTCTGAATATTTAAAAATAGCAGGTGATGTTGAGAGACATTTAAGAAGACTTGCTCTTAAAACTGTTTACGGCTCAGACTCTAAAAACAAGCTCCAGTTCTGTATGCCCCTGTCATCATAGAGCAGAAGCCACAAGTCATGACTGAACACATTGAATATTGGTATCAGACGGCTGCTTGAAGTGGAGCTGAACTTGAGCAACTTTGTTGTCAGCACCAGCACTGTTGGATTCACTGAGTTACACGGTTCTCACCTTTATTTTTCTCGCTCTGAATAAATTGAGAAGGTTATCTACCTCTGTTAAGTATTGCAAAGTTGAGAGATAAAAGGCACTGTGTTTCCATTGTGTTGCTGTTTATTAATTAATGTAGCAAAAAGGCACAATTGTGCATTTTCTTTGCTCGGGAGCATAATGGGCAGCCTGTGAAAGAGCTTCAAACCTCCCCTCTGCTGATTTGATAGAGGAAATATCACACCATTAAACACAAAAATGGCAAGCACATTATTATTCTGTTTGACTGTCTTTGCCAGACTCTATCAGCACACCTGCATAGATGGTCAAAAGATATATGTAGTGAAAAGTATTCAACATCTCTCATCTGCCTTTACTACAACTTCTGCCAAGGTTCTCTCAGCTGGCCAGCTTAGAGTATCTGCTAACAGTGATTTGAATTCAGAAGTCAAAGTCTTCTTTCAGCTCAAGGAATGGGATGCAAAATAAATGAGACTTGTCTTGCTTTTTTTCTTCCCATTATTTCTTAGCAATGGTCAGAGGACTCTAATTCTCCAGATCACTAGATCAAGTATCAGTATAAGTTGGCTAATTTAACTGGAGAGAATATATCAGTACAGGTGCCATGGGCTCTCCTCAGTGCTAAACCACCCCCTCCACAAATCAAGGTACGTTTCCAATCTCAGTAATGTCAGAGCCCTCCTGTGTGGCCTAATTAAGGCACCTTACTTCAGCACGCATTTTTTTCACCAGTAAGACACATGTAACAAATAAGCCTGAGTAAAAAAGTCTTTTGAAACTCATTCTGAGACTTATCTAGGCCTAAAAGTGCAAAGTCCAGAAATTGGTGTTGATCAATTGCCTTATTAACCCCCATAGGTTCTCTGCTCAAGTATCTGCAGAAATAATCAAAGCATGAATACCTGTGTTCTGAAGCAAGAAGAGACAATCACAAGCCCAGGAATTTAGATCCACCACTTCAGACATGCTGCAGACAGTTCCTTAACAATTCTTGGAAATGAAGCTACATGCTGTGGTCACATTAGATCACTTACTTCAGGAAGATATTTAATCTTCATTGAAATATTGCAGGTAATTAAGAACTCCCAACATCTGCTGGTAAGCTACTGCAGATGCCATAACCCTGCCTGCTGAAGTGCCACCCATCTTTCCTGTTTCAATTTAGCTGACTGCATCTTCCAGAGAGGGGATCTCAGTATGCCTTTTCCCACTAATTAAACAACTGTTTCATATAGTGCATTTTCCTTTGGGCATTCAGGGGTCATTTCTGAGCCTTGTTTTCACAGCAGGTCTGGAAGGTCACAGAAACAGCACTCGCAAGGCAGTGCTGGCTAGAAGCTGTTGGAACTCCTCCTTGCACATTCGCACAGGCAAACCAAGGCTGCTTTTGTCTGGGAAGCCAAAGGAATGTATCCTGGCACAGCCCCACTGCACTAGTGATAAGGGCACAAATTGCCCTAAGCTGCTTCCAAGCACTGGATGGCATCCAGTCCTTGATGTCCTTGTCCAAGCAAACCCTTCCACCACCAAACCCAGCTCATACAGCCATAACCTGTGATCCCAGGGAGAAACAGCCTCTTACAGGAGAAGTTTGGGTTACTGTCCATTGTTCAGAAGAAGACAATCTGGCTATACAATCCAGATTCCCTCTTTCCCTGCTTCTCTGGTTCTCTGTTTTGACAAGCAAAGAAACTATAAAATAATAGAAGATTATTTTACAGAAAACATACTCAGATACTTCTCTCTCTCAATTCATTCTGTCAGCTCCTCTCCCAAATTTGGCTGCTCCTGAAAGCTGGCAAAACCATAAGCATGCAGCTGTTTCTCAACAGCTCAGTGCCTCGGTATTCACAATGCATAGTTTCCTTAGACTGCACTGATTAAAAGGAAAGCAGAGTGGAGAATGGCACTACAGAGGAAATGCTGTTCCCAAATTCCTTCTCCTTAGGAAAGGTGTGCAGGGCAGACACAAAAAGGGCAACCCTGCCTGTTGTCCGCTGTGGACAGGACAAACAGGATACTGAACACACATCCAGGTGAACACTGTCACCCCAGTATGTGAAATCTTATAAAATCTGTCTTCCTTTTCAGTGTGATTTGACCAACTCACCAAGTACTGCCACATCAGCAATTTCCTCCTCTGCAAGGAGCAGACATGACAAACTGTCCCAGGACAGTGTAGGATTTACCACCATTCTCCCCTGATTGTCTTTCCTAACTGTGGATCATGCAAGTGCCTGTGCAAGGCACTGCAGTTTCCTCATTGCTATGGGAACACAGTACTCTGTGCTACTGAAATATTCAGCCCACCTCCATAAAATACCAGGATTCGCAGAGTCCAGCCAAGTACCTGAGCAAAGAAAGGTTTTCAAAAGCCAATGTGCCATTAGCATTTAATAAGGAGAAAAGAAGGTTATTCTCTCTGAACAGCTTGAGACTACTCCAAGCAATGGAATTGCTGCTGACCTGCTGCACTCAACAACCCTTCCTCCCCCTCACTGGAGATGCTCGAAGAAAGGCAAAGCCCTGGCAGTAGGAAAAGACAAAAAGAAACACCTACCCTCAGAATAACACAAACATCAGTCATCCAAATGTGGACAAATATTTGTGGTCAGTCAAGCCCCAGTTACCTGGCACCCAACAATTTGGATTGTCTCTGCCCTGAAATTACCCTCCCACAGACCTCCAGGATAGGTACACAGACAGCATCCAGACATCTGGCCTGTACCTCCAGGCTGAGGTTAGGTGGCATTCCTGCTCCAAGAGCTGAATATTTCCTCTTTTCTTTTACCCACAAACTCAAATATCAAAAGAAAAATAAGAGTTTATTTCCCATCGCTGGCTGGCACAACTTTTATGTAATCTGGAACAATAAACAAGGACACTTGCATGGGATTTGGTTTTTTGTTAAGCAAGGATATTACTGGGATTCAATGGGTTTACTTCTGGTTTATTGGGCTATCCCACTTTAATAAGCCAGTTCTTACACAAACATATTTGCCTGTCAAGTGGTAAGATGAGGCACAAAAACTAAGTTGCAACAGAATTGAATTCAGCAGGAAGGGAATTAATTATTTCTCTTTGAACAAAACAAAACAAAAGACAAAAAGTCTTCCATGCATATTTTCAGGATCATCCTGAATCTATCAAATTACTGATCACTCAGAAAACACTGAGGGGGAAGAGAGATGATCAACTCTATGACAAGTAAAAGCTGCTCTCACTGAAACTTTTTGCCTGTTTTTTCTGTGTTCCCAGTGGTGGTAGGAGCTGTAGGGATTTAGGGTGTGCAGGAGGACTAGGCATAGCTGCAGCCTTTGCTGAGCAACATCAGCCACACTCTCTGAAGATCAAGCTCCAGGATCCAGCAGTGTAGGAAGGGGAGGGCCAGCCCATAATGACCAGCCACAGCCCAGGATTTGCTTCTCACATAGGTAATAGCTGCCCATGGTTTCCCGTGTCTCTCAGTGTGCAGGCTGTCTGAAACAACTGTCTGTGCTCCATTCCAGGCCTGCAGCAACACACCTGGTGCATTTGTCACCTTAGTCAGTCCCAGGACCCTCCGTCTTCTCCTCTGGCCTATCATTAAAAGTGTTTACAGAATGATTCCAAGTCACAGGAAAATAAGTTACCCCAGGATGTCTGATCTAGTCCACTAGACAGTGGTCATGATTTCAAAGGACCTATCTGGACTTCTGAAGAACTTCACAAGGTTCTCACAAATGATGATCAAGTTTAAGCTTCCTGTTTCCTAGAAAACTCATAGAAAATTTCCAAGACAAGCTGCTAACCCAACTAACTTGACCTGATATTCTGAGACAACCTATATTAGACAAGAACTTGGAGATCAATCTCTCTTAGTGGTGGAATAAAAGATTATCTCCTCCTGTATTTATAGGAAAACAAACCTTACCTACCCTCCATCTTCATTAGTCTAGATAAATGAACAGTCACATCTTTAGCATCTTGTCAACAAGACCCCTGTGTGTACCTTTGCGAGTTTTCTGATCATCCCCGTAGCCCTCCTTGTCACCTTTCTTGAACAGAGATGTCCAGGCTTCTGTATGTATTTTGTTAATAACATTTTACATTGAGCTTGGAAATACTACAGATCTGTAGCTCTCAGTTACTCATTAAATCCTGGTAATTCCTTAAGCTGTGGTAAGGCTGTCACGTGTTTCAGCTCTTCTTCAGACTGCCAAATGCACCATGCAGGGCAGTCAGCTCTGGATACAAAAAGCAGTTACATATATGTCAGATAGGATAGGATATGACAGGACAGGACAGGAGAAGAGGAAAAAAGTTATTGGCCATGCTGCTACAGACCACAACAACATAAAAGATTAGAAGTTCAAATAGCAAAAAGCAAATATAACATAAATCATAGTAATAGAGGTCTTTATAATGAAAAAGTAGATAGCTTCAGTTTATGCCATGCACAAGTATATGAAATGATAGTGATTTATGCTTCTTAAACAAAAGAAATAAGTATTTTGATTAGGCTTGTGGGGGAGGGAATCCAAGGCTTTATATTCAAAGCTTCATTTTAACCAGGGAAAATTACCGCCTGCTGCATGAAGCAGCATTCAGGTTCATTCCTTTCCCTGAGCAGAGCACCCGGCTTGCCTCAGGAATCAAACCCAGCAGGATGCCTTTCTGACTCTACCTCCTGACCAGCCGTGGGTGTATCCACTGACATTAAGCAGCACGAGATCTTCTCAAGGAAGCAAAGCCCAACATGAAAAGGTTTCACTGCAAAAGGAGGAAAAGTCTTAAAAGGGAAAACTACTCAGCATGCTGCTCCAGGAGCCAAGTTGAACTTTCATTTCAGATCTGAGCATTCTGTAAGAACAGAGTGCTCATCTACTTCCTACAGTAAATTATTCTTCCTCAGCTGTATTTCTGTACACTTTAAATTTTTATATAAACTTCTATAGAAAAAGAAATCACAGCAATTATAATCCTAGCAATTATGTAGGCCCTTTTTGCTAGACACCAGAAGTTGAATTGTTACCAGGGAAAAAAGCACTGTGCCCTGAGAGAAGTAGGGCAAAGAATTCCCATCGTGCCAAGATGATGAACCCAGGTAATCAAAACCTGAAAACATTGTCAGGCAGCATCTATGGGAAAGAAAAGCAAAATATAAAGCAGCAAAGCCCAACGGTATTAAACCCCAGCCAAGAAGCTTGGCCTGCAAATTAAGCCAGGGAAAAATCTTTAGCAGAGAATTAATGCTGTGCCAACATTGAAAAAGTGCAAGCACAGATTTAGGACAACTGTAAACTTTAGAGTCTGAAATCAGCCACAGGGACATGAGTGTAAAAGTAAATACAAAATACAATTCACAAAGATGAATATGGTCAATACCTCAGTGCATACCTCAATCACTGAAATATCTTGTCACACAAACCTGGTTTGATTCTTTAATGAAGCAGCAAAGTGTGGTTGCAGAAGTCTGGTTGTATTGAAACAGTGCACTTATCTATGCTTGAAGCCACAACAGTTTCACGAGTGTTCAGGAGGTGAAAGTAACTTTGCTACTACTGTAATGCCTTTATGATCCAGGGCCTGGTAAAGCAGCAGAGAGTGCTGAAGGCAGGGCAGCCTAGTACAGCAGCAGCCCAGGTTCTTGGGAATCAATTCCAGAGCCATGTATTTCTACAAAGGAAGGTGGAAAATGATAGAAGAAGCAGTGTGCACAGGCAAGTGGGACTTGTCTCTGGAAGGCAGCAGGTCTGAAGGAATTGATTTAGATTAATCAGGTGCAGCAGCTGAACCCCAGTTCTTTATTCAGTGATGTTACAAAAGATCTGCAAACTGAGGACTGCGAAAGGAGAAGAATTGGAAGAAGAACTGGAAAACTACTGCAGCTGGTAATTGGTATTGCCAGTGAGACTGGAATTGTGAAAGTGATGCAGAAACTGCCATAAAAAAATCAAGGTATAGAAAAAAATAAATCTTAAAATGAGACTTTTAAAAGCTTACTTTACCAGCAATAAAGCATCTGACTGCATTACAGGGTCTAACTACTGCCATTAAAAAAAAATTCTGATAAGAAAAACTGTATGAAGAGCATGACTGGCTATAGGTTTGACTATAGGAAGACCTATGTCAATTCTCCAGTTCTCACTATCTTTGTATCAAATGGGATTTTATTCTTAAAAAAAAAAAGAAAAAGAAAAAAGCCAATGAATTGACTTGCTAAGGCTCAGATCTTTTAATGACCCTGGCTGAGTAAAACATTTTCCTTTAAACAGTTGTGCAATCAGCGTGAAAGTCAATAGATGCATCCTGACCCACAGTCCCCTACTTAATCCTGCATGGAGCAGCAAAGCTTAACGGTGTCATCCACTATTTGTCACACAACAGATGCCTTGATATCTTACTGGGAACTTGGTGCACTTCTGCAGTTCAGGCCTGGGCCCCTTACCTGAGCAGCCTCCACTGCCCCTCAGTTGGTGAAGGCTCAAAGAATTTGAACTATTCAACTGAAGGACAAAAAGAGGGAAAGAAATAAAGGTTTTCCAGACAGTGATACTCATATGGAAAGGCTAAAAAAGAGGAAAGAAAAATGCTTCCAAATTAAGAATATTTTCCATGGTCTTTTGATGAGCAGAATTTGTACCTCCACTTCACAAATAGGACAAGTAGGTCATTGAGGAGTTAGGACATGCTATTCCCTGAACACCCTGTCAGGTGCTTTAACTACCTGTCACAACTAAAATGGGTTCTAAGACCTAGAAATAAATCTGAATTTTTGGATACCAGACCACGCTGTCTCAGACAGACCATGGAGTCAGTTCATGGGTCTGTTCCATATTAGGTTCAATTAATTTCATGTGTAGCTTAATAGCATTTTTGTGCTGTTATTGCGTAATAATAACAGAGGACAATCCAGCTGCGTGCTCAGTGTTCATACATACTCTGCAGTCCAACCCCAACGCAAGCGAAGGTTTTCCCTGAGTCCTGACCCAGGGAGAGCAGCACCTTGCCTGTGGCTGCTGGTCCCACATCCCACCTCCAGCCCAGCACAAACCCCACGAGACAGCAGGGCAGTAAAAACCAGACCTCCTGGCTGCTCCCCTGGGCTTCTCACAACCGGCCCAAAGTGACACTCTGTATATATGCACAGCTGAAAAATCTGCACGCATTTAAGCTGCTAAGTACTAGATATGTTGTTACACCAAATATTCAGTGACCTCTTGCTGAATGTATTTTAATTGAAGTAATTATTCACTCAGCTCCAGCTGCTAGAACTCCATCCTGATATGTCTGAAAGTAAACGGCTTTTCAGATTGGCTGCTCGGAAGGCTGGAAAGTATCTGCAGACTGATTAGCAGCTGGGAAGGGAGTCTTCCCAGGCCCATCTGTTTTGCATGACTTCTCTCATGAGTTTATCAATATGTTTTTAATGCTCATATCAATGAGTTCCTATCAGGTTAACAGCCTGAAGCAGGGATGAAAAGCACAGTCATGGAGAGGCTTATGGTTTGTTGATTTCCAGGTGACTCCAAACTTTTTAACATTCTCTTGTTTTCATCAAAGTGTAAACTCAGTTTGAACTTTTGAGGTAGCAAGTGTGCTTCCTGAGTTTCCTGATGAGGACTTTTTCTCATTAATTAATCATTATGTCAAAGCCTTGGGTTTTCCAAAGCAATTGGCAATGCTTCCACTGACTTGACTCAGAATGATTTCACCCTAACCTTAACACTGAGTTAGCGTCTGTGCTTCCCTAGAAATAACATGTCACAAAAGAGCATGTTTTTGGCCCCTCCTGCCTCTGAAAGTGCCTTTTGCTAATGACAGATCAAGCTTTCTTAGTGTGAAATAAGTTGTAGGGATCCAAGCTCAGTAACACTGCCCTGCTCCTGTGGCTGAGTAAGAGTTTCCAGAAACATCCTCCTTAATGAAAACATCACACTCATTGTACTGAAAAGTGGGTCTGGATGACACAAAGGCTCAGTGCTATTCTCTACATAAAGCATAGTGTTATCACCATGAGTAGGACAGAGTACAAAACATTTTAATCCTTCTAAATATTATTCAAGATGGTAAAAAAGTGATCCAAACAGTTGAAGCAAGTCAAGGTCAGAGTTAGGAAGAAACTCCAACCAACAGACAGATTTACTGCTTCCCAGCCTCATGCTCTAATTAAGTGCAATCAACACCAGCATTAACAATGCCCATTTCTTATGGGTTTCTGCCTTGTGGAGGGGTTCCCTGGGGTGTAAGACACATTTTGATCCAAGGCCTTCTCTACAGCTCGGGTTTTTAGAACCGCCCTTGACAATGGGCTTCTCTGCAGCCTAATAGTGATATAACTCAATTCATACTCAAGTCTTTTCCTACTGGGCTCAGAGATTACTTTTCAGAGAACTGGCAGTATGTCTCAACCACCACAGTGACATTGGTGTTTCAGAAAATGGGAAAAAGAGCAAACTGAATTTGTCCAGTTGCTTATCAACATGTTTTGTGAAACCTTTTCTATGTCTTCTGACAGTGCAGATGTCACTGTTCCCACATCCCATCCCAGGTATTTCTAAACATGCCAGGGGTTTATCTGAGCTGATTATGGTTTGTGAGTAGCTAACTAGGACTATATAAACAACTGAAAAGTTAAACATTAAGAAGATCTTTGTCTAGTAATTTATATCAGATCCATCACTAGGGATGACAATTCTTAACAGTGTTTGGTAGTCTAGTAGCAACAGACGAATTAAAAGATCTGTTTAGTTATTCAGTCAGAATTCCTACCATTGTTTACAACACAAATGAGCTTATTTATACATTAATTACATTCAATTTTAAAAATTTAAACCCTAGGCACTGCAGAAAAGATTTATATTGCAAATGACCGAGGCAAAAAGACTGTTAGGAGAAGGCAGAAAATTAATTACAGACTTACGCAGTTAATAATGGCTTTGCACACAATACTATCATCTCTTGTTTTCCTAAGTCAAAACTAGAAACTGATTGTCATTATTACAGAGGCTTCAGCTTTGCTGATTTTGTTAGACCTCTGGCAATTGCACTTCTACAGGTTAATGAAAGGAGAAAATTACTCAATTTCACATTATAAATAAAAGTCTTACACTTTCTAATGCACAGTGAACTTCTCTGCAAGAGCCTTTGACATGAAGAAATCTTCCCTACTAAGAGAACACCCCAAAATCATTCTGTGTGCATAGAACACATGTTGAGTCCCCCCTGGTTAAGCAACTGCTTTTTGTTAGTCTCCAGAAGGGTCTGTTAAGTCAGTGAGTCCCACATTGTCCCTGTAGGCACCAGGAATAGTTCTGAAGATTACTTCCCCTTTGGAGTCAGTTAAAGTAAGAAAAGAGAGACTTAAAGCAAGCTGTAAGAGGGACAGAAGATAAAAGTTTGTTTAAATAAACATAACTAGTGCTACTTGCATGCTGCAAATTGCAGGAGATGGCCCTAAAGTGAGGAGAGACGTAGGAGAGAGTTTATGTATCAGCCATGTAAACAACAGTCACAAAGTCGTCATAAAAATAAACCACTTTCTGCTTTATGATCCTCTCCACCACAGACTTTCTCTGTTCAGAAGACAAGGTCTCTTGCTAGAAGGTGCAAATCCCCTCAGAGAACCTCTGAGCTAAACACAGTAGCAAAGCCAGTGCCTGAGGCAGACACCCAATGCTGGCCATGGCCACCCTGTCCTCGAGCTGAGCCTCCCCACCACCCACCAGCTCAAGGACACTCTGCTTGAGATCTCAGGAGGCTTTCCCGCCAGTCCACCGGTTGTGAGTTGCCCACCCACCACCTTTGCTTTCACTTCAAGTGCTTGAGAAACTGCAGCGTACATGGGCCCCACCTCTCCCGTCCCCGTCTGCCTTTGTGCCTCATGTTCTGCAGCTGCTATAAAAAGAATCAGCCAAACACTGGTGCCGAAAGTTCCATGTTCCCCATTTACACCGACCTCTCCAAAGGTTCATTTCTTTCCCAAGGTCAGGACATACATTTCACTTACACATTTTCTATAGGGCTGCTTTGTCCCTTCAGGGTTAGGCTGGGTGACTTACCAGCATCCTGACCCAGGTGCTTATTTTGGTTTTGCATTTTCCAGGCTGTGAATTCCCCCAGGAAGGGATTACTGTGACATTTGTACCTCATACAGAGTTGACAAAATTATGAGTGCTTAACAAATACACAGAACATCCACATACATGAAACAACCCAAAGAAGAACCGAGATGGAAATGTTGCTTCTAGCAAGCAAATGAGAAATAGTAGAGCAGAGCATTGCATTTCTCATGCTCTATCCCCTGTGTATCTCCAGGCTTACTTTTGCAGAGAATTACTACTTTTTAGGGGTCCTTTGCTGGCACTAGCAGGTTTTAAATGAATACAAAATAAGTGAAAGATATTCCACATTGAAATACTATGTGGCACTGGACTGAGATGTCAAACATTAAGAGACATCTTGTAAATGGTATTGGATGTAAATATAAAGGTATCTCATCTAGGAGACAGAACAGTATTTCCACAGGGCAAGAATTAAAACATATATAAATCTATTTGAAACATTCAGTTCACCCCTTTGATTTCAAGAGTCCAGATTTCCCAAAACAAAGAAATTCTGCAAGATCTGTTTTGTGTACACCAGTGGAAGCAACACATCTGTTAATGCCAAGAGGTTTAGTTAAGCACATTCAGAACAGATTGGCTGCACAATGTTAGTGGCGCTGAACCTGAAAGCAGTCATTAGGGAAGGAATTTATTCTTGTGCTAACCCCAAGCAAGAGTCACCATCCAGCCAATTTAATATCAACAGCGGTAATTTCAACAATATGATATTTAACCACAATCCTAAAATGGCTCAGTCTGGAAGCAACACAGTATCAATGTTTCAAAGAATGCATCCCCAGCAACATCTGAAGAGGGAGGAAAGATTCAAGGCCACAGTGGCTTTTTCATGGGGCTGAGTACACAGCTCTTGCTTGAACTTTTTCTTAACTGAGGTTGCAAAAGAATAAGCTGAGGAATGAACCCAAATACCATTTTGGTCAGCAGCAAAGTCTTCAGAGGACAGTAAGGAAGGACAATTCTTTGCTCTGGGAGTGTCTGGATGCAGTGCTCACCCCAACCAGTGTATATGCCAAGGGACACTCAGGTACCCATTGACCCTTTACAGCTTTTTCAGTGATGAACCCCTAAATGCATCATTGAAGGAGACCACAAGGCTCACAGATAAATCTTTTTTTCTTCCTGTAATCCCTTCAATTGCTCCCTCCCTCTCTTCTCCAGCAAATCCCTACCCCTCTCCCAAGACAAATTCCCTTCCACTCCTGCTCCCCTGAAAATGTCCAACAATGGAGGATATTCCCTCTTTGCTGATGTGGCCCCTAAGCAACCCGGACTCGGGGAAGCCCAGACTGCAGTCCCTGTGCCAGATGTAGTTTTTCATGACAAATCATTCAGCCTTGAAAACTTTCTTGTGGCTTTTGGGAGAGAGGATGTCAGTTCAAAAAAGTTCAAATGGTTCAAATTCTGACCCAAATTGACAATGCCTTTATGAGACTTTCCTTATGAATCCTATCCCTGTGTCAATGTATTCATTGTGTGTCTTATCAGACTAGATGATTACATCGTTCTGCAACACACACACACTGGGTGAAATCCTTTTTCCAGTGAGATCAAGTCAGTTTTACAATGAATTTCAACGGCAGAAGACTGAAATCATTAAGGAAAAAAGGAGCCATACAAGCTGATAGAAACATCCTTTTCTCAATACCTGCTGCAAACAAAGCACACTAAGACACTTTCCACCAAAGAGACTGATAATGATGGGACAAATGTAACACTCTGAAATAAAATAGCACCACTGTTTTTGTAACATGTTTTATATGCAATTCTCAATAAGCAGGAAGGAAATAAATAAAAAAGACCTAAAAAATAAATAAAAAATACCTAGAAAGAGCAAAATAATATTCAAAGCACAGAGAAAAACAAACAAACAAACAAAAAAAACCAAACCAGAAATTTGCACTTAAAGGGATTATTGGTCTGATTTAGTATTGGAGCTTTATAAGCATCAGAGTTCTCACCGTACCACAGAAAAGACACTGTATTTCATATCTGGAAACTGGTAGCATTCTCTGCCTCCTGAATTTTATTGTACTTTGGGAAAGGATAGTCTCAATATGCCACAGACAACAGAAATGTAAGGATTCCTGCTGAGAGCTCCTTGACTAATTGCCATGAATGCACCCAGCGCTCCAGCGGGGGTTTCTCTCAGTCTCAGCACCTATTTCTCTTCCAAACTGCAGTAAAATAAGACAGTTGTCCTGCTGAAGTAGACACTTCTCTCAGTCCTTCCCTACCTGTGGATAATTTGAATGGCTTAAAGTATTTCAATAAATTAAATAGGATAAGTAGGCACAAGTTCTTACCAAGGATCAGATGAACTTTTAGGCATTAGGAGAGAAAATAAGACCTAATCAATGTTTCTGTAGAGAGCCTCTTGTTCCCTTATCATTTGTAAGAAAACAAATGTATGTGTCCTCATAGATCGTAGATCTTACAGCCTCCAGGAGCTGGTTGTGACTAAGCATTCCCATCTGTCAGCACAGTTGCCTTGACTTAGCATTATCTAACCCCTGATGACACAAATTAAATATCCCCACTTCTCATTCAAACAGTGAGCAGAGCTCTTATCAGACAACTCATGCAAAGCAAACTGATTTAGCCAAATGCATCACCATGAACGAGGAAGTTACCCACTTACTGGATGTTTTCAGTAACTTCAGTGTCCTTGTCTTCAATCAACTACCCATTACCAGCCTTGGACACTTGTGTCTGAAGCAAAAGGATTGCTGCACTGCAACCAACACAGCTTTCTAGCTCTGCACTCTAAGTCCTTCTCTTAAAATTTCATTTTTTCTTTCACTTTCTCGTGCACATACACACACATTGTTGAAGTTCACCACAGCTGACTCCGAGTCAAGAAAACTTCATTTTTATCACAACTATAGTTGAAATGCACTAAGCAAGCATGTTCTTCTGAGAGACTGCTTGAGAAAAAAAAATTACAGAACACTCCAACCCCCCAAAATTCATAATTGAGTGTTGATTTGAACCATCACAAAAACATATTTTTACTCTTAACAGTTCTTTTCTTAATTTCTTTGCAGTTGTCATCATAAGAGGACACGAGCAATGAAAAACCCTGTGCAGACAGACCAAGGGCTTTGCAGTCATGAGCACCCCTGGAGTACAAGGCACACATCCTGGGAGGTGTCCTCTGAACAGCCCATGCAGAGCTCTACAAGTGCCACAAGCTGTCTGATGAAAAGGATGTCTCCATAAAGCAAGTTAAGATGGGCTTAGATTACCTTATGATGACATAGATATGCTTTTTATAATTATTATTTTTGCAGAAGGTGGAAAAAGCCAAGGAGTGGACCTAAAATGCATGTCTGTCCATTTGGTCCACTTGTCCATACAGTCCACTGTACCCAATTTTCCTGTAAACTCAGCTTTTCCATGTTTCTTCAAGTTCTGAAAAGAATATTGATGGATATATTGGCCAATTTGGATGAAATTCTGAGACCATTTTTGATAGATATCTGTGAGGTCTCTGTGTGACATATGCATATAAAATACTGGAAAGGAGCCCTGTTGTCACAGCTTTGTAGCCCTCCCATTCACCTATAAGTGGAGTGGAAAGAATGAGAATGCCAGTTGCAAAATTTGCCTCAGAAGTCCCATCAAGATTGACTTATTGGCCTTGGAAGACACATGTTTCTTTCTTAAATATTTTAAACTCTTATCTTTGCAGAAAGTGAAACCAGACCATTTCTAAAATAGAACTTCTGGTGTTCTTGTTGGGAGGCCTGACTTCTCCACTGGCAGGCTCAAAACACCTTGGCTCTGTGCTTTGGATAGAGACAGAAGATGTCACTGAGCCAAACTGAAATCCTTTCCTATCTTGCCAGGTAAGTGCTCATAACTGAGCCTTTTCTGCTGCTGGTGAGGATGTCTTGACTATTTACGTGAGCTCCTGCTTTCAAAAGAGTCATGTGACATCCATTTGGTGAGATGGAGGGTGCAGAGCCTGGCCCTGTCTCTGAAAGATTAAATCCAGAATTAAGAGTTTGATCATACAAAACTGTAGAGTGGAAATATCAAAGGTAAAAGAACCAACATATCTCAGCTGTGTCAGGGCTGTGAAATTCATTTTAGTAGACTTTCTTAAAGATCCCTGGGATACTATGGTGTGCATATAAGAGCTCCAAGTCCCAAACTGGCTCTAACCCTAACCCACCTGCAGCCCATAGAGGACACCAAGCCAGAGCAGGGGGATGCCTGACAGGGGCTGTGACCCTGTGGGAAACCTGCCCTGGATGGTAATCGGTGAGTGATCTCTTCCTGTGCTTGTCTCGACCCACGAGCCTTCCATTGTATCTTCCCTCTCCTGACCAGTTGAGTGGGGGGGTGACAGAGCAGCTTTGTGGGGCACCTGGCACACAGCCAGGGTCAATACACCACAAGCAGCAACATTTCTGTTTGAATATTGCCTGTATTACTTAGAGTTGATTTATATTTACCAACAAACTCCCTGCTCAGATGGATGGCCAGGTTGTCTTGCCTTCTGGAAAGCCATGTCTTCTAGAGTATCTTCAGGGAACTGATTCTCATTGATGATGGGGAAATAGCAAGAAATAAACCAAGATCTGGTGCAATGGATTTGGTCTTGTGCAGTCAGCATCTTAGTCATGTTGCCACTGACCTCTGGATCAATATCAACTGTACCACAGAGTAGATGGAGTTCTTCATTGGCATGGAAGATAGCAAGATGGACACAGCAATATCACATGAAGAGACAGGTTTAAGCTGGACACCAGACCTTGAGTTTGTGTACAGGTGTCTGTGCCCCTCATCCCAGAGCAGATGTGTGTCATGGAAACTAAGGAGAGGTTAATCTGGTTTTTGACATTGATACACAAGGAGTAAGTGAATTAATATAATCAGACAAGGTTTGTTTGATAAATACACAATCATCAACCAGCTCCAAATACACTGTTCAGGAGTCTGGCATGTTGAACTACCCACATGCAGAGTGGTGTGGATCTCAGCCAACCTTGGCAAGATCTGGTTACTGGGGCTGTGTGAACTTGTGAAGTGTTTCACAGGTTTCAGAGGGGACTAAAATTCTTTTTGAGGAGCCAGCTGGCTGGTCATACAGAGTCAGCACGTACACAGTGAGCACAGTATTTCATATGGTAGTACCAATTTTTCTTTGTCTATTCTCTACCTAACTGAGCAAGAGGAACCAGTCCAGAGAGATTCCTGATGTTACATTTTTAATTAATTGAAGCACTTGTACACAGGGAATGATAAACCAAGAGGAAACTCAGAGCAACCTTTTGCTTTACAGCATTGGAAAGAGATAAAAGGAGGACACGGACAGTAGCAGCCCCTGGATGCAAACAAATGTATCTAAACAATTTCTGTTTTTAAAATCCCAGCTCTCTCAGCACTCAGAGCTAGGAGTTTTCTCCTGATAGGGCCAAGCATGACCATGGCTCTCCTGCTCTCAGAGAGGCAGAAAATGCAAGAGGAAAAGCTGGTGACAGCCCAGTGCTCTCTCCTGCTCAGACCAGCCTTGGGCGCACATGGATGTGCTCTGTCATCTCAGTGTTGGCTTTAGGGCCAAGATGAACTTCGCTTCCATTGGCACATGGCATTTCCACACCTTATTTCCCATTTACTCTCATGAGAAGCAGCTTAGAAGCTTAACCCATCTTGGTTTTTCCACCCCAGCAGCACTTCCCATATCTGTGTCCCTTCTCCTCACCAACACCTGCTCTCAGCTCTGTCATTCAGTGCTGTAGGTTTGGTCTGAAGATTGCACAGCCAAATTGTCTGAGGTTTTCTTTTTCCACAGGCAAACTAACTTTAGAATTTTGTTTATAATTTTAGGCCACTAAAGACTGTAACGGAGAGATACAAATTTTGGATGAAGGAGAAATAATGAAAAGAACGTCACCGCTCATTTCTGTAAACAAACTACATGAAGCAAACGAGTGTGTTCTTTCTCTTTAGAAACTCTTACCCACCAAAACCAACGACCTCGTGCTTCTGAAAGCAAAGAGAAGTACTGAGAAATTTATTTTAAAAAGACGAAAACAGATACACTGCAAATAGATTTAAAGTGAAAAACAACACAGGTGGAAGGTACTGGATGGCAGAACTTTAAATGACTTCAGTGGGAGCTATAAAAGTCTAACATGGCTCAGAGCCTGGCCTGCACTGGTGGGGGAGCTTGCAGTGTTTGCATATGGTGTTTGGCTCTTACCAACACTATCCTGCACCCCTTCAACACAAAGTACACCAAAATAAAAAATAAGTTATTCTGAGCAAATACAAGGACAAACCTTTCCTCCTTCAAATAAACAAAATGGGTTAAGATAAAATTGATGCAGTTTTATAGTATTATGAATTCTCTTTTTTCTAAATTCTAAAGCAAACAGAAAATTATCTTTATCTTCCATTCCTGTTTTGTTTGTTGGATGTATTTTTTATGTTGCTGCATTCTGCTTTGATTTCTTTTGTTTTTATATTGCTTCTTGGTGAAATTTTTTCCACTCAAGTCTAAATCAAATCATAACTGCTGCTTGGAAAATCTCTAGTTTTTCCCTCCTGTAGATTTTCACCCTCTGTGCTACTGGGTTTGCAGAAAGGGCAGAATCTGAGGTGCCAAATGGAAGAGTTGAACTCAAGTGATGGAAATTGTTGCAGAAAGCCTATAAATGTCTCATGTTATAACCTATAGCAGCATCATTTTAGCCAGCCCCAAAGCAGAGAGAGCCACTGCACTGGGGCAGCAGACTGGGGGCAATGCTCTGCTACTCAAAGCTTTTCAAGACCATCTAAACCCAGAGAAGAAGTCTGGAATGGCTCCCAGAACGCACAGCAGCTTCCCCAGCCACCACCTGCTCCCCACACCCTGGGGCCAGCAACAAGTAGACAAAGCTTTGATTGGCGCCATGGAGATGACAAATAAGGATTCACTTTTCCTTTCAAGATCCTGTTGTTACCCCTCTAAACACTTGGCAGTGTGGCTCAGAGTGAGAGGGAAGCACCCTCTGGCAAAAGTCCTGTTTGGCTGGAGGAGAGCACGCTCCAGTAGTGGAGACACCCATCATGGATAGGGATTCCAACAAAAACTTCCATCTCAGACTTGCAAAGACATTATGTGGACTTAACACTGTTAAAGCAAATAGCCAGGAAGGATATATCGTGATGGACATTGCACAGGAGTTCAGCATCCATTGCTACTTAAAGAATTTGTCTCTTCACCATCAATACTGAAATTGCACCATGAACAGGTAGTTAAACTATCACAGGGTCAAGTCCTACCTGGCTCTCTCTCACACACAGCTCCTTCTGCTCCCTGAGAGTTTGAGGCCAGGTACTTTATGGAATCGGGCTCATATAATCTCCAACTCTTGCAACCATCCCCTGGTGGTGTCCCCCTGAACCAGCACTGACGGCTCTGCTCTCAGCAACAAGAACATCCCCTTCCCACGCCTGGGGCAAAGAGACTCCCAGTTCAAACGTTCAGGCTCGGACAGGCTGGCTCAGGAAGTGTTTACAGTTCAGTGGGACGGGTGAAAACTTACACAACGCTTTGCTCTGTCAAAGCAAAATGTGATTGTTTCAGACTGTGCACTGACATTATTAAAAATATCAATTAAGGCCAAAAATGCACTTTTACACAGAGCTGCTTGGATTAGGTTGTAACCAGCTCAAGGATAAGAAACACTGCTTGTTTATCTTAATCACATTTTAAAATCAAGGCTTTGTATTATGTCCCCTCACAACAGCCACTTCAAATGACAGTAGGAATTCTTCACTGGCTTCAAATTGATTTTTTTTGCCAACACTTTCCCTCTTCACTTTTAAAGTTTTCTTTCTCCTGTCACTTTTAGGCAAATAGCACCAACTCATGATTCCCCAAAAAAACAAAGAAACAAAGGCAGAAAGAATACAAAGTTCAATGTACATCAAGAGACATGCAGGACAATTTGCAACACAGTGTCAAATAAATGCTCATTTGCCTTCACTGGAGGTCAGTGGGGCAAATCGGTGGGAACTATTTGTAATTACACGTTGGTGAGAGACAATTTTGACAGTTGTGTGGCCTTTTAATGATGCCTTTTGCTCTAATTGCTTCGGAGACCTTACAAGAAATGGAAAACACCCAGAGCTCTGCAGGTTCCCAGTGTCTACTTAAATGTGTTCAAATAAGCCTGACTAATTTGTTTCCAAACTCCAAAGTTTTATCTCAATAAAATCTGTGAAATATTACTGCGTGCGATTAAAGCATGATCAGTGCATTGTGTTGGATGAGTATCAACAAATCCCATTTGTGTCACATCTGGAAGTACATAAATTACACGTAAGAGAACATGATATAAAGCTTCAATTCCCCATTACTATTCATACCAGACTTAACATACCATAAAACAGAGATTGGATTGCTCCTGATTTTACCACAACCTCCTGAAACCCTCCCTCAAACTTGGTTATCGATGTTAAAGCTCAGGATACACACACGAAAAGCCAGCAAACATGCCTTTTGTGCAAATCTCATTTTCAAGGCATTGGTGAACCCAGCCCACGGTTTTTGAAAGCCTGAGGTTCACAACATTGCATAAGGCTTCCAAGTGATCCCTGTTGTGTACCAGAAAGGAAGGTGAAACCTTGCACACCTGAACAACCTCACGCCTGGTGATACCTTTTTGCTGATAGGAAGATGAGAAACAGAGGCTTGATTTAGGTACACTCACAACTGTAAGTAGAGAACACGTAAGACACTTTTTAAGTTTTCCTTTTGTCATGGGTTCACTTAAGTGGGCCTAAATTTGAGTTTTTGACATTCAGACCAGGCCTGAAACTGTGAGCTGACTTGAGCTGAGTTGAGCTACCAGCTGACTGCTTCTAGCCAGTAGTATTGTATTCTATACTATACTACGACATCATTTCTCCCAGGAAGTAGAATCAGTGTGGGAGTGGCTTGGGCAGTCACCCCACAGCTTCCTCAGGGGAGGACGCAGGATGCTGTCCCAGAAGAGATGGAGAGGGCCTGGCCCACCACTGGCTCTTGGAGAAGTAAAATGTGTTGCTCTGGCTCTCTCCTCTCTGTTCGGGTTCTGTCTCTCTGGAGACTGAGTCCTCTGGGGCGAATTGGAGTCTAATTGTGGAGTTTTGTGTGTTTGCTGAGGGGTGGAAAAGTTGTGTCATGCTGTATTCTAGCTTGTCTAAGTGTGTAAATTATTCTAATACTTTCCCTGTTCTGTAAAATACATGTAGTGTTAGTATAAATGTAGTTCGAAGGTTTTTTTCCTTCCCCTCTCTTCTCCTCCCTTTTCTGGGTTGCTGGGGGCGGGGGGAGGCTCTAACTTTGTGCTTGGAGGGTTGGCGGTTTGCCAGCTCAAACCAAGACACCTTTATTGGACATCTGATTGTGTTACTATTACTGCTTTTACCATGACACTACTGATGCTTATCAAGTTTATGGTTAACCAAACTTATAGCCTGAAGCCCACTAGCAACACTTCTCTGGGAATTAACTTCCTGATGTGTTGTTTCCTCCTGCACATCACTGACCAAAGGAACCACTGCTATTTCCTCATTTCTGAGAGATGAGGATTTTGGCCTGTTTATGACTTTATATTACAATGATTAACAAAAGCAGGCAAGAAGAATGGGGCTACACTTGAAGAATGTCTGTTTCTGTGACGGAAGGAAATCTGGACGTCTCTGTGTTATTAAGGGATATACTTCCTGAAAAAAATTACCTATCATGCTGCAGTCAACCACTAGTCCCCAGCAGAGCACCCACGTACAGAAAAGAAAATGCAAACTCTTTCCTCTCTGCACCTCTGACTTCTCACCCAACCAACTCCTGCAATGGGCACTGGGAGGGCACTTCCAGGGTGGGACGGAAAAGACAGAAAGCATAATTTCTGTCCCTTTTTAATAATATTTCTGTCCACAGCAACAGTCTCTATGTACATAAAGACTGCAGAATAGTCAGTCAGACTCTTGGCAGGCGCAATCTGGTGGAGCATCTGAGTGTGTGGCTGTTACCAGCAAGAACAGCTCTACAGCTATAACTACCCCAACATCTAATGGTATTTTTACTGAACACTGACTGTTTAATATTGGTAACTGTGCACATTTCTGAGGTTTCCTTTTGCATGGAAAAAAATCATAACAAACAAGGCAAACACTTGAGCATCATTCTGCTTTAAATCCCATGCCATGGACCAGTAAGGACTTTTACAACATCCTGGGTGAGATCCATTGTGTAACACTGAGATTCTGTTTGAAAGTGAAGACGCTCCTCTCCTGCAAGCCTGGTCAGACTGTCAGACACAAGGATGCAAAACAGAAGGGACATTAAAATAAAAATGCTTTTTTTTAACATTGTCTTTGATTCTTTCCTCCACTTTGCTGACAGCCTGATGCCTCATGAATGCAGATGTTCCTTGATGTTGCATCTTCAAGAAGTAGTTGGCTACAGAGCCTGTGATTTAACCTTCAGTGAGCAAAGGGGAAGTTTTCTGACACATTCACATTCCTTTACATCTATACATCTGTACTCACTTAGATCCAGGCCATACTTGGACAGTTCCTCCTCAAACCGATGTTTGTCCTGAACAAGACTTTTTGCCTATAAATATATGCCAAAGTCTTCTTAAATTAAAGACATAAATTAAAATAGAAGAAATATTAATTCAACAAAGATCTATTACAGTTTTAAAAAGTAAACATAAACTTTGTAATCTACTGAGCTTTACGTCAGGACTCCAGTCTAATGGGGAGGAGAAGAGAACTATATGAGCAGTGACCAGCTTTTCCCCACCATGGTGCCATCCCAAGGCTTCTCAAAAGCTCATTTTTGGAGGCTTAGTTCTGTCTTTTAGCAACTGACTCTATTTGTCCTAAATATTCAGCTGAAAATATGTTCTACATTACAGTATTGCACAGAGAGTCTTTTAAAAGCCTTGTGATCATTAAAGTTAAAAGTCTGATGAGTAATGTTGTTCTGTCTAAAGTATATGTCGTTCTCTTTGCCTCCTTTATTTTGAGACAGATATACTTAAAATAGCTTTAAATAAATATGGAGATTATTATCCAATCTAAAAGATTTAATTTAGCATTTATATGGGTTTTAAATGCATGCCAACACTTTCCTTCATTTCAGCATTTGGCAACTGTTCACTATTCACAATTCCAAAGGCTGCAGACACATGTCTGATCATTTTGGGATACTTAAGAGTTGTAGCCAATAAAGACACTGCTGATTTTAATTAAACTTCTAATTGGTTTCTGAGACAACAACAAGAATCCCGATTGCATGAAACTGTGACTGGCTCCTTTAAATACTCGTGGGTGAGGATTGCCAGAGGCATCACTGTCTATCACTTCCTAAGGGGGGGTATAAATAAATGCTAAATCATCACTCCTGATAACATCAGTGGCAGTTTGATAATCCAGGCCGACTGTAAACATCTTTCCTTCCAGTGAGAATTGGAATATGGACTGGACAAAGGAAAAAAAACAATCCATAAATTAACTCTTCTGCCAGTCCATCCCTGCCTTAGGAAACTGTTTATCAGCAGCTATGAGAAACAGTAGTCTATACATCAGCAAATCCTCAGGTGGAGTGGGGCAAATCAGGGCACAGGAAGCCTGTGCAGTCACTTTCATGTCACCAGCTCAAGTCTATCCAAAGTCTCCTGAAAGCAAAATCCCTCTACTTCCTTGAGGTTGTACTATAGCATCCATGTTTTCCAGACTTTCCCAAATACCCTTACTTTTTGCTCTCATTTGGAAGACACCATCCATGCCACTCACTTACATGCCCACTCCAGCGATCACTTATATGGAATACTCGGGTGTTTCCTAAGCCACTCTTTAAGGTGTTTGGCAGCTGGAAGCATGGACATGGCTGGGGGCTGCGTGAGTCACCCATCCCGAGGGGACACCAGCAAGTCTTCCCAGCTCGACCTGGGAAGCACGGGGGGATGGGAGAAGTGTCAGTGGCCTTTGGACAGTTTCTCCAGGCATACATCCATGTCAGAAAGCCTCCAGGATGCCGAGGACAGCTGGGTCCCATGCAGGCAGCCTTGGGTGCTCCCTGGCGCGGGCAGACACTGCGCCACTGTGTGCTGGACACTCTGTGCATAAATAAATGACTTCAGCCTCCGGGGCTCTCTCCAGCACTAAAGTGCTGTTTAGGCACATAAATTACCTGCTCAGCCAGCCTGGGGATGATGGACACCCAAGAGCCATCAGCTGGCATGGTCTCTGTCTCAGAGAAAAGGAGATTATGCACCAGCTCTGCAGTTCTGCACCAGCCAGAGATGTCCCATGGGCACTGGTGACCACCCCGAGCACACCAAAACGCTGAGGAGGACCCTCGCTGCAGGGCAAACAAGGGTAGTGCTCAATTTCTTTTTATAGGCTTCCTTCAAACCATTTGGAGAGCCACTTACAGAGTTTACATATTTAAACCTATTACATCATTCTGCTGGGAAGATTTTATTCCTTGCTCCTTATTACCACTGTATTTTTGAAAACAACAGCAACTTGGATATATCATTAGTATTTTCTGACAATTAGACAAAACATTGCAAGGTCTCTCTGTACAAAACATTTTCAGGTTCATCAAACATAACTGTGTGGGCCATGTCAAGAAACAGCCTTTTTATGTGGTTCTTGATGGCATGGGAGCTGTTGGCCTCTATAAATGCTGACCAAACCATCCCAAAATAATTTGACTTTGTGCTGAAATGTAAATACATTCTGTCTCTTCTGTGAACACAACACAAGATATAAGCTCCTAACCATCAGCTAATAATAATGTTTAGTTTTGGGGAGCGCAAAAATGATTACGTAGTTACAACCAAAAGCTGCGTTGTGAAATGACCTGCTAGACACTAACACTGAAGGGACGTTTTAGGTGTGATTATTCAGCTTCTCCAGGCAAGGAAAGCCTTGCCTAAGGGCTGCAGGAATGAGCTTTTATGGTCAGCAGTGGCTGGTGATGACAGTTCCACCCACACTTCTCAGTGATTAAAACCTCCCAACTCCTTCTATTGCTGACAACCTCCTTAGTTCCCCTGAAGCACCTTAAAGCAGTTTGGCCGCATTTCCCACAGACTGTTTGTTATTCAACACCGACTCTTTCCTCAAGACCTCCTGTATCTTATTGCATGTAAATCACACCAAATTTCACACTAAGCCTTTTGACTTGCTATAGTCTACGGTGAGAGCTCATATACACAGTGCAAGGCAGCAGCAAACACTGCGTGCAAATACCTACAGGTTTTCAAAGCCCTTCTTCATTAACGGAAATGCTGAAAATCCCACTCTGTTGATAGAAACAGCTCACATGGAATGTAAGGAGACCCTTTGTAACTACAGGCAACAACCTTTTACATCTCCTTAGTGATATTATATAGGATTAAATGTAAAAAAAAGAATCTGTAAGTCCATTGGAGCCGCTCCCATACCACAGATATATTTTTCACTCTTACTCAATTACACTGCATCTGAACCTTATCTGTGCAAGGGAGAATCACCACTACACACCATTCAGCAAAGTACTGTCCAAACCAGCTGAGGGAAGAAGCCTTTCGAGCCAAAAAGAAAATAACAATCCACAAGTCATCACAACCCATCTTTATAAGGGAGAAAAGGGAGACTGAGGAATAAAAATTATCCATCAAATGCTCACAAGGCCAGATCGGTTATTCCCAAGCTCAAACCTTATTACTTCTCATATAATTTCCCCCTTTTTGCCAAGTTATGCCTGCAGTTAAATCCCCCCATGCAGTTAAATCCCCTTTAGCCTGACTAATATCAGTTGGTTTACATGTGTTTAACTGGGAACGGGATTTTTTCCCCACTGGTAATGCCTTTACTCAAACAGCAGAACGGAGCACTGGTCTGCTGAAAGCCACCCTTGGGAAGCAGCATTATGGACCCTGTGCTTGCTCTGCCCATGAAACTGTTGATTTCAGTGACTGCTTCATGGCTGGGACATTCCATGCTGGGCACAGGAACCCAGAAAAAAGACCAGAGGCTAATGTTGCTCTCCATATTCAAACCGAATAGGATACACATCAAATCCATACTGAATTGTTACACTGCAGAGCATTTAAATTAGTGTTCTTCAGAAGCTGTTGAGCTGCATAGGGCATGTAACAAAATCCAGCCTGAGTGATTGATAATCTACCGTGCAGACCTCAAATTTTTGAGCATTAAATTGAAAAGCCCTTTAATTATACCTCAACTAGTATTATCTCCAAATTCCCAGCACTTTAACACAACACAGAGAAGCTATGGAGGACTCCCTTAATTGATTCGTTTGACACCTTTTTTAGACTGTTTGCTGTATTTTCATGTGCTGCTTTGACAATTATTCCTATTTTACGCTTCTAAAATATTGGTGTACACTTGCACTCAAATGCAAGTCCTAGGTAAAGCAATGAGAATCTCTCTATCAACTTCAATGGACTTTCAGGCAAAGCTTGAAGACCTACAATTTCAAGCTGTATTAGCCAGTCACCTGTTTTATTCCTGTATTTCCTTGGAATATGGCTAAATAATTTTACAGCTTCAGCCTTTTCTGAAGAGATTATTTAACTGGTTTTGTATTTGAGTGAACTTCCAAATAAGGTATCTACATGCCCAGATAAATATGGAGTTATATTATATACCTATTTATTAAATTAATTAATACAGGTATATTAATATACCTATTTATACAGGTATAAAAGCCAGGCACCAATTTTCCCAGTTCTAGTTGCAAATCATGCCTTAGATTCTGCATTAGTGTAGCTTCATACTGCTGGCCAAATAACTACAGCCCCAGGATTGCAACCCCTGGAAATGGCTGTTCATGTTCTAGTAAAAAAAATCTGGTGCTTCACTGGCATTCAGGAGTTTCAGCGATGTGGAACCTTATGCATTATGCAGGTGTGTATTCCCAGGGCTGAATGTGTACTCATGGCCTGACAGCACTGGGATCATCTATGGGTTGGCTGTATAAGAGGAAAAGGAAGCACTCAGAGCTCTTTGTTGGTCAGGCTCCCTTACAGATCTCATCAGTAAAACTTCAACAACCAGAGATGCTGAGGGTGGCTGATAGTGAGGATATTTGGAAATTCCTTCTCAATACCTTAGCAATGCTTAACATGACAGCTGGAAAAGTGGTGCAAGATTTGCAATACATTTTGATACTTCTTGCCATTAAGAGATTTCCTGAATACTCTGGGACAGTTCCAGGATTAT
Organism: Sakesphorus luctuosus; assembly: GCA_013396695.1. Lineage (NCBI taxonomy): Eukaryota > Metazoa > Chordata > Aves > Passeriformes > Thamnophilidae > Sakesphorus > Sakesphorus luctuosus. Next base: position 546,390 of record VWZD01012453.1, read on the forward strand.
TTTGCAAGGACTCCAGCAAAAAAGAAGTCTATCTCTTGCAGCTTCTGACTATCAGTGATGGGTGACTGTCATTTAAGGTATAGTAAGAACATCTTTCTCTCTGCCTTGAATAAATTTTTCATTTTTAATTCCCTCTGGTTCCTTTCACTTAACCTTAGTAATGCCAAGTATCTGTGTCAAAAAAGCAACCAACTTTAGCAAATCATAAAATGTCATCTGACTCCACCACAGAGAACTACTGGTAACATGGAGATTAAAACCATCTACACAGACTTCTACCGCAGTTCAAATTAATGAGTAAATTCTTCCATACTTCCTAATTGATTTGGAAGCTACATCACCTTGATATTGAAATCCTGCATGATAAAGATGAACTTTAAATACAACCTCATGCTTTCAGTACTATGCAGTATAATGTATTCAGTTTTATTTCAGTATAATGCACAACAGTATTATGCCAGCACCAACACCAAGAAAACAAATATAATTTTACTATTATATCAAAAATATTAAAATCATTACAAGATAGAATTTGTTCCTTATTTCATCTGAACTTTGTGGTGCTTCTAAGGTGTGTTTGGGATTATGGACTTTCATAGGCTAGGTCTCCTTCAAGCAATCAATATTAAAGAAAAGGGAAATGGGGCAATCTCAGAAATGCTGGGGGGCATTTTTCATTCCATTTCAAGGTAAGACCAAACACTTCATTGGTTCAATCCTACTGCACAAGGCCTGGGCAAGAAGACAAGCAAGTCCAACCTTCTACAGAAGGATACAACTTTAGCACAGTGGGCCCTACATCTGGTTACTATATGTAGGCGTTTCTGAAACACAAATAATAACATGCAATTTAAAATAATCAAGTCATAAAATTATACAAACTGCAATGTTCTGTCATATTTATTTGTTTGGAATAAAATAAAAATTACTCTCCTGGCTTCCTCTGTTTTGTGATAATGTTGTCCTACAAGAATCGATGCTGTTTCCCTAAGGGATACGTTGAAGTTCTCCCAGCTCCTCCTGGTCCCACTGTGATGACCTGCATTGGTCAGGGCTGTGATCTCGGATGCTTCATGGTTTTACCTCACCAAGAGACTAACTGAGGTCACAGCTCAAACCGTGTATTTTGCTTCCCACTATTTAGGGTGATCAATATGCCCTTTTTTCTTGTTCAAAATGCTGTTAAGCATGAAGTGTCAGTATTATTTAAGGTGAATATTACATGGTAGAAGTAATTAATATCATGTGTGGAGTTGGAAAACAGATGATTTTTCTTTTGTGTGTGCATTGGACAGCATATTTACATTTATAAAAGTTCTGCCCTTAGGGGAGATTTGTTCATAGGACTCATGGTTACCCATTGCCATGGCTCTTTATACCTAAAATGAGCTTGTTTGGATGGAAAGTATGTGTTTAGATCTCGGGATATGGAAATTCCAGAAGCACTATTGAAACATTTTCAGCTTTTTGATGCTGGGCTCTGTCCTGCATAGCCCAAACTCTGGATATGCAACTAAGGGATAAATGAAACATGAAGCAGAAAACAGAGAGCTGAGGCACACAAAACTACAGAGATTTGCCCACAGTCCAAGAGGACATTTATAGCAAGGACAAGAACTGAATACAGACTTTCTGTCACGTAGTATAAACACATTGCCAGCCTTCTTCCATCATCTTATGCCTCTACTTCAGCTGAAAAATTAACCATAAATTTAAGCCAAGTTACAACAGCTGGAAAAAAATACTGGCCTTTAGTTACTACAAAACCTCGTGTCACAAATCTGACAGAAGTAAGTGGCTTGTTCTTCAATACATCAATGGTTTTCTTGTTTATTCCCTCTTCTTGATCGTTAACATCTCCTAAATTGTACACGTGGGCTGGTTCAGTTCCTTAATATTATTTGCATTCAACAGTGCATATGCAAACAGTATTTTTAGTTAACATGCAATTTGGATAGGACTAGCATTCCAAATCCAACATGTATCATGATTACTTAAAGCTAAGTGTACCCACAGGCTCTACAACGCCAGTTTGGAAACTGCTCTGGGCACAAGATAATATGAGATCTCTAATTAACTAGGAAGTTTTAAAAGAAGATCTGATTTAGGCCCTGATTCAGCAAACAAGTAACATTAATAGCGAGTAACCCCATGGAAAACATGTGAAGTCATTGCATAAATCACACAACATTAAGTGCATGCTGAAAGCACCTTGCTGAAATAGAGCCTAATTTAAAAGTCTCGTGTTCTCTTTAATGGAGTGCACTCCAACCAAGTGCCTGGTGTGTTGTGGTTTCCTCTTCTCTGTCAGAGCAAACGGTCTGAACACAGGGCCAAGAGCCAGAATTCCTGCCTTCCTAATCTCCATCTGAAACCGTCTGTCTGCGTTTTGGACAAGTCCACCAACATGACTGCACTGAAAAATGTGAAAAAAAAGTTTCTACTCAGCAACTTCTTCTACAAGACTATGGTTAGGATCAATTATTTATTTAAAGGTCTGGGTGATTCACTTTTAAGGTCTCCTAATATACTTATAACAGATTTTCTACTGTCCCTAATCAACTTTCCAAACTTAAGCATTCTGTGTATGCATCTATTCCTCTATTGGCTTTTTGGGTTTCTAATTAATAAATGTCATTTAAGGGTTGTTTAAGCACTGACATCCAGAGGAACAATGATTGAGAAGCTGCTTTTGCACTGCAAAGATCCTGCACAAAAGATTGATGAGCTCCTGAAGGGGGCAGGTCTGCCAGGAGGCTCAGGGCTGACAGCCCTTTCCGGCAGACCTTGGCACACACCTCGTACCAGCTCCCCCACATCAGCTCTGCAGCTGCACACACAAATTCAGCATCCACATTTGCTCGGGAGTGACATCCCTGTACCACCAACTTTTATCATGCCTTACAAAATGAAGAAAGTAGAAATAAAGTCAATAGGTGCCTAAGGAGATCTAACTTCATTTCCAGTGCCATGCTTTAGTTCTTCCTCAGGTGAGTAGCTCTTCCTGACACTATTCATCCCACTGATTTTAATGGAAATGCTCAGGTACTGACTGAGCTGGGCCCTACTGGGTGCACAGCACAGCAGGAAATATCAAGAAAGGAAAATGAAGGACAGTTAAAGATCACAATTAGGATTTCTTTATTTTTACATATCCTGGTGCTCCACATGATGCACAATGCCCATAACGAGTGGCTGTGACTGAGAACTGTAACTTCAGGGAACAGCCAGAAAGAGGGAGGCAGTAGGGACAGATGAGGAAGAGCAATTGCTGAAGGCGGCTCTGAGGTGAAGGATGAAGGTTAGAAAAAGAAGAGAATCCCATCATTGTTCTCTTTAGCCAATGAAGAACAGAGACCTTGCTGTCCATACAAGATCCTGGCATGGACTGTGCACCAAAGGAAAGGGAATCTGGGGTAAACAGGGTCAATTTGGAAAAAGCAAGTATGGCTTGTACTAAACTGAGACACCTCTCTCACTTAAATCCTTTCCTAGTCTCTCATATTCTTCAGACAACCATACAATAAAAACTTGGAACAAGTCCCCACTACTTCTCAGAGCAGATATAAACGTTCCTTACCTGACCTCTGCAGTGTTACCTGGTAGTGAGCATGTTGGAAAATGGAAGAATATAATCCCAGGCTTTGACCCAACACTTTTAGTGGTAACTTAGATATTTTCAAACAGTATTTCCCATACTGTTATATGAACATTCAGCTGATGCCGTTATTTCTTACGCATTTTTCTCTTGAAAAATAGTAAATGGTCTCTGAACAATGTAAGAACATTAACTCTTGGTACTGTAATTAACAGAAAATGCATTCCCACCACTGCAGGTGGAGGAAACATTGGGGTTTTTTCCAATTGAGTTCCTGGGATAATATTTTTCAAAAATGCTCACAGAACTATAACCTGAAAATGATAATTTAATTTGGAGCTTTAGCAAAACCTAAGACTCACAAAGTGAAGAGGGAGAGAGAAAGGGAGAGAGAGACAGTTTTCCCTCCCACCCCTGCCTTTGAGGCTGACTTGACTTTATTGAGAATTCAGGAATCTGTCAGCTCGTTGTCTCACCCTGAGCCATTGGGAGCACAGGCGTGTGTGAGCTCTTCTGTGTGAAGGCAGCAAGGTGAAAATATTTTGCCTGATCACCATATTTAGGGGTCTGTCATATTCCCTGAACAAGCTACAATTTCACTCATGACTGAAGAAAGCTGGCAGAGCCATGCAAATGTAAGCAGCTACATAATGGCTGCATCTGTTTTAATTTTTAGCAGCTTTACAAATAATGATTGTTATTAAAACAAAGTGTATTTTGTCACAGATGCTCCCAACAAAGACTAATTGGCTGCACAATTACCAGGTTTTGGCTGAATGGGCGCTGGTGCAGAAAGCTGAGTCTGCCCAGAGTCAGCGCTCCAGTGCCCTGCTTGGGGTGGGGAAAGCCCAAGTGGGTTAGATCTGAAGCTTTATGAGTGTGATAGAAGACACTCTCCAGGTTCTGAAAGTTTTGGGAAGCGTGATGCCAGGGGAGGTTTGTCTTGTGAAGCCACACTTTACACAGCTCCATCAAGCAACAAACCCAAAAGCTGCCACAGGTCACATTGCCTTGATCCCAAGGAGGAGGAAAGGTGAAGCTGTGCCCCTACAAGCCACTCTTCAGTCCCACATCTACTCTGCCCAGAGCTTAGGAGAAAGGCTTTTATTCAAACAAAGCTTCTTTTCTTGACTTGCTTTAAACAGTGATACCAAAACGATCTCATCCACTCAGGTTGCATGTGGTCTACATAACTGGAAGCCAGTATTTTTTAGACAAACACTGATCCCTGAAAGCCTCTAATTACTTCAGTGAATCAGAACCAAACCCAACATTCTTCAGAAAAGTGAATGTTTCAAAAGAAATTTTCCATAGTTTTAATTCAGCATGATTTGTCCTCCTTTGGAAGCAATTTTAATTAAATTTCAGTTTTGAATTTATTTCCACAAGATGCATAAGTTATTATTCTTCATTTAGACTGTGTCACTGGAAGCATTTCATTACACGATAAAAAACCCTACAAGCCTGTCTGGCCTCAGGGTAGAAATGACTGGAATGACATCTCTGTATTTTTAGTTCAAGAATTGAATGTGAATGGGCTGTAGCTCCAGTCTCTTGTGGCAGGCATCCTCCAAGAGGAGATGGCACAGCAGGCATCAGAAAAAAGGAAAGTTGGTGGTGGAAGGTGGACAAGAGACTTATGACAGCCAAACTTGCTCTGTATTTTACAGACACATGGAAAAGCCCATTGTAAAGCCATGCTGAGCCTACAAAGAAAAGTAGGCACAACCATCTGATATACGTGGTGGAACTGCAATAATCCATGGGAATATAAAGTGTCAGGTAACTGCTAAGCATTTCTGCAACAGAACCTGCTTCAGGAAGGTGAGGGAACTGCAGGAAATGGACTCTTGTCTGTGGGTGCACAGGACTGATACACTTAAGCTACCAGAGCTGCTGGGCTGTACCCTCTGCTCTAAGATACACATGTTCAGGCATAAAAAACACCTTCTTCACTCAGCACTGATACTACATTTCAGTGGAGATTATTCAGCATCCAAATTATATGCTCAGTAAGATCACCTCCATTTTGATAATTGCCTTATGAATGCATAACACAGCAGCGTGGGGATTTGTATTCCCAGGAACGTCTGCTATCAGGCATCAATCGTTAGTCTGCCAAGGACGTGGCTCACCAGTTGATAAAGAAGAGGCACACAGCACTCTCAGAGGATTTTCAGCAAGAATCTTATCCTCCCTGGTTTCACTGAGGTCTTGCTCCATAGATGCTGGCCCAGAGGTAAATTTTAGGCATGAGCCTGTGTTGTATGTGATACAAGAAATTTCCTCGAGGCTATGCAGGGAAAGGTCAGGTCTTGGGACAATTTTTACTGGCCTGCTAGAGGGCAGAGCCCTGCACCCTTCTCAGAGAGGATGCAGTGTTGCTAACACCCCCCATCAATGGAAAGGGACATTTTAGAGACTGCTAGTATTGTTGAGGTAAAAAAAAAAAAATCCATCTATTATAAATTCTTTACTTAAGGCTTGCAAATTACTTCTCTCCACAGGGTGTATAAGGAAACAGGATCTGGCATCCCTGAAGTGAAAAATACCTCAATTACTCATCACTCCCTTAACCTCAGATACCCCAGTAATTGCTGTGAGTCAGTGAGGCACTTCCAGTAAGTGCTCCACACAGGGGCTGATATCCTCTCTGCTCTTTTCCAAAATAGCAAGCACTTGAGTGGGAGCAGTGCTGATGTGTGCACAGAGCTCCCAGGGAGAGATGGAGGTGGAGGGGCCTGGCAGGGGAAGCCGGTGCCTGCTCTTCACCTGGCTGAGGGGGACAGCACAGTCCCCACAGGTGATGGCAGGGGCTGCACTGTAAGGTGGAGCTTTAGAGATGGTGCCAGAGACAAATGTGCTACAATGACCAAAGAAAACCCAAAGAAGGAGAGTTTCAGACGTGCATTCATCCCTCAGAGCTCAGCAATAATTATCACTGATTAGAGGAGGTGGAGTGAAGGCAGCGGCCCCGTACCTCACAAGGGTAGGAGCAGGTGCAGCAACTTCAGCAGCACAGCACAGGTCCGGAAAGCACTTCTGAAGAAATCTCCCAGCTGCTCCCATCTACTGTGCTTTGATTTGTACTGCCAAGGGGGCTTATGGGCATCCAAAGTGCATTCTTTGAGACTGATGCACACATCCCACAAATGGGTGCTCTGCACATTCATGGGACCACTCCAAAGTGCAACAACTGAAATGCACAATGTGCAAACATCAGCTCCTTCACACTAGTACAAGTTCACTCACTCTTTCACATTATTTGCTACTGTCCATGCAGCACCATGTACCAGTTGGGGATTCCTCAGCATTTCTGAGTGTCCTGAGCTCCAAATGCAGGAACAGCAAGTGGTCCCTTCCACCAGATGCATTTTTCAAGACTAAAAGTCCACAGCTAACTATTCTGTATTAGTCAACTGTGGATTGGAAAGTCCCAAGCACAGCTAGTAAGTGAACAAAAGGGTTGGTCAGATAGATGGTTTCCTTCAGAAGGAAAGAGGACATTCAGATCTTACCATATCTGAGGCATGCAAAAATACTCTACTCTAAGAATTACAGGCTCAGCCAGGAAATGCCTGTTGTCACCACATCACACCCTGTGGCTACTAAGCTTGCAGAAGAGGGCACAGTCACACACAGATCTCCATCATCCATTTCATCACCCAGAGACACTGCTCTGAGTTTGGGAAAGTTCAGTACTTTTTATTCTTTCTTTTTTTTTTTCCCTGCACACAGCTTCAACAGAAATTTATTCTACAGTATTAGATTAATGAAAATTTCTCTCACATTTTGCTACAAACTCATGAACACTTTAAGAAGACATGCAGCCATCACAGGAGGTTGTTTCATTCAGAGGCTTGAACAACTGCAAGGGTTGCTGCCTCTCTCTCCTGAAAGGGCTGTGCTTTTTGAGATGTTTTTTCATGGTCTTGTTGCCAACTTAGGTAAGAGCTGTTCTTCCAAGTCATCTCAGCATGACTTCAACTGGAGCATTTTCACTGCACAACCTAAACTTTTGGCTTCCATGAGGCTCCATCCTGTTTGGCGTCTCCCCCCAACAGAAACACGCCTTCAATCCAATACTCCTGCAAATATTAAGTCTATACATGTGGCCCTGATTTGCAACCTCCCTGCAACTCCACTTCTGAAATTGGGCCATTTGTTCAGTGGAAAGGGGCAAAGTTATTACTGCAGGTAACCACAAGTCAGAGCTGCAAATCAGCATAGAAATGGTAAGTCAGTAGAAGCAATAACAGTCAAGAACCCAGATACAGATCCCATAAAACCAGCACTTTGCCAAACTGCTTAGGCCAAAAATCCTTCAGCAGATGCCTTATGAGTAACTTTTTAGAAAACATAATTTGAAAACCATTGGACAGATCAGCAACCAAAAGATAATACCACTGAAAGTCCAAACTCTGTGGGTTTTCTTTTTTTCTATAAACAAGCAGGACCATATTCTGTTCTCATTTAGAGCCGTAAGGATGGCTGCTGTCAGCAAACAGCCATTCAAGGTTTACATTCACAAAACAGAAAAATTAAGTTCAGTTTATTTCTATGGCTTAATTTTTTGTCCTCAGACACAAAGGAAAAGCTAGAATACAACATGAACAGTCTTAGGATAGCAGGGGAACAAGAGAAGAGTGCTTACGTCTCAGACTACTGCAACAATAGCAGAGTTAGAAAGCAGAGAGGGGAGCTGGCTTGCAGATGAACATAGGGATAAATCAATGTGTGGCTGGGATGGAGCAGAGAGCAGTCAGTAAATTTCAACCTTTTTGTGCTGGATCTCTTAGTTTTGTTCTCAGTTATCAAAAATTCCATTTGAAAACCAGCAGCAAGTAAATACTACAGGATGGAGCAGGAGAGAGCAGAGAGACAATAAGTGAATTACAACGTTTGGGAAATGAAGGCATCCCCATCTCTTCCATCAGAATTACAAGAGATTCATTAAATTGGCACTGGGCCACCTGGAACAAGCTGAATTAGTTGAATAATGAAATGTTAATTCTTCAGTTTTGCCTTCTATTTTACCCAATCAACTGTTTGCAAACGCTCCATAACTTTGCCACTCACCAAAAAAAAAAAAACCAAAAAACAATCAACTAAAGAGTCCCCCCAGAGACAGATATATTGGAGAGAGGCCAGAAAAGAAGAGTGCAAATGTGCAGAGGTCCAGAGCACACAAGGTCCTGGGAAAGGCTCAAAGAGCCAGGGTTATTTCATCAGAGAGGACTACAGAAGGACATGCTACGGGTTTTCGAAGAAGTTCGTGAAAGGGCAGCTTCAAACTTCCAGATTACTGTTTAAATTTCTGCAAATCAGATAAAGTTTTAGGAAAAACAACTGAAAACGGTGGATAGTGAAGTACTGGAATAGATGCCACTGCAGGGGCTGTGGCCATCTCCTCGCTGGAGCTGCCAGATGTAACACAAGAGTCACTGTCCCCACCATGAAGTCGGGGACAGAAGAGACAACCTCTTGAGATCCATATTTTCTGATTTGCTTTGCAAAAACTGTGTCACCAACTTTGGTAAACGTTTCAAAGGGTGATATGTTGCTGCTGAATAGGCCTCACCAGTGTCCCCTGTCTGAGGTGCTGGGCTTTCCTGTGCCTCTGGTGAGATAACACAGGGGTGTCCCAAAATGCAACATCCAGCTGTGAAACAGCAGACACTTGACAGCATCATTTTCATGACAAATCTGAACCACAACTAAAGCATCCCAGGAGTCTCTTAATCAATACTTGTTTCCTTGAAAATATCCTTATAATTGATTTTGCAGTGGTGGTATAATATGGTTTAAACATGCAAAGGGTCGTTTTAGGTAACTCTCTGAAGGGTAGCCTCCATTACCTGCAAGTTTGAGAAATATCCATTACAGATATCCTTTAAACTTGGTAATGAGCCATATTTAATAGGTTGTGGGGGTTTTATATACGTAAATTTGAAACAGATTCTCCAAGTAATGAGGCAGAGTTGGCGAGCTGGAATGTCACCATGTGGCTGAGTGCTGGCATCACAGAGCGTGGGGGTGCTCCGGGCCCTGCGTCCGTCCCAGGCACTTGGCAAAGAGCCGCTATTCTGTTTCTGCTGCCACATGAGGCTTTTATGTTCATAGAATTGAAATGTTTCCTGTTCCTGCCCATCCATTTATCATTTTCTGAATGAAAACCTAACAAAGATTTTAACAAGCACACAGTTATTTCAGGCATCTCAGTTTTAGGCACCATCTAGAGAAAATGGATACAAGAACCTGAAATATACATTACTCATTCTGGCACTTGAATCTCAAATTAAATCTGTCTAACCAAAGGGCAAGTTTAACTGCATACTTGAATAAAAACATTGGGAATAATTCTGGACATGACTGCATAGCATTGTCTCTGCCATGATGTATCTATAATCTGCTTTTCCCCTAGGTATCCCTTGGGCACAGTTAAAACCAAATAGCATTTTACTGAATTTTGCAGCTCTGATTATCCTGTGCTTAATCAACCTTTGCTCTTCTAGATTTCCCAGTTTGCAAAACTAATTATAATGAATTGGCCAGCATGTATGAGCACTGCTGCCCTTCACCATCCTGAAAAGGACTGCCCAAATATCTACCACAGGTCAGCTATAAGTTAATAAGCACAGACAAATTTGAACAGATGTTGCTAGCAAAGGGCTTGTGCTTTTGGAACTGGAGGACAATGCTCCATCTTTGCTGCCCCTTCGGAATTAGACTTATTTTCTACTGCAAATCTACTATTGAGATAGATAGAAGACAGACACATACATACATAATCTTCTAGATATCTAAGGACTGATTTTTTTAATTATTACTATTATCATAATTAATCATAATTGATCTGCTGTGTTTATTCAAATTATTGTTGGGGGAATATAATAGATACCCCCCAAGTATGTAATAAACATATCCTCCCCACCATCTCATTGGTAGGGAGTAACAAACTACAGCTAGTTTTAAAGCAGATGTGTAGAGACTCTAAAAGAGAAAATCTATGGTGAAAAATTACACCACTAGATGACTGAACACAGTAAAGCACTCGAGTGAAAAAGACGTACATTCAGCCTTGCAGCAACACTTAACATTTTTTACTCTACAGAGCCAGATATCTGTCCTCGAGTATTTTTACCTCTCTCATCGAGATTTTAACTCCTGCAGAATAAAAACTGTCACCATCAACATAAAAAGATCTCTTGACTGCTGACCTGATTTTTTTTTTGTCCCCCAGAAAACAACCAGTTGAAACTCTGATTAAACTGGACACGCAGGAACCTACTCTCTTCTCCCCAGCGGTGACAAAAATAGCTTTTCTGAGCAAGCACGTCAAGAGTAAACACAAGCTGCTACAATAAAAGAGAAAGTTTGATTTCGTAATTCTTCCTTGTGCAAGGAAGCCTTTTAAAGAGAGTATTAGGTTAGCCAGGCCCCTGGACAAAGCAGGGGAAGTCCCATGGCAGCCACACAATAAATGGCAGCACCATTAACATTAGGTCATAACCCCCGTGTCGCGGAGCCTTTGTGTGCGCCGAGCCTGGTGCGCTCCGAGCCGCCGGCAGCTGTTCAGGGCAGCACATGGCACACAGAAAGCCACGGCCAGCAAGGGGTTAAATCGCTGCTTTGGGCTTCTTTTGCTGTAAGCAGCACCCCTTGAACTCGCTATTGTCTTCCTGCCATCCCCTCCAGACCTGTCCAAAAACACAGGCAGGTGACATAGGTCTCTGAAATCAATGTAACCGTGCCAGGTGCTTTCCTTTCCAGTAGAAAATAGCTGTGCCTTTCCGGAATTGCTTTTGAAACGGTCACTAGTTTCTAGCACTTGTGTCAGAAATGCACCACTGGGAGTTGTTCAAAGACACCATCAGTTTAGCACACAGATATTCTGTTCATGTATTGTGATTTGCTGAGATTCCTTTTTTCAGTTAAGAAAAAAATGCATTTGTAAACCCAGAAGTTTGGATTCCTGCATTCAAAACAGCAAGTAAACCAGCCTGTTGCTTCACACCCCAATAATAAGTTGATCTCAAACATCAGATGTGTCATAAACACTATCCTTATAATCTTTTTTTTTTAAGCAACAAAAACAAGCATTCTTTAGTCTCATGGCTTTTCTCAAGGTGCTGGCAACACATTATTTCTGAATAGAATGTATTCCTAAAGTCCAAACATTGCATATAATTAAACATGCAGCTTTTATGGACCATCTTGTGGCTGTCGCCAAAAAGCTTAAAACTATCTTCCTATCAGGAGTTCATATTTACTCCTGAGAAACAACATGCTCTTGATAGAGCTGATAAATAATTCAAAAGGGAAATGATCTTTTACTATGACTAGGAAAGCACACACTCAGAATGGAAAGAATAGGGGAAAAAAACCATGAGAAAGGACAGGAGAAAGGACAAAGTTCTGCTGGAAACTACTTGCTTGGGATGTCCTGATGGCTGTGCACAGGGCAAACCAGCTTCCTTCGCAATACACTCCTACATCCTGGTAGACTGCAGAGGATCTCACACCAAGAGGCCTTGGTAAACAGGAGGGACATAAATGAAAAGTAGAACTGCACGGCTATCTCTAATTGCCAGGTTTTCCTCAATGTGTGACTGCTGGTCAGGGATGTGATTTTACACCAATACAGTTACAAACAGCACCCCAGTGTAAGCCCTGCTGTGGCATCACTGGAGGATCTCAGTGCTCACCTCTGTCCATGCAGGTAGATCGTGCCCTGGGCAACAGCCTTTGCTGTGAAAACCACCTTCAGCTACCCAGTCTGAGGCTATGATAGGGACTGAGGGACTGCTTTAGTAGCACTGCTGGTGTTACCAGTGACACAACTCCCCTAGAGACAAGGCCTTGGAAAACTACCGCGGGTGTCTGGCAAACTCAGGAGATGATGTGTCCAGTACCATGAAAGAGCCGTAATCGGAGTTTTGCTGCTGAAACACTGCAGACTGAGGTCCTGGTTGCTGTGCAGAGCATAACATCAACAGCAACACAGCCAGCAAAGAGATTGCTGCATGCTTGAGACAAAACAGAAACTTTTTAAAAACTAAAAAAAAAAAAGAAAAAGGCAAGAAAAAAGAAACTCCCATCACCCTTGCATTCATCAGACATAAAAACTGTTTTGTTTTCTATTAAGCTTTTGCCGTAATCTGGTAAAATCAGACCTCTTGCTTTATGAAACAGGCCTGGCACAAACCTTCCCTGCCCTTCTCCTTGCACAGGACAGGGTGAGGTTCAAGACCTCATACTCTTCAGTCATTCCCTGCTTTCCAAATACGCTTGCCATTAATTCCTTCATTCTCTCCCTCGAGTCCTACATAAAAGCTGTACAGCCATTAGTAACTATTAACTGAGTCTAATCAAATACTTTAGCTGAGTTTGAATGTTGCTATTCAGTTTGGGATGTTTAAACATAATTACAGGCAGCAAGACTTCTTGACATGACAAATATTTTTTAATAACATTACCAGAATGGTTAGTTCTGTTTTCACTGTGAAAGCAAACAGAGCAATTCCAGCTGGAAAGTTAACATTTATCCTTGCAGTAGGGTAAAAAAGGCAGACTCTGGCAGCCATGCAGCCAAGGAAACTGCTTCCACTAACCAAGGAGAGAGGGTGCTTCCAAGGACACTCTCCTACAGCCAGATTTTCTGCAGTTCAAAGCAGTGAACCATTAAAAAACTTCATGTACTAATAGTTCATTCCCTTCTATCATTTTCCCCCCCTAATTGCTTCACAATATCCCTCTCACACACTCTTTGACATGCATCAGGTTGAGCTTTAATGAAAGTTATTATTTCTTCAGAAAGGGAAACACTGAGTTACTCAACATGGAAAATCTTCCAACACTGAGAGGGTGTCCTAACACTGAGCACAGAGGGGTCGGAGGGGGAAGGTTCATGCTAAAAACCTTTGTGATCAGAACCCACAACAATAGTGGGGGGTTTTCACTTAGGCTCATTGTTTAAACTGTATTCTACTGCAAGGAGTCTGGGCGCCTTTCAAATGTAAATATTTTACAAGAGAATACCATATGGGAGACTCAGCTGTTTGTTTTTATTAGGGGAAAAAAGCCTAAATCCTTTCATTTTGCAAAGATTTCTTTTTTAAAGCCCAACTCATAGTTACATGCCAACATTTGAATTATCTTAATTCAAATTAATCCCTAAGTAGTTGCAGGAAGTGTTTGAAGTTGGGGGTTTGCAGTTGTTAAGTGCTTAAAGAAGTTGTAAAAGAAATCAAGATTGCAATACACTTAGACATCAGTATTTTCACCTTTGATAAAAAACCAAAACACACTGACTCCTTACACACTCCTAAAGGTGGCATATTTAGAGTTCAATACAGCATGATGACATTGTACATAAACAATATTGACTATAAAAATAAACATACCTGGCCCAAAATTAGGGACCAGCAAAAGCTTCAGAGTAACTAATTCACTTGCCAAATTAAGCTCCTAATTTGTTTTACAGATTACTCAAATAAAGCCTTTCAGATCTTCTCAAATGTGTTGCTACTTAGAATATTTTGCAAAATATACTCACATGCTGAGTCAAGGCAGAAAAAAATGTTTCTATGCTGTCTTTAAAGCCCAGTTTGCCCAAGACACACAAAGAGCTGCGAGCAGGAACAGAACAACCACATCCACAGGACTTGTGCCCACAGGTCCCAAGAAGTTACTTTTGTTTTTTGAGAGAGGACTCGCTGTGCTGGTCTCTTGAGACCAGAGAGAATATACATGCACATGTCTCACCTTTTTTTACTAACTCTTCTTACTCTCATACTTAACACAGGAAAAAAAAAAGTCAGGAAGAAACAAGCATCATTCTGGAGAGCATCCATGGTGGAGCACTGCACCTGTTCAGCCCTAAGCCCAGCCCCAGGAAGGACTCATACAACTAGAGAAATCTCACAGAGGGGGTGTAAGACCCAGGCACCTGCCAAGTGATGCTTCTTAAGGACGCTCTTCCAGCAAACAGTGGTTTAAGCGTTTTCACTGAAACAAATTCTAATTAAACTGTTTTGCAAAGTTTTCTTGCTAGAGTTCCTTTAATCCCTTTCTGAATCCATTTATAAGCCTACAACCTCCTGAGACAATGAATTCTCTAGTTTAATTATGTGCTGGGCAGAAAAACTATTTCCTTCGCTTTAATGCTTCCCTGTCGTGCAAGAAGCCCTCACACTTGTGAAATGTGCTGCACCCTACAAAGCCAGCCAAGAGTAAAGGGTTTAATGTGATGTCCAAAAGTGCAGAAGCTGAAAATGCTGAGAGGTTCATCTCCAAGGCTCTGGGAATCAATTGCTGCCTGGGGCTGTGCTCTAAAGAGAAATGGAGGGCAAAAAGGGAAAAGAAACAGGGTTTTGAAGGAAACATGCTTACACCCAAGAAAACATCAAATTTTTTATCAGCTAGTGCAGCTCAGTGTGCAGGTCTGAACATCAGAAATGAGCCACTAAACTATCATTTCACTCACCAGCTTGTCAGCACCCAAAGCCCTCAGCTTTGCAGCAGCTGCTCCACTGCAACCTTCCTCACGTGCTATTGAAGGCAACGTAAACCCTCTCTCCCAGGCAAATCCTTCCTGCTCCTCCTCACATCCCTGCTGCTGCTTCTCTCATCCCAAACACCTTGGGGTTTATTTGATTCCCAGAGAACAAAGACTACAACCAGTGCTTTAGGGTGGGTGAGGAAGGCTACTCTCCTCTTGAGGATCCACACTATCCACATAGATGGGAGAGCAGCTTCCCCATCCCTGCCGCTCCAGGTCAATGGCACAGGCTGCATTCCCCACAGCAGCAGCTATTGGCCTTTTCACTGTTGTTTGTGTTCCAGCAGCAGCTGAAGCTTTCAACCAAAACTGAGCTGGCCACCATACACACAACAGAACATCCACTCCAGACAGCTTAACATCTGAAACACGATGAGCAAGAACTGAGGGAATTCAGGTCAGCACCTCCGTGTCCCACGCAGGGAACACGATGGAGCCACCCAAGCTGCTGCAGGTGAGCAGAACCCCATTTTGTCCTAGGAAGGTTGTTATTTCCATGAGTTAGACCCATTTGGCACTCCCTGTGGGAGGCTGTAATTCAGCACAGCACTTCTGCTCTGGCCTGAAGTTAAGATACTGTTATGGACTGACCACAAAGTAAACACTAATTATACCCCTTAATATAGCTGGCATTCTTGGGTCAAGATGGGAAGTCCTTCTCCCAAAATAGAGAAGCTTGGTGCAGACCCTGAAGAACAGCACAAACTTCAGAACAATGACAGTTTGCTTAGTATATCTCTACATATAAATCTCACTGCTCATTTTTCCCCTTCCCGTGCTCTCTGGGAGCGTGTTTTCTCCCTGATGCAGGCAACTTGTTCCTGCAGTTCCAACTCAGCACACTCTTCTATGAAGTAAAATCTCTTCCTGGGAGAGGGCTGAAACTCCAAGTTACTTGGGCAGTACCTTTCACCTCCCCACACCTGCAGCACCACAAACCACTGTTACAGCACACCTCACATGCTTCTCCCTAACACAGCACCCTCCCAAAGAGCACCTGCAGGCTTTTCCTGAAGCAAGTGACAGGGGCAAAGCCCTTCCATGACAGGCTGATAAATGTAGTCATACTACAAACACTGCATCCTAATACTGATTTACACTAAAAAGAATCAATCCACATGTTAAGTAGTGGCACTGAAAAGCCAGTCCATATGAGGGCAGTTGCCTTTTCAGTGGGTTTGTGTTTGAAATTCAGTGGTAGTATTGAGCACAGAAAGAAAGAGGAAAAGTTTTAAAAGATAAGGCAGCAGGATTTCTCTGGACATTTGGGAACAGAGAGGTTACTGGCATTCAAATGTGTGCTCCAGGCAAGAGCTGACTTTCTGACACTGTGCCCCAAACCATGTTGTTCTTATAATAAAATCATTCAGGCATCAGTCATGAGGTGGAAGATTACACTGAAATAGTACTCCCCACACTGTATCCTTTTTATTTGCACCATTTACTGCTGGGCATCTGAAAAGAAAGGATGGCTTATGTAAGAGATTTACCCAGGTCTGGAAATGTTTTTCATTTCTCCTTCAATACAAAATCTTTCTTCTTATAAGGGGAAAGCCAATGTTTTTTCCAAAGCTGGACTATACAAATTCAGACATTTCCGTTTCTGGTTGAAGCATTTAGCAAGCATAGGAGCAATTTTTGCTTTAGCACCATGTTTGAGATGAGAATCACAAATATGCTCCTGGATGTTAATGAAAAAACAGTGTCTGTGGAAAGCGGATGTCTCCAGAATGATCTCCTTTGCCTAGAAAATGACATTTCCACCTGTCATGACACAGGGACTCTCTAAATTTAGTCCTTGCAGGAATGACACAGGACTGTACAAGTCTATTCCTCCTGCCAACACAAAGGACTGCACACTTGAGGCTGCCTCAGGTTCCACGAGTGGTGTGGCTACTGCTGCCCTGCTGTGAAAGCATCAGAACCAGCACTGGGCTTTGGGAGGCATCTGATGGCACAGGAACCTCTCTGAGAGCTAATGCTCATGGATTTACACCTCAGAGCACAGCCCTTCTCAACCCCTGAACTGACTGCATTTGGGTATCAGCCTACTTCATTGAGCACAGTTACTTATTGTTTCAAAGGCATAAGACTATGTCAGCTCCATCTCAGCTCCCTCCTGCAGCACTCTGACACCTTGTATTCAAGGGTTTATTATGAATGAAAAACGTCAATGGAGATTGGCTGAGGTTTCTTAAGTCTATTTGCAGCTCAGCCCTCCTTGTCAATATGAAACATCAGTTTTGCTTGCAGGCCACAGCTCCTCTCCCAGCTCAGGACAGAGTCAGACTGAAACATGCAAGAAAGTTGGGGGAAGGTAAAACAGCACTGAGTTCTTACTGAAAATAGAGAGAGAGATAATCAGAGCCTTGCAAATCCCAGTGAGGATCTGTGCCTGTAACATGGGTCATGAGGCCCTCAAGAAGCCCAACCAAGGGCAGCCACTGCTGATGTGACACAGGTACCCACTAACACAACGTGCTGCACTGCCCTGACTCTGGTGCCACAGGAACTGCAGCAGCAGCTCCAAGACTGAAAGACAAATGTAAAATAAAACAGATTCAGGCAGGGCAAAGGGATGTCTGAGGTTTCCCTCTTAAATAAAAACCTGCTAAAAAGCAGCATGCAGATGTACAGGACAATGTCCTTCAAGGGTTATCTCCTCCCCTTGAAGGTTAGCTGGTGAACAAAATCTCCTGATCCTGTCCTGAAGTTACACGTAATCTTAAAATGCTTCAGAGAGGTACAGACAGCAGGAGTGTCACCTGCCAGCCTTTAGGGCTTTCTAACACAATCTCCATTCCTTGCAATTTGTATGCCGTGCATACTAAGATGCAGATTTCCTCCTGGTTAGTGACGTTTACACCTCTCATCCCAGGTATGATGAAATGAACAGCTCATATTGTAACAGGACCCTGAATGAGACTGTCCATATAGACCATAATACCACCAACAAAACTGTGATCTCCATCTCTCTGCTGTCTTTGGGTTTTGGATGGGACCCACTCCCTGCCAAATTTACCCATTGGTTACAAAACCTGTGAGGAAATTTGATAAATAACTACAAGTTACGGTTCAGATTTACACTTATAATAATGACAAAATGAAATCAATACATTTCCAGTGTAATAGCTTTAAAGTCATTAGAGCAGAAATTGTTATTAGGAATCCAAGTTTCTACCAGGCCATTGCTCCCATATTCACCAGTATGCAACCTGCAATCAGAGAAGTTATTCCAAAAAAAAAAAAAGGAAAATAAAAAGTGATAAATTCACTGCAAAATATTTTCAGTAAGTTATTATTAACAGCATGTTCCCCACTTAGGACTCAAGTGCCATCAAATAAAAATATGCTGCTGTTGCCAATTGGAAAATGAGCTCCGTATGTGTTTATTAGAGTTATAAGAGCACTAGTGTCCAGGTGTAGAGGTTATAATTTTGGCAAGAACAGACCTAGTGCTTCTGGAGGTACCTAACCAACATAAGCATGACTTGGTGTGCTGTTCCCCCTCGTGCCAGGCAACATCAAGAGGACTGTGTGCCTCAGCTGCAGCAGTTAATGCAGTAAAGCACAGATTTCAAAAGGCAATTTGACATGTGACTCATTAATTTAAGAGTTTACTCATGGACAGTTATCAAAACACTTATGAGGCTACAGCACTCACTCCATAACCTGCATCCACACAACCTACTTCATCCACACAACCTGCATCCACACAACCTACTTCATGTTCACTGCGTGACTTAATATGAGTGTATTTGTGAGACTCTGGCTATGGAAATCAATGGAAAATAAGTCTAATATTCTGATGAATCTGGACTCTAAAGTCTTCCTAATTTCTGTTGGGACTGAGGAGCATAAAATGAAAGTTAGGCCCTTAAACACATTCTCAAATCTGGATGCCAGGCAGCAAGCACCTGTACAGACCTGGGAAAGACCTTAACCCCTCCTTGAGGCTCTCAGTGCCACCAAATGATGAATAAATAAAATTATTAGAAACATAACTTTGTCTGCTGTCATTAGCTCATATGGGATTGATCTCAAACACCAGGAATGCAACAGCACTGAAACTATCGAGGAAGGGGGAAAAGAAAAATCAAGTCAATTCTTCAAAATATGGCAAGAACCTGGGGAGTATATTATGCTAACACATGACATGACATTATTCATACCAATGACAGAAAGAAGTGGGGCTGGCGAGAGCGATTCCCCAGTGTGCAATACTTTTTTGGTTAGTTCAAACTATAGATGATATGGCTAACAGTTATTACTTCAGGAAAAGAGATGCCGTGAGGCCACTCTCTTATGAACTGGTGTAGTACCAAGTCTCCCTCAATGGATTAAAGAGATCATAAAGGCTTTCTTCCAAACTCCCAATGACCTTATTTAAAAAAATAAAATTTTAAAAACTCCCTTAAATCACAGGTTTACAGATCCTCTCTATTTAATCACTGTAAATGTCACTGAAATATCACACAAGATGCTTGCATGACAAGAGGGAATCAATTTCACTTCTTTCCCTGGAGTCTCTTTGGTTTTCAGTTTCATTTGTCACGCTGGTATCAACTTTCTCCTGGCCAGATGATGTTATAATTAAACATCCTGAGACTCTCTCTCCTTCCCATCCAGCGTCTCAAGCACAGGTCTGGCATCGGAGCAGGTCACCCAGCTCGTGCTGAGAGCCCAGCACAGGCACTGGGCACGTACTTTTCCTGCCACATGATCAGAGAGGTGAATGTCTCCTCCCAGAATATCCACTTCATCAGAACACATTCACAATGGTAATCACTAGGACACAATCTGGTTCAGTGTTTAATAACTCCATCATTATGCTGTGAATCTGCTCTGGCCATTTTCATCTAACATGAGTGGGAGCACGATTTGAGCATTGCAGCTGCAATGATACCAATCTGTAACACTCTCCTGATGCTGACAGTTGATGGTTACATTTTGGTAAAAGATTTCTTACTATATGATACAAGATCTGCACAGAGTTATTCTTCTAGCTTTAATATTATGCCCTTTGACAGTTGCAGTTTACTAACAATAGCTTCAGAGTCAATATTTTGATTGATCCTTTGTCATGTTTTTATCCTCACAAGGTGTAAGAAGGTATGTAATTCAGATTTGGCAGCTACAGCAAACCATACTGCTAGCCAAGAACAAGGAACATCATGCCAGTGAATTTCATCCATTACAAGAAGGAAGCAAAGATGTGTTATACTGGATAGTTTCTGCAGTAAATTTGCAGCAGTGAAAGTGAGGAATTTGACCCCCACTGAGAGAGGCTCTTATACTAAAGAAGTGAAACATCCAAAAGATCATCATGCCTTGTGCACACAGCTCCATCAAAGCCATACAGATCCCTGACCAGAAGTGCAAATTGGGAATCCAACCTGAAAAGCCCATGCAGTAAGACACGCCAGGAACTGTTAATTGTTAAATGAACAATTGCTGGACTTGTTAATTTCTATTATGATGAAAGGGATGTCATCTTCAAATGAACTTCTTTATGCAGAATGCAGCAAACAAAACAAATCTCTGAGCATTGCAGCACGAGGTGTAATCAACCCATCAGACAGCATTAACTTAAAACAATGGCTCAGATATCACTAAGCCTCTTACAAGAGTTCAGTCAAATCCAGACTTATTTGGATTACATGGCACTTTGGGAAATACAGTAGTAGGGGATCATTTTCCTTCCAATCAAACTCAAAGAATATGAATTTTTTTCTTCTCTTACAAGAAAAAAAAAGAGTAACTGCATTGGCCTTGTGTAAACTGAACCAACCTGTACCCAGCCAGGAAGCTCAGTGACTCTCTGCCAAGCCATGTCTGAATAATGGTCCTTGTCTGCTGCCCCTGAGGCTGGGAGCACTCAAGAGACAAGAGAAGCCACTTATTGCAGAAAAGTGTATATCTTGTCTTGTTCAGCAATAGCCCCCTTAGGTCCTGATATTGGGGGCTGGAAGGAAAAGCATTGATGAGACTTGAAGAAAGGCTTGTCATAGTCTTCTGTGCTTTCAAGCTGGTTTATTTGCTTACAAATGTTGGGGTCTGGTGCAAGAAGTCCATCAAAAAGGAAGAGAGGATGGCAAGCCTAGCCAGCCCAGAGAGCTGGGAGCTCAGCATCTGGCTCCAAGTCCTGGATGCTCCATGGGCATGCACATGTGTAAAGCAGACCCAGAGCCTTACATGAGCACAAGCAACAAACACGTCGATTTCCATTTATGTCAACAAGGGTTGCAGAGATTCAGCATGTCTGAAAGTAGGCATGTGTTAAAGACATCCATATATGGATTGAAATGTCCAAGTTTTTAGAATCCTGTGTTGAAAATATTGGCCCTTTCTCCTCAAAACTGTTAGCACCCGATAACTCTTTAGATTGAAGCGAGAGATTTCTCTTTCACTTCATTTTATAACAATGTAGCATTGCTGGCTTCAAACGAATTATAAGTAAATCCAAGTGAGAATTTAGGCACTAACATTATATTTAGTAACTAAACACCGCTCAAGTAAATAAACCAGAAGACTTGCCTAAGAGAGCAACTTAACCAGCACTGTCTGTGCTTTTGCTGGGCTGTAAAGACAAACTTGAGCATGTTGTGACAAAACTCAGCTTGAAGCTATTAATTTTCCAAACAGTGACATACTGTGACATTGATCTGAAAGCTGTGAATTAGGAGATGGAAAGAATTCCTGACTTTCAGATTTCATCACTTATTTTCATGGTTGGGGAGAAAAAAAGGTTTTGCTTTCCTCATCAGAGGACTGTTTTGTCTTCAGGAAGAGCTTTCCTTCTGTTCAGGACTGCCATCCTCCTGTGTGGTGCTGTTCAGCCCTGCACTGGGACTCCATACAACGGGACTACATGGCTTGTACAGCTGTTAAGAACCACTACAGCGAGACACTGGGATTAAAAGTAAGGCAGCACCACTGCAAACTTCACCTCAAGTTGCAAGTTACATTCTTTTTTTTGTTTGTTTTCTGGCTCATGCATTGTCAGTAACAACACAAATCCTCCGAGGTCCAGTGCTGTGTAAATCCATTACTCATTAATTACGCCTCCCATGTTATCTGGCCAACACTATTTCCTTCTCTGGGTTGTGCACGTGTCACCAGGAGCATAATTTGAAGACAATAAGTTTGTACAATTGGCTTTGCAAGATAAATGCAGACAACAGTAGTTCTGACAGTGTCAAGACAGGGAAAACTTTCAGGATTTTTGGATGGAGTTGTGGTGGGTCTGTAGAGCAGAGTATCAAACTCCAAAACCTGACTTTCACAATGTGCACTAGGCAGATCTCCAGGGCAGGACCAGTTTATGTAATTTCTTTACAAAGAGCGGTATTTCAATCACTGGGAATGTCATGGCCTGGAGAAAAATAAACAAGGAAGGCTTACAGCAGCACACAGGAGGTGTTGAAATGCCCACACAGTTTTGCCTGCACACTGTGTCTGTCAGGGATGTGCCAAGGCCTTTGGTTCAGCTCACAGAGCTGTGCCAGTTGCAAGGGTTTCACTTAAACCAGGACAACTGTGCTGATGGGGCTGTGGATGGAGCATTCATAAGTGAAAAAAAAAAAAAGGTAAAACTGCTTGACAGATTTATGCAGTGCTTTTCCAGGGCAGGGTGAGCACAGCTGGACTGGCAGAGGTGCATCTGGTCAAGGCCCTTTGGTCAGAAGAGCTGTGATGGATACAGGAGCTCAGCAGTGACAACCACATGGCATTGAGGCTTCAACTAGTCCAGAAAGCGACTGAAAACCTGACATAAAAAAAATCCACATCTGTCCCCACTGGCTTTCTGAGCGATGAAGCATCACCTCCGAGACCAGTTTGTCCTTAGGCCCTGCTAAGTGGGAGTACTGGAACGACAAGTACACGTGAGCAGCCCAGAGCTGCTCCCAAGGAAGTCTGTGACAAAGTTCCCAGTGATCTTGATGGAAACAGAAGCTGGCACAAAATGCTGCAAGTCATTGCATGATCTCACTGTGACAGTACTCTGAGCAAATCAATACTCCGGTTGAATTTCATTTTGCAAATTAAATTAAAGATTCAATTGCTCTGTCTTGCAGGA
Source organism: Sakesphorus luctuosus (assembly GCA_013396695.1). Lineage (NCBI taxonomy): Eukaryota > Metazoa > Chordata > Aves > Passeriformes > Thamnophilidae > Sakesphorus > Sakesphorus luctuosus. The sequence goes on from VWZD01012453.1 coordinate 569,631, forward strand.
ATTGTCTTTGCCTTACAAGATACCACAAGGAGAAGAAGAAATAACTCAGATGTGCCTCATAATCAGCTGCATCTATTCTAGGACCACAACCACTAAAATGTCTTAATCACACATTTAACATTATTGCAGGGCATTAGTATCAAGCAGATTATTTGATTGACTTAATTGTGCATTTCGTATTATATCCTAATGATTTATTTTAAATGTCTCTTTAACTTCAAATTCCCTGAGAATACGGTGCTCAGACTTGGGGAAGTCCCGACACAACATTCCCTGCCCTCCCCCTGCCCCCACTGGGAAGAAAACCTGTGTGGGATTGTATAAACTCAAATGGTACTCTGGGTGTTTACTGCAGCAGACAAACTGGCTCAAAGTACGTTGTAAAGCTCAGGATGGGAGAAAGGAACAGCATGTTCCAGCCTAGAAAGCAGGTCTGAAGGACATTGAACCCCTCCTTACTCACACTTAGATTAAAACAGCTGATATTGGGAGTGTCCTGAACACTCCTATTCACTCTACCCCTGCTAGAAAATCAGATGATGTGCCAGGGTGGAATGCTAATTTTAAATCATGGTACAAGCAAACATTTTTAGAAAGAGGTCACGACTAGTGGGTTGGACTCAGAGCTGCTGAAAGCCATTAACTTGCTGATGGAGGTGTTAACCCAGCACTGCCCCCCTCCACACCTCTGGGAAGGTGTTTACCTGCCCTCATTCCTCACGTTCTAAAGGGCAGTGAGATTTACTAAGTTTGATAGTCAAGATGGACTAATTACTGGCCTGGTTCTTCCCTCAGTTATCTTGCAACTCTGATTTCACCATCAGTCATGACTCAACAACATTGATTTCACTGTTCAATCACCACATCTTAGCAAACCAAAATTCTTTCCCAAACATAAGAAGAAACAGAGACATAATATTAAAAATAACCTGGACCATAATTACAGCAATCTGATTTAGAGCTGGCTCTACCCACCTGCTTCCTTCCTGCTCCCACCTCCAATAAAACACTTCATTCATCTTTACTTCCTCAAGTTCCCCATACATCATGGCCTACACTCCAGTCCTTGCTCCCTTGGTTTGATTTTTAAGATTACCTATCAGCTACATTTTCAGATGATTCAGTGAACTTTACTGTTCTGTTTTTTTTAGAAACTGATGAGAGCAAAAGCAACTTTTGCTATTAAAAGCACAGCCAAAAGAAAGAGAACATTTTACTTTGGAGAAAATCCATTTGGATGCAGTCACCCCCTTCTAGAAGCCCAAAACAGCTTGGTCCAGGAGACCTGCTAAAAAGAAACGTAATTTCTACATATAGCAATGCTGAAGAAATTTTTCCCTTGGAGATTACATCACTTTGATGGGATGCTATGTTTTCCATCCTGATCTCTCTAGTAAAGTGAAACTGTAGGGGAAACATATTACTCATTGAAAAGCTGCATCCAGAACTACTGCAAAGCAGGGGGAAAAGTACCAAAGGAAACAAATTCCCTTGAGCACAATTCTTTCCTGATTCACCTCTGCACAGGTTCAGCTGAAAAGAGCTGTCCTCAGTATGGAAATGACTAAATCCATAACATTTCCCTTTGAATATCAACTGTTAAAAATGTTCCAAAACAAACACAAAGGACAAAACAACTCCAGCACGAAGTGAAGAACAAATAACTCGTTGAAGTTCACCACCAGCATTACAAAACATTTATTTTTGTTTATACCACGTGCATATAAATAGAACACAGTGCAAGCACCACTCTGAGGCAAAGAGAAGGTTACGCAAAATAGCATTCAAAAATCAGGAAATGCCAGAATTAAGGTTACCCAGGCAACCTTAATTTTACCCCCCATGCATATGCATTTTTACAGCACAGCCCTTAAATACACCATTTGTCAAATAGTGTCACACACAGAGCAAAGCTCCTGACAGCAATAACCAACTTGTCCTGTTTTACATGTTGGTGGCTTTTGCCACAGGGAGGAAGAAGATTAGGATGTAATCTTTCTTATTGCAACAGTGAATTAATTTCACTCGAAATTTAGTACAAAAGTGTGCCCCAACATCCACTTGGGCAGTGAGTTTTCAGCCATTTCTAGACCACAAAAAACAGAAAAGGAATTTTATTCTGGCATAAAGTCTGATACCAGCACATTTAAAATGAATATGCCTGTGTGGCCAATGTAGTCTTTGCTCACAGTTAAAACTCATGTTCTCCTGTGCTAAACAGACACCATGTTTGCCCTGCAGTCAGAAGAAGCCTGGATATTGCCCTGAAGAGAGCAGATGAGTCCATTGAGAGAAATCCAGAACTTGTTAAGCTTTGCTAATTCTGTTTTTCAGCAAGTGAAGACTGTTTCAAGGAATAAACAACAAATATTTTCTGAAGTGGAATAGTTTTAATTTAAAGCAAGTAGGTTTAGATTAGATATTAGGAAGAAATTCTCCACTGTGAGGGTGGTGCAGCCCTGCAACGGGTTGCCCAGAGAAAATGTGGATGCCCCATCTCTGGACATGTTCAAGGCCAGGCTGGATGGGGCTTTGAACAACCTGGTCTAGTGGAAGGTGTCCCTGCCAATGACAGGGGTGTTGGAATGAAATGGTCTCAAGGTTCCTTCCAACCCAAGCCATTCTACGAATCTATAACATGGAAACCTTAGAGCTGTAGAGAAAATAAGTGTAAGTACAGGAACGAAATTAATACACTTCCCAGTAGTTGATAAAGTTAAGGATTTTTCACTAATAATCAACCAAATGAAAATATAAATTTCTTCCTCTCCAACATAAGCTGATGAATAAAGAAACACAAATGACAGCCATCTTGAAAACATCTAAGACTAACTACAATGGTGCATTTTAATTCCAGGAGACTTCCTTCACTTCGGTTTTAACAAGGATCTCAGGCTTTTCTGAAACACCAGCAGGAAAAACACCAATTATTTGTGTTTATCTTATTTGCACTCCACCTCACAGTACATTAAATCATTCAGCATCAGGACAACTTTCCTGAGAAGGCAAACACTTATTTGCGGGATCAGATAAGCCAAAGAGAAATGGTCTAAGTGGCTTCCACTCCCCATGATAACAGGTACAGTAACTCCCTGATATACAAAGGTCTGTCCTTTCTCCTGCTGCTCCAACAGCAAGGGGCAGACAGTGCTCCAGCTGAAATCAGTTTGAAAATTCCTTCACTCCCATCAGAATAGATACAAAGTTACTCCAGCACAGAACAGAACAGCGCACTTGGGAGCACTGAACCTGGACGAAAGAGACTTGGCTGCACTCTTCATCTTTGCCTGCCACTCCAGTAAAGGTGTCCTTTCTGCACAGCCCTCTTTCTCTGCCTGCCAGCTTTCCCTTATCTTCTTATTTACACTACAACAGCTCTTTGGAGCAGGTTTCCCCTCCAAGTATCTGTTTGGACAGTGCAGTAAGGCTTAGTCATGGTCTCTGGGTACCCTTGGAATACACATAATAATGAAAAACCTAGCAATAAGGAAAAAAAAACAACTAAGGCAAAGACCTCGACTTGTGCAAAATAATCCGTGGCTTGGATAGGCAGAGCTTGTGACAGATTCTTTCCTACTCCTATTAAGTTGATGGCAAAGCTTCCATTAGCTCTAACAACAGCAGGATCAGACCAGGCCTGTGTACACTGAAAACTTTCAAAAGGCCAAAACTTGTCTAGCTTGAATGACATACAGCATTTCAGTTCCTATGGAAATTTCAAATTCCTACAGAGTGTGGGATGTAGTCAGTCCCGAGCCATGAGATATATCCATTTCCAAGCATGGAGGCTCCTCAGGGACACAGGCACCTCAGAAGAACTGGATCCTTTATGAGAAACTTCAGTCATCCAGCCAGTAATACAACAAAAATAATATTTTCCATTCTCACATATTGCTAAGTTGTAAACTGTTCCTTAGATACCTGCACATGGATGGAGCTTATGAGAAACACATGTAAAATCCTGACATGCAAACCCTGTTTATACCTTTACACAAAATAACTACTGAAAAGACCAATTTTCAGAAAATGCCTACTGGGACCTGTCAAGTATCCAGTGTGCCAAAGTCATCATCAAGCAGCACACATCAGATGCTGCTCTGCTTTCCCTGAGATGCAGCCAAGCCTGCAACATCCCTTGCTAGTTTCCCAGGGCAGGTATCACCCTGATGGTTACCTTCAAATGTCACCAAAGACTCACTAAGAGTTTGTTGAGTTTTCCCAATAAAAGAGCGGAAAATTCTCAGGTTTGAGAGAACTCATTATATCCCCTGCCTGATTTAAATCATTACAGGATGAGCAACATCTTTGCAATGTTCACTGGGGTGTGATAAAGACCTTCCTACTCAGCTCAAAGGTGGAAGACCTGATAAACAGCTCTCCATTTGCAAATCAGCCAGAGGACTCTGTCACATCCTTCTCGTGGGCAACATGACATGTCTATTTTCACTTAGAACACCAAAATAAGGAAAAGTCAGCACTTTCTGTCACTAAGACTTGTAATTCCCAAACACAATACAAATGCATCTGCTTGAACTGGTTGGAACGTTGGGGGTGGGGGGAATGTTGTGTTGGTTTGGATTTTAATCCATGTGCTTCAACATAGCACTGTTTGAACAAAGCCCTGTCACAGCTAGGGTGACATGGCATTAATTACATTACTCCACCTTTCTCTTACCACCTATGAAGTGCAGGGGGAAAAGTAAACGGGTACTTGTTTCCAATTATTTTCTCCTACTGTATCTTTTCTGTATCATCTCATGATGTCCCTTGGTTAACTTGACCTTTTCACCTTGCAACACAGCAACAAAGAAGTGCATTCACAATTGGGTTTGTACTTCTTGCAGTGATGCTTCAATGTGACTAAGCTGGTTTGTATCAATTCCAGGATGACAGAAAGCTGCTTTTCCCTGCTTAGATACACATACTCATTGAAAGTGCACTCCCTTCAGCTTTGCACTGTTATGTGATTTTAATTCCCAGAGCAGTAAATGTGGCTCTAATACATCCCTCAGTGCCTTACCTGATAAAACTGGATTCATTGTAGATGAGCAGTGCTGAAACAGAATAAAATGTGGTGCTAGAGCACCTGTGTTTACTCACCAAGAAATTTCTGTTTTCTAAATCCACCAAAATGTGTCTCCTTACCTAAAATTAGACCAAAATATTCCATCTTCATATCTTTCTTAGCTTTAGCTACAGTTTATTAACAGTAAAAAAGAGCTATAAAACTTATTCTCTGGGCAACACAATTTTTCCAGAATTACAATCAAAAGAGCAGCTTTGTTTTATGTTTTTTTAGAGGATCTCATACTACCATTTAGACCTCTACACTACCTGGTACCTCCATCTAGTCCACACACAAGTTGGCTCGGCATTCCCTGTATTTTTAAAGAAATTCAGTTTCTCAGCCCATTTTACAAGCTGTTTGTTTGTTTATTTGTTTAATTATTAGTGTGCAGGTAAGAAATATCTCGTGAAAAATCTGTGCTCTGCAAGAATTGATAGATATGCAAATGGAAATGTCTCTTTTGTTGAATACAAATAATATTTTAGCATGAAACCAGCAGCATAATGTCCCTACTGAATTTAGGATACAATTAGAAGAACTGTGTTGTCTTGGTCCTTTGGTAAATACTCTTTGAAGATTTCTGAGGTCATTTGCAAGATGAATGTTTAAATCAGCAGTTATAAACATAAATGCCTAATGAAGGTGCTGAACAAACTGTACTTTGACTAACTCCAAACTATAAATTTGAAGCTGGGAGTTGACAAACTGAGTATTATCACACATACAGAAAAACAACAGAGTGGGTACCTCCCTCACCTTGTTTTTAGAATCATGCACCAGTGCAATGGTGAACAAGAAATCTCATCCATCACTGTCTAAAAGAGAAATCTGAAATTAAAATTTGGAGAATTTCAGCTCTTTCTAAAAAAAAATTAAAAAGCTTTTAATCCACCAGCTCTTTAGAAAAGCACATGATCTTCAACTGTTAAAAATCACCCTTTAAAGCTATCAGTGTTAGAAAGGACAGATGTGTCCAGGATACAAAGAAATTCCCTACAGGACAACAAAGAAAAGGAAAGAAAAGTGAGGGGACTCTCAGTGGTCTCGTTGTTGAGGGATGGATGAAGACAACAGCTTTAAGTGGAATCTCAGAACCTCACTCACATGTGCCAAATGCTCTAGTCAGACAAGCTTAAGGGGACATCCAACTTGTTATTCCCTAAAAGCTAAGTTATTATTTCTTAAGACTAGCAGGTAGCTCTCTGGAGTTCACTACCTCCTACCTGTATGGCAACTGTTTAGAGCCATGTGTTGCTAATGCCAGCACTCAGGAAACACAGACACCATCCATATATCTTGGGTGTTTTATTAAAATACTTTTTTAAAAGATGCAACCACAGAGTGTAGTTTATCCTAGTGAACTGTTCAACTTCATCTCTACCATCTCATGCAATTAGTGAGCTCAACAGTTGATGGTTTAGACTGCCACATATCACCTGAATGACCAATACAACTGTCTCAGGTTTGGCCTAGTTTTTACCAACCCTGGACTGCTTTCCTCTCTCCTCCTAGAACCTTCTCAGCAAGGGAAAAAAAACTGCAAAGAAAAGAACTCAAAAGAAACTGAACTGACTTAAAAAGGAATTATATTTTCTAACATTCACAAACACGAATGCAATTTACACACTATGTGGACCCCACCCCAGGGGAAGGGGAAAAAGGGGGAAGGGAATGGGCAACAAGAAACAAGAAGAAATGAAACCAAAACAGAACAAATGAAACTAATGAATACAATTAAAAACTTCAAGAAAGGAGAGGAACAGGCAACGATACAATCTCACCAACGTCTGGAACCAGGAAAACATCAACAGACACACGGGACCGTCTAGGCTCCCCCAGGTCTCCTCGAGCTCCCGGCAGCAGGAAGAGCTACTCTTCTTCCAACTCTTACATGGAAAACACATGTGGAATACTTTGTAATGTCCACTTCTTTAGTTACACTGGTTACTGAGGAAGCCGTGGATCAAACCCATTACAACAACTAGACTTGATTGAGGCCTCAAATTATTTGCCATAAATAAGTAAGTCAAGTGCCTCTGCTTGCCACCCAACCACAAGGGTAACAACTTCACCATCAGTGAGGGTCTCATGGTGTTCTGCTTTCATTTGGAGGACAAAGAGGCAAGTAAGCTCCTGGAGGAGTCTGGGCAGTGCACTGGCATTGATGGAGCAGTATGAAGGCCTGGTGCTGAAAACCTGGGTTTCTGGACTGCCTGGCAGGTGCTCATAAGGGCTGCTATTATTACGACAGTGTTTTTCTTCTTTTCTTTGAAATCCAACAAAGCAGGCTCAGGCTGTTATGACCTGCACCAGCAGATCAGGTATGATTCTCTAATCTTTCTGTTGCCAAAATAGAACCCAGACACGTTCCCTTCAGTTCTCACTTCCATGAAACTCGGACAGCTTCTCTGACCATTACCCTCCCCAAGCTGTCTGAGGTTACTTCATGGGTGACAGTGGAGTTATTTCACCCGGCACAGCCAACAGCTTTCTGCTTGCTTGAGGCAACAGAAGGAGGGAGCTTAAGGGAGCCAGGTCGACCAGCTTCTCGCTGGTTTCTTGGTTGCAATCCAACCCATCAACAGGCCAGCAATCCCTCAGAGGCTCCAGCTCTGTGAAAGCCTTTCCCTGTGCTCCTTTACTGTTTACTCAGAGAGTATCAGACACAATGCTCAAGCAAAACTTGGGATACTCAGACACAGGGTTTAATTTTTATTACAAGAGGCTGTGGTGGGAGCACAGAGGTCCTGAAGTCAGTCAGGAGAAAATTGGCCCCATTTCTGTTCTCCCACCACTGTCAAATCCCAGCATTTCATCCACCTCTCCATGCTTCAGTGCCATCTGTAAGACAGAGATGCTAATAATCCCCACGTCTCACAGCTGTTCTATGAATTAACTCGCCAGGGCTCAGCAGTGTTTCAGTGGTGACGGGCACTAACAGGACATACACAGCATCACCTCTTTTCTTTGTCAGCTTATTAACTACTGCTTGTATTCTCCTGGTCTTGCAACTGAGTGTGTTTGAATTGCTGAAATACACAAATAAATGAGAGCAAATAACCTTTCCCTGCCTATAAATCAACCATCTGTCACATTCTTGGGTATGACAAAACTTTTAATCAATATATAATTTTCACCCTGTTTTAATGAGTGTTGCTGTATTGCTACCCTACTGCTGAGTGCAGTTATGTCTCCTGTTGGCCTGGTATTAAACAGTTCTGTAATGGGAGACGATGCCAGCCCAAAACCTTCATCTTTCAGCTGTACCTGATAAGCCTGAACACATAAACTGCATGTTTATGTTACATATTCCACTCAGCTTCCTAAATGGGACACAGCAACAGTTTGATAGCCACAGCAGATCCTAAAATGTTAAAAAGCAGTAATGGTAGTTTTTGCAGAAATTTTTCAAGAATAACCAAGGAAGTTTCTATAGAGTTTTTTTCAGACTAAGTGGACTTCTCTCACACCATTTGGGCTTTATCTCCTTCTGTTGCAATTTAAGGACCACATTAAACAAATACTTAAATGGGAGACATCTGAGGAATAGTTAACTTGGGAGAAGGGGATTTATGATGGTTCTTTACCTCCTGGGTCAGGAATAACTAGAACTGGGAAGAGAAAGGCTGTTGCCTAATGCTGGATTTTTAGTATTGAAAAACCTGGTTTTATTCCAAAAGAAAAATGGGGCCCTAGTGGCTTGGCAGCCCGTTCCTGAGCCACAGACCCTGTGATGCCAGGATCCTCGGCCCCACAGTGGTTTGCATGTCCTGGCACCCCGTACCCTCCCAAGAGGGCACTGCCAATCCCACAGCGGCTCGCAGAGCTGGCAGGCTCCACAGCAGGGACCCTGGGAAAGGTCCAAATTCTCTCACAATTTCAGCAGTATCAAACCACGTCAGCAAAATATGCAGTTCTTTTCAAAGCAGGAAATCCAGTGAAAGAAATTTTTCTTATCAGCTTTAATGTAAATCTGACAGTTCAGGATGGGGTGGGGTAAAGTCAGATCTCATGATCAAGTAAGATCAAGTTTGTGACTGCATGTGGTCTCCTTGCAGCTTGTGCAAAAATAGCTTTTGCAGTCCAGTTTGGATAATACTCTGCTTCAAAAAAAGTGTGACTGGAGGTTTAAGAATTTGGATAAAATGTAATTGGGTATTATTGTTAAGAAGGAAAACAACCCATAAAAAACATAGAAAAGCCACAGTCAACAAAGCACAACCACCAAATAATTTCCATATTTCCATATCATCACTTTGTAGGAATGTGATTTAAAATTTAAATTCTAACTTTCCTTCTGCAGCCTCCCAGTCCAGCACAGAGCAGCAGAGAGAGAAAGCACAGCAGAGCAAGAACATGCTTAGGTGTGATGAGAGGGATAGACTCAGCAGCCCCTCATTCCATGCATGCAGAACAGCCTCTTGTAACCTTTGGTTCTATTTTTTGGTCCTGGAACGGTTTAAAAAGCACTGTGTGACTTGGTATGAAGGCAAAATTACAGACAGGAGCAATTAGTCAGTTCATGTAAACTGTCACAGGCTATTTTGTAGGGGCACAACTGTGAATAAACTGCAATGGACAGAACTGGATGAAGGACAGAGCAGATACAGACTCACTGGACCACGGCACAAGAAATTAAAGCTGAGACATTTCAGCTGCCTTCCCAACAGTACCCAAAGTGTTCATACTGCATCCTCAGCATTGGGAGGATCCAGGTCTAGAGGGCAGCTTGGCACCAGCTGTGGCTGGTGCTGGTCCTGGACAGAGCAGAGCCCCATGGGCTCACACTCAGCCTTGTCTTTCCTGGTGCAGCCACAGTGCTGAGAGGCTGTGACTCACAACACCCAGACTATCCATGTGGGAGTCAGCTGAGCCCACATGCACCAGGATGGAGCAGCAACAGGGAGGCCACATAAAATCCTCCACTTCACACACAGATAAACAAAGCCCAGATGGCCCTGGGGAGAGGCAGAGGGAAGCCTCTCTGTATGTGCACACTTTGTAATTTGGGGAAAAGTTGCAGATAGCAGGGCACAGAGCTTTGCTACATCAGCAGACAGATGTGAACTTGAGCAAGCCTCCAATATTGCTGCTACACTACTGCTATTAATCTCTGCCAGAACAGCAATGAAAGAAAGGATCAGGATACTGGAAGAAAAGGGAAATTTTGGTGGTTGGAGCAGACCTGGCTGGTTCAGTAAATCACTGATCTCTGTTTCCTCTGCTGCAGACTGATCTAAGCTTACCAAAAGCAGTGGCAAAGCTCTCATTGACTTAACTGAAAGAAGGATTACTGAAAACAACTACACTAGAGGTGTCAGGAACCCAAATTCTAACTAACAGTTTAATAACCTACAAAGGTCTTGCTGCTTCTTTAAAGGGCCATAACATTTTACAGCATTGACATTTTATCTGCTCATGAATTCACCCCATGAAGAACAAATTGAGGCAAAAAAGGGTCTGAGACATACTGTTTAATACTTGCCAGAGCTGCATTTATCATTCTGAGCTCCTAATTGCACAGTTTAGAGAAAACATATTTTTCCTTCTCAGATTTTCTCTGCTCTAGGCTGCATGTCTGAGACATTAAGTGAACTACTCTATCACAGCACCTGATCACCAAACTAAGCAATAAAAGCAACCATACACAGCAAAAGTCACAGAGAACTGACCTTTTTGCTACCACAGCCTTATTTGGTGTGGAAGCTCAAACATGCCATTATTAATGAATCAGACCAGAAGTATTTCTACCTCTTAGGATGTTCAGAACAGACAAAACTACCTCGTTGTTTGTGCTGCATGAGCATCACTACAGGCTGCTCTTCAAAGGTCCAGCTCCCATCACAGGTGTAAGGAAGCTCCAGGTAAACACCAGTACGAGTTGTGCTGCATCTTGTACACTCTGAAAGCTACAGCCAACATCTCAGACACCTATTCCACATTCCTGAACAAGTGACTTCATTTGCAGATGCCCGAGAGAACTGTGTTATTGCTCTTTCTCAAAATGTAGCCAAGCCCAAAATGTAGTTATGTGTCTAACAATAGGAACTGCAATCTGAATCTTTTAACATAAGCATCCACAAAGCTCAGGTATCCAAACTCATTTTCACAGTGATGGAGAAGACAAGACCTTCATGTGTTGCTTACAAATTGCAATGTTTGGTACTTACAACACCTGGGTCGCTTTAGGTACTCAGTAGGGCTGGTTTGGGATTTTTGTTTGCTTGTCTGTTGTTTTGTTTAATGCACTGGTGATACTTAGAATTAGTTACTAAAGGCTCAGCAATACATTGAATTTGTCAGCATAAATACACTTCAGCAGCCTGGTGAATGCTACTTAAAGGTGTTCAAATGTCAGCAATTCCTGCTGGTCTAAAGGAGAAAGGATAGATAACCATCAATTTCTGCATTAGCTGAGGGAATACTCCAGGTAAAGCAAGAATTCACCTTCAGAAAACTAAGAACAAAATACCTCACCCAAGGCACAATATAAGTTGATGCCAAATTGCAACCAAATGCACCAGAAGATGTTCAACATGCTTTAACAGTAGGTTCTAAACAACAGGGGTTGACAAATTTGGAGGTGAAAAGGAAAAAAACATCTCCAGTTTTTTCCTTACAATATCAATGTTTCTTTGTAAAGTACTAAAAACATACAAATAATAAAAAGAAGCAAGCATTGCAGTCATTCGATTTCTGGTTTATCTGTGGGCAAAGGCAATTAAGAAATCCAGTCTCTAAAAAATGGAGTGAATGTCCAGATTTTCAAAGCAATCATGAAGGTTTGGGGTTTTTTCCTTTTCAGGACATGTATCTTGGACCACAACAGGGTGGGTCTCCTTTTCAGATGGGTCAGTATCTGTATCAGAAAATCAGTATTATTTAAGATCTATACACAGAGCAGCTTTGTTGTTGGGATACAGAGAGATATAAGATATAGGGGGAAAACCCCAAACCGCATCTGGCAGCAATTCTACAGAACAAAGTTGAGTGCTACAGAGGACAGCTTGTAGCAGTACATTGTGCCACCCTGGCAACGTGTAAATGCAGGACCTGCACTAATGCCAAGGCACTCCAACCTGCACTTGTAAGTCATGCCCAGCGTAGATGGGTCTGTATCTATTGCCAGCTCTTCTAAGCAATCCCAAAGGAATCATCCCAGCCTGAAGGATACACTTTTTCTGACACTTTAAACAACAGCCAGGTCAATGTTCTCTCTATGGTTCTGGGACAAGTCAAACAGGAAAAAAGCACATCTGAATTTACTTTTTTGAATGTGAAACTAGAACTCCTAGAATAAATCAGATTTATATTCTACATGTTCTGCAAGCCATGCAAACAGAGATATTCCTGTTCTACTGCAGGCTGCTGCTTTTCCAGAGCACAACGTCCAGTATTTGTGTTAATCCTCTCTGTGCCCCTTCCAGGGCAAGGCCTGTGTTTTCACGCTGCACGATCCTGACTAGCTCTGCTGTGACAATACTGAAACATGTGAAGAAGCACTGGGAGAGTAACACAATCCACCCCAGAGAAACCGAGAGGATGTGAAGACAAGTTAAAAAGCTGGAACCATCCAAATAGGAGCAAGGCTGAATGATGCTCAAACCAGGCACAGGGCAAATAAACCCAGTTTTCCTAAATTCACTTATTTTTCTAAAGAGCTGGACAATGAATTAGACAAGAAAGTGTGACCATGACGTAGGAAGAAAAAGAGAAAAAAGAAGACATTTGCCAAGAGTTCTCTAGAAACTGATTTTCCACTAAGGAAGTAATAAGTATTTGGAATCACCTGTAAGATTTTTCAAACACATTCAGTGAAACATCCAAGTGTCATAGGGATTACATTTTTCAAAGGAAATAAAGTAAATGGGGAAGGAAATTACATAATGAATTAATTTTTTCCTTTAATTCTTCACATTTTACTTCAGAGACAGAAATACACTCTCATACACAGGAAAATATCCTTTTCCTCTCAGACATCCTAAATCACATTCAGTGGACAGATTATGGGCATACAGACCTACTGTGAGGGTACAGAAGATGAGAAGGAAACTCTGACCTTTATTTCACTACTTTGTTTCTTAAGGCAAGAGCTTCTGACACGAACAGTCACACCTTTGGCCTCAAAACAAAAATACTAACCAAAAAACCACAAAAGACAATGCAGCAGGAACTAGCCCCAGTTTCCAAACCCCTTTTTAAGAACTACCAGCAGGCTCCAGAAAATTTAAGAAGTTGGTAATAACCATTCAAAATCTTGGCTTAAAACACAGTTGCCAGGTTTTTTCCTAATTGCTTCATTTTAACGTGTTGTAGCACATCTCCTGGAGTGATCAGCAGTGGGTAACAAACTCCCAGAGGACTCAGGTGACTCCTGCAGCAGGATCAGACCGCTCTGAGATGTGACCCAAGGGAGGATCTTGACAGCTGCTGGAAGGAAGACAACAATTCACACCTGAAGACAGTTTCGATAAAGTTGTGATAACCCCACAGCAGGTGAGCACTGCTCACATTGTCCCGAGTGAGGGTTGGGATGCCATCCCCAGAGCCCCGGAGGTTGTGCTTGTCGCTACTTGGTACCTTGTCTGTTTCCTCTCTGTCACTTGGCTGAGCTTAATTTTTTTATCATCTCTCCTCATTGAAGAAATTCCAAATTTATACCAATAGGAAAATTAGCCTCCATTTACTTCTGCTCAAGTTTTGCACTCCATCACAAAATAAAATAAATAATAAACAGCTTTATCTCACCTAAACTGCTATGAGACATGACAGCAAATCTGTCAGTCTCACAGCCCAACACCACATGTATCTGTCTTTCCTTGCCATAAATTTCTGCTCGAGCAGCAGGAATATGACAGCTGTACCATGCACTGGCATATTTGCAACACTAAACCTCTCCAGAGTAGCTTGATGAAGGGATGAAAGCTCCAGACCCCTCAGTGAAACAAAGCCAGCAAGGGAGATAAATCCCCAAGTGCCTTGGTGACTAACAGCCCTCTGCACAGTTTGGTGGATAAACATTGCAAGGGAGCAGAAGGGAGCAGAGCTTGCAGACTGCAGCCTCTGTTGTCCTTCTGGAACTGGGATACTTTATGACTTCCAAATAGCACAAAAATTGACTGCAGCTGCATGGTAAATTGCTGCTTTCCCACATACACACTATATATTCATGCTATATTGTGCAATATTTGTCAACAGGAACAGGGGATTGTCTTTTATTTCAAGGTATCTTTGAAGTAAATAAGTGGAGAGGAATTGTAATCTTGAAAAAATTACAACATCTACTGAATTCCAAGTATCCTACATGGTAAGCAGCCCTGGGACCTCTTTAACCTATCAGACTCCCAATATAATTTAAAAAAAATATGCAGGGAATTCACTATGTTTTATTACTGGGAATCTTGCCTTTCTACTTCTCATGTACCCTCCTCACACATTGCAATCACACAGGCAGGAGTTGATGCAAATATCTTTGGGTCTTCTTGCAGCCTTTGAAACCATGCCATATGCACCAGTGGCAGAGATCCCTGAAGGCCCCTTCCCACCATGCTGCCAAACCTCTAGCCTTGGTCCATGCTATTTAGGGTATCAATTGACTTTCCCTGCTTACATTGCTACACTTAACCCAGAATCTCTAAATTGCCCTTGTCTTTTAAAATATTTATTCTTACTAACAATGTAACCAAGGGCTTCTAATTTTAATAATAGGTCCTACCATAAATACCTATATTAGAGACAGGAATATGAAGTAGGACAAATAGGAGGTGCCTTACATCAGGGAGCCTATCTGCCCTCATCCCACAAAGAAGTGAATAAATAGTAATCTGGACCATCTTTGTGACAAGAAAAAACTCTGGGCTCTTGAAGGCATTATAAAATCATAGAATTGCTGAGGTCTAAAAACACCTATAAGTTCATCAAGTCCAAATGGTGACCCAGCACTTCCAAAGTCACCACTAATCATGTCCCTAAGTGCCACATCTACACATTTTTAACACCTCCAGGGTTGCTGACTCCATCCCTTCCCTGGCCAGCCTGATCCAATGCTTTTGGTGAAGAATTTTTCCCTAATATCCAATCAAAACCTCCCCTCGTCTTATCCCCTGTTACTTGGGAGACAAGACCAGTCTCAATCTTGCTACAACCTCCTTTCAGGCAGTTATAGAGAGTTAGGGTTATTTTGCAGGGGCAGGGGGAATTGAGGAGAAAAGACAATGCAGAAAGAACTGTGCCTCACCAATATCACCTAAGGACTTTCTGCTCTACCTTTTGCAACTAGACCTGCCTATCCCACATGGGCCCTTGTAACCACCAGCACACTTGCAGCAAGCATGGGTAGAGCCCTTCCCAAATCTTCAATCACAAAGCCTGGCCATGATTATGACAATCAATAGAAACACTTAAATTAAAACTCATTGAGACCACTTGGATTTAAACCTTTCTATAAAATATTGGCAATTCATACATTTGAGATACATAGTTTGTAGGTCAAAATAAATCCTCCTTGTGGACATCTTTCCACAAGGAATTATGTCCACAGAGAGCAATATTGCTTCTGAAGGTTTACTTGAGCTTCAGATGCCTGCACATAGAGTGTAACAGTCGAGTGCATCCATCATGTAAGGTTTACTCACCCAGCACATCCACAAGGGAATCACACACAACTCCACTGGTTGTGCCCACACCAGTCTTCACAAGTTGGCTCAGGAGCAGACACAAGTACAACATGGGAGATCTGCATGTCTGCTATCTACCTGCAGAAGCTTCCCCCACAAGCCACTTGGAGAAACTCCTGCAAGAAGCCAACCAACAGCCAGCTGTGTATGTTCCTCGAAGCCACGTCTCTGTCATGCTGAAACCATGCCAAAATGCCAGGCACACCCATGCAATCCCATAAGCTCCGAGATATGGACCTCATCTTCCCCTAGTACCAAAACCATGGCAACTGGGTTTACTGGTTGGTGCTCCCATAATGCAGGGGCATACCCAACTCCAGGTAAAATTCCTCCTACTGAACTATTCCAACTGACTAGAAGCATGTCGCGTGCTTCAGAGAAACACAGACATAATCCCGGCCCAGCACTCAGAAGCAAAAATAAGACAAATCTGTAATAAAGTGCATCATTATTCCATGAGTGGAGACATTAACATGCAGACAAGGCAGAAAGAGAGGGAAGAGGCCACTCCATCAGAGCATCCATCAGTCACTGTGGCACGAACAGAGCTGACAGCTCCATTAACTCTGGCACATGCAGCTCCCGGGTTTGCTTGTTTGTTTGTTACTATCAAGACTCCCTTTAAACAAAAATATTAAAGCATAGTAATGTACAGTGATAAACAGAATGGGGTTTTAGGAGATGCTTAATGAACTAGTAGGAGAAGCAGAGCTGAACAAGGAGTTTCCAGCAAAACTTTCTCTTCACTATGAAATATGGCTTTGACTCAGCAAAATAATCAAAAGAATGTGCCCCTTGTTCTCAAAGAAAATACAACTTTGTTGTTAGAGAATGTACAACATTCATGAGCTAAGAATTTCTACTCTAATTTCTGGGAATTTCTGAAACAAAATTTTTCTGTTATTAGTGGGTTTGTTCAAACATATCAAATTATCTGATTTTCTTTTCTCAACAAAAGCTGAAGAGGAACCATCAATATACACAGACATTTTTATTGTTACCACCAAAATTTCAGTATGAGATTATGTGAAGACCATTGAGTTACCAGGATGCAGAGACAGCGTGGAAAAAGCACGTGTAATGGTAAGTGAAACAGCCTGCATACCATGAAATTGGACTGAAATTCTACAAATAAAAGACAGTTGTTGCAGAAAAGCAGTCTTTAAGGTTGAAGATGGCCAATTCCAGCTCAAGCCATGACTACTATCCTCCAGGCAGGTATATAACTCAAAGGAGACCAGATAGTGCTACAAATGCCAAACATTCCCAGAAAACACAACCAAATCATAGCCAAAGCATCTGGGATGCAGATTTTCCTGTGTTTTTGTGTCAATCAAGCTCGCTTCTAGATGTGCAGATAAACCATTCATGCACAGAGGTTTCTAAAATGCTGAAGACAGCCTGTAGGCTGCATGTAGACTTGCTTCTGCACAGAAGCAGGAGAGCCTGGACTGGAGCACATGCCCATGACACAGGAGAAATTTTAGATTTGCCAAATGCAATCACCTGAGGCCAGACTGTGTTCTGGGACAACTCAGTTCCACTGGTATCTGTGCACGGCCATGGGATTTTGCATCCTACTCCTTCAGGTGTAAATAACCCCACAGATTGCACAGCAGTAGAGTTGACCCTTTGGGTTGGACTCATGACTGTTGCCTCAGGCTACAGCCCTGCATGAGTGTGTGCACGAGGAATTGTGCTTTCAGTATGAATCAAGTTATTTCTCCCCATATGAACACTGCTTATTGACAAAGTGACTGGGTTTAAAGACTACAACAAAAGTAAACCCAACAAAAACAAGCTGATGGGCTGAGATGAAAGATAGTGTATTTCTTCTTTGAAGGACAAGCATATAATGCATTCAATGACCCAGAAAAACACACTGCAACATCTAGGCATGTTTGTTACAAATAAATGTCAGGAGAGGTGAAAGAAGGAGAGGTCAAGTCTTCACTTAAGACAGCCAGAGGAAACACTGCATTGTGTTGTGAATGCATTTGGAAATAATCCCCAACAAGGGAAAGTCTTTTCTTTCCGGCTGTCATCAGCTTGAGGTCTAGAGGACACAAAGCTGAAACAAATCATCATCAACACACCTGAACATGCACCAGATGGGACTACTGAAGTCAATGACATGGGCCCTGGTGTTTGGGGCTCCCCACCCAATGTCCTGGCCACCTCTTTGCACCACCATGCACATACAGCCCTTGCAATGGGGCTTCCTCCATTTGTTTATGTGGATGCTCAACTCTCCTGAACGAGCTTATGCACCAAACCAAGATTCTCCTGTTGTTGCCTCCACCAGAAACTGAAAGCGGATAGGCCCCATGATGGCAAGAACACAATGCCCTGGTGAGAAGCTAGACCATAGCATCCAGTGTGTGTGCTATGGGAACAAGGGGATTGTGTCTCTTGGGGAGGGAAGATGGGGTGAAAAGATGCCTTTTTATAGCTGAGGGTATCTTGGAAATATCTAATGCCAAGTGACAGAGAGTCGTGGCTTCTTGTGCAGACAGGTCACAGCACGTGGACGTCACCTGCATAATCACTGCCAACAGGTTCCCCAAGGATAAAGAAAAAGTATCCCTACTTTCAGCAGGCCTAACTCTGTTCTCATATGCAAAGATGCTAAACCAAAGAAATTGAGTTCTAAGCCCAGCAGAAATCAGTGAGATCACTGTAAAGTCCAGTGTCAAACACACACACTTACAAATTTGCCCAA
Organism: Sakesphorus luctuosus; assembly: GCA_013396695.1. Lineage (NCBI taxonomy): Eukaryota > Metazoa > Chordata > Aves > Passeriformes > Thamnophilidae > Sakesphorus > Sakesphorus luctuosus. The sequence goes on from VWZD01012453.1 coordinate 588,097, forward strand.
GACAGAGTTACAGAGACTGTCATACTATCCTCTGTGAACTAAAATCTTGAATATTTTCTCTCAGTTTCTGCAAAAACTCTGGCTATATCTGCCCCTTTCAGCACATTTAGAAGGTTGTAAAAACCCACAGAGCACCTCTCATGTCAAGACTACATGCGTGTCAGTCACGTGCATAAACATCTGAAAATCACTGCTGTTACTGAGAAAATACTGCCTGGGTAGCAGCTTCCTTTCAGCACAGTTTAGAGAACCTTGAAGTGGCTCTGAATAGCCTGTAGGGGAAAAAACAGCCACTACCAGGCCCATGGGCAGAAACATACACCTACAATAGATGGCATCAGGCTGCAAACTGATCATTAGAGGCCAAACCTGGGAAACATCAGCTGCATTTTTAGCCCTTAGACTACTTCATGATTTCCTATGAACAAGACTACTGTCTAGGACAACAGACAGGGCAACTTATTGAAGTCGGCCTGTGGCCCAACTCCCATCTCGGCTCAGCAGAGCTGCGTTACTGCCCCCTCCAATCTGCTGCTATGTCTGTACACAGTCACTCCCTAACCCGGTTGTGTCAAAATGATCCAGGTTGCCTTACTATTTAAAAGCATGGAGGGTTTTCTTTAACCCAGATCATTCTGACTGATTTGGGTTAGAGAATGACTGCACGTGCAGCTATGCCTGCAGATACCCACTCGCAGCAGTGGGGACAGTGTCCAACCACTTTGAGCCTGGCTCAGGTTCAAAGCCTTTGAACCCTGCTCAGCTGCAAGCCATGTAGCACATCTGGCCACAGCTGCAGATACTGTTCAGGGAAAAAAAAGGCAAATGAGGCTGCATTCAGTGTCACAGATGAACTATGGAGTGTAAAAGTTAGGATATGATTCACAGGAAACACCACTCAGCTACAAATTCCATTATCGCAATTAAAAAAACCCCTCACCATTCTGGTACTAATGGTCTTCATTTTTAAAAAAAATCCTTCATTTTAGGGTGACTAGGATAGACTTGTTAAAACTACACAGCCACACAGATAGGCATCTCACAGTAATTCTATCACCTCTCAAACCAGAGCTAAGTGCATATTTATTTCAGCCAACCCAACTCCAGAAATGTGAATTTTAAAATGGAACCACACTGCAAGAGCTGAGAAGCTTCTCTCCCACACACACAACTCCAGGTTTTACCTGTATGGTAGCAAGGCAGTTCAGATCTTTCTCTTCCTCTATGCTGGCAACTGTTCCACACATCAGAGCCCTTGTTTGGCTCCCCAGGCGTGGGCAGAGCTCGCCAAGGGACACATGTAAATGCAATTCATAACTCAGAGTGGGAGACAAACAGTTTTGTACCCTTCTTTTGTTCACCTACAAGAGACATGAGGCTCATGACCAGGATCATGTTCAAGTCAATGTCAAAACAGCAAGACTCCAAGAATCTGTTCCCCAAGTTTCTTACCCAGACATTCCATCTCTGTCATCTTCCAGCCATCTCTGCTACCAGTCTGACATGAGAGTCAGATCATGTCCTCCTGCTGGCTAACACAGCTCTGAAATGGGAAATTATATTTTCTTCTTTCACAGAAGTTTGGTTAGACTGAACATATTTGGCTCTGTAAAATACATCAAGATCCAGAGATGAAAGATGTTCCTTAGGTGCAAAACACTAAATGTTTCTCTTCAGTTAAGAACACAGGATCTAGTAATCCAAAATTTGTTTGGGGATATTCTGAAGGATTAGACACTTCAGATTCATTCAAACAAAAGGAGAAAAACTCACTGGACATATGTTTCATCATAAAAGTATTTACCTGACAGGCAGCCAAAACCATTTTATCTCTGTAAGCAATCTTTAAACACTGCAGAATGCATTCACTGCTTTCATTACCAAATTGCTTTTTAAGAGTTCAGCAGGTAATTGAAGTTCCAAATGTCTTAAACTGGTTTGGCAATGCTGAGATTTCTTAGTGGACTTGCTATCCAAGAACTTTAGAGGGAAAAAATCAGCTGGATACTAAATATATACCCTAAAATAAGATGGATTCGAATTACACTAAGAAGCAGGCTTTTAAAGAGGGAGAACATTTTAAATTAAGAGTAAAGCTCTGCTCAGAGGAAGTTCCATGATGCTGAAGCTTCAACTCATATTTGAAACCACAGGGCAAAAAGTTTTGTGAATTTTTCAAAGACACTGTGTCGGCCTAAATCTGTTTCTACTGAACTCAAAGGCTGTTAATTTTGACAGAAAACTAATTAGGACAATGCTGTCCCATATACTTTGTACTACTAGCAAATGCTTGTTAAAAACTGTGGGCTCTAAAACCTTCTTCCTAGATAAGAACTATTTTGTTTATTACTTTTCCAACTCAGCAGGAACAGTGAAGGGACTGAGCCTCACTCTGTTCCACACACCGAGTCCTGTGCATTCACCCCGTGCCGGGGCAGGGCAGGGCAGGGCAGGGCAGGGCAGGGCAGGAGGGTGATGAGCAGCACGAAGTCTGCAGGCTGGCCAGGCAGCTCCAGAGGTCTAATGAGGACTCTTGCCCCAACTACATAAATAGCTCTTGGCAAACCATTTTCTGCCTCAGTTCCTCACATTTATGGAGCAGAGACGATGACAGCATTCTGTGTTAATAACTGTTACATGCACTGCTTTAAGTGCTATTATTTTATAGGGCCGTTTATCCACAGCCAATTACCCAATTCTCAGAGGGAAACTGAGGCACTGAGCAATGTTAACTGCTTAATGTCATCCAGAAGGCCACAGCAGAAGTAGGACCTTCATCTCCAGAATTTTACATTATCCTCTAAACTTATCTACAACCTTGGTACTCCAATGTGAAAATTAGCTTGTTGTTTGTCCATCACAGTCAGATCACAGGCTACTTGCTTGTTTCTGCTAATATTGCTGCTTGCAGCCTGCCTTGTTGTTAGTGTTGTTCCTGCAGAGAAAGCATAATATTAGATTTGTAAAATCACACTGCATGGGAAGACACTGTGATGGCAAATGCAGGATTACGGTCTCACTGCAGGCTCCAGCAGCAGGGAAAGCCAGTGATGATGTGGGTTGCTCACAGTCTAACACAAGGAGCTTTAATGATGACAAGAGGAACAGAGAATAACAAGACCAAGGGTTCTGCTTTTCACAGCAGCAATCTTTTCCCTTAGGATTACTCCAAAGCAAAAAAATCCTTGTTCTGCAATGGATCATTTTTCACAGCAAGGGGATAAATGATATTCAAGATGAACAAGAACAATTGAGGAACCTTCTTGTCTGAAACACACACCAAAGAGACCAGAAAAGGTGAGAGGCATAAAATTAAAAGCCTGGATTCCGATTTCCACATTATGGTTCCCACCCAAAAAGGCACAACTGTTTCACCTTATGGGGATGCAACACTCCTCCTTGCTTTATGCCTTCTTAATGCCTTGCTGCTGAGGCATTTCTATTGCAACGCTGCTGCTTGTAAGTGTAACTCTGGGATACCTACAGCTTTGGGAGGAACGTTTCTGGCTGCACCTAAATGAACTGACACCAGGAATGTACACCTTCAGAAGTCTCAATCTGTCTGTCAGATAAAGTATGCCAGGCTTTACCTAAGAGAGCCTCAGGAAAGTTACAAATGCAGAAGCTCGAGGGCTTTTGTAGTAAGAGTTTGCAATGCTGCTGCTGCACCCTAATTTAACCCTACATGAACACAACACACAAAGAAAAAGAAGGGCTGAGATGTTGGGAACTCAACTCCAGTCAGCAGCAGAAAAAGCACTCTCTGATTTGGGATGCTGGAGACAACCAGAGCCTGCCTTTCCCCTTCTTTGCATACAGCAGGTGTTCACTCACAAGCCTCTTATCAAGCAGTGTAAGTAGGAAAGCTCTGTCCCACCGACACGTGGTGCTTAACAATTTATAAACTTCTTTAATAACAATAACATCGTTGTGAAATAACATTTTAGAGCTACTCTCATGCTGCAGAGAGCAGCTCGCTTTGCCATCTGAAACAATGAGCTGTGACGTGCTGGAGCCACGTGCAGCCGGACAGGAAGAGCCAAAGATCCAAGGAGGTTTCCTTGAGGGACGCAGGCAGGGGCGTGACGCAGGGGAAGCCCGTGTGTTCCCGGACAGCTTCGGGAGCAGCCGGGAAGGATGGGGTGCTTGGACACGCTGTCTGCATGTGCTGTTCCTGACACAAAGCTGCCAGAGACAGTGTTTGTTTCACCTTGACTAGAGGAAGGGAGGTTATGCAAAAATAGCAGAGGGGCTGAGAATAATACAATCTTCACCCTGAAGCCCTATGGAAGAGTCACAGACACAAATTACCTCTAAACATTAAAGTGCAGCAATTCACACAGTCCAATTCAGCAACTACTCATGCACACCAGCATTGCAAAGCGTAACCTCAGAGCAGAAAGGCAGAAAAGCAGGTGAAAAACATAATTATCCCAAGAGAAATCTGGCCAGGATATAGAAACGTAGCCTCCCTCTACAGAAACTGCTCAGGGAATGCTTTAGTTGCACCAACATCAAAACCATAACCCTCAAGTCTTAACTTTAAAAAAGTGCATTTTAATATCTAAGTGCCTCTTAGGGGCTCAAATGAATGGGTGACAACAGCGCCAGCAGCACCTACTCGTCAATAGAGGCTTTCTATCTAAAAATCCCAGTTGTCAGCATAGTCCCAGCAGGACTTCAGTATGACAAAAACATCCATGACAAGTCCATAAACTTCCAAATTAACATATTCATTTACTTACCCATGCGTAAAAGTGTGTCATTTAGACATCTTTCTTGAGCATCAATACCTAATCCAAAGCCATCCATTACAGCTTTCCCATTTGTTTCTGGACTGAGAATAAACTCAAGTTACTTCAGCACAATTAAAATACTGTGTAGAATTACACAATACAAATATTGAGATGGTTTCAAGAGACTGAATACAAGGTTTATATTCACTCCTACATGCTGAATGCCTCCTACAAGGAAGTGCAAAACAGAGGCACAGCCTACAAGGCTGGTGCCCACCAAAATTTCAGTGTAAAGATGCCGTGCCACTGATGTTAAGAGGAGCTCTGCAAGGATCTGTCTAGATGAGGCATCGGGGATTGATGCTGCAACTGCCTTTGGCTTTCTGGATCAAAGTTGTTCCAGTTTCATTTACCGCAGTTGAGAGGTTTGAGCGTTTGGTGTTTTAAGGTCTTAATACAGTACCTTTATCTGTAACTCTACAGCAAAGTTAAGAGTGAATCTTATGTGAACTCTCGCATAAACTTTTGGTCATGTAGGATTTCTAAATAATTTCTCAAGATAGTCAAAATAAATATAAGAGTGTTTCATAAAAGAGGACAGCCCCAACTCCAGACTCCCACTTCTTGAAGGGAAACAGGACAGCCAAGAAGCTGCAATGTAACAAGAATGGTTTAACTTTCCTCAGCAAAAGAACTGCAATTTTCCACTATCGACACACAGGACATGCAGGATTGAGAACAGAGAGAATAGTTTGTTACTGTCTGATACAGAAAGCAGATAGGATTGCAATGGGAAACCAGCACACAGTGCCACTCCTGTGGGTCCAGGCTGCAGAATAACACGTGGGTGCTCAACACCAGTTCAAATCAGGTCATAAAATCCAATTCATCAAAATAACCTTTTAAAAATAGATTGCTACAGTTGGTTTGCTCTGAAACAGAACTGCTTCAGGCTTCTGCCCGAGCCACTGTTTGCAGGGTCTTCCCACACCAAAAAGGAAAAGTAATGACTAGGGAGGTTTTAATGCAGTTCCTGGAACAGCTCTCAGGGAAATACCAACATAGATTGAAAGAGCAAAAAGGGAGCCAGGAGAGGAGATCCCCTCAGAAGTCATTAGCTGCAGCTGTTAACATGGTTGCATGTGAGACAGACAGACATACATACATACATACATACATAAATAAATAGCTTATAGTCCTGCTTTGTTTGCCTGTGCCCTTTTCATGCCTGCCAGTTAGGCACCTTAGTGTGCCCTCCATGCTATCCTATTAGTTTCAAGATTTTCATTAAATCCATATAAAGTTTCTGCCTTGGCCATTTGACATTAAACCATTTCATGTGCAAACAGAGGTCACAGTTCATCCCCAGGAGGACAAGAGGAAAAGAACAGCCAGACTGCCCCTATAGCACTCTCTTATTCAGCACAAGTTAGAGGCCCATTTGGATTGGGGACAACTAGAAAACAGAGTAGGGGAATGGGTTTGCTACTTCCTAAATCTTCCAAGTATACATGAGCCGAAGGAAGACTTTGCTAGGGAGCTGTAGCCAGTAAAAAGTAAGGGCTGTGATCTGGATGGAGGAACAGTGGAGGGGCAGTGGAATTGAATCTGGCTGGGATGGAGTCAATTTTCCCCATGGAATCACAGAATTGTGAAGATTGGAAAAGATCTCTAAGGCCATAAGTTCCACTCATCAGCCTAGCACCACCAACATGTTCACCACAAAACCATGTCCTCAAGTGTCACAGCCACACACCTTTTAAAGCCCTCCAGAGATGATGACTACACTACATCCCTGAGCAGCCTGTTCCAACCCTTTCAGTGAAGAAATTTTTCATAAACTTCCCCTGGTGCAACTTAAGGCTATTTCCTCTCATCCTGGGAGAAGACACCAACTCCCACCTGGCTACACCTTTCTGTTAGATAGTTGTAGAGACCGATAAGGCCTCCTCTGAGTCTCCTTTTCTCCAGCCTAAACACCCCAGCTCCCTCAGCTGCTCCTCATTGGATTTGCTCTCCAGGTCCTTGACCAGCTCTGCTGCCCTTCTCTGGACGTGCTTGAGCACCTCAATGTCTTTCTTGTTGTGAGGGGCCCAAAACTGAATACAGGATTAGAGGTGCCCAACCCAGTGCCCATACCTTGATCCATGAGGGGTTTTTTTCCATCTTATTTTCACCCCCCTACTTTGCTGAGGAGTTGAGTGATAGAGTGGTTTGATGGGCACCAGCCAAGGTCAACATGCCACAGGCATTTGCAGGGGTAAGAGAGCTCCTACACGAATCTCTACAGTCCTCAGACTGGTGGTCACTGCCTGTACTATACCTCCCACAGCTTCTGTCTCTAAAGGTAACTTCCAAAGAGGGAACTTTCTTTTGTCTATATATTCCCAAAGAAAGATGCAATGTGACTTTCTGCTTCTTGTCAGTGTGTAAATTACTCTTTGGAGTAGCACCTAATTAGAACTCTTCACAGCTGTCTCAGTCACGTGTTGCATGGGGAGCATTACTGGTAAACTCAGGTGGTGTGTGCAATCACAGTGCTCTTCAGGAGGCCATGGGTGTTTATTCTACCCTGGACAATGCCACGTTAAGCAAATGGCCCTGTTTGGAATAGCAACACACAGATTTTACATTAGCTAGATATATTCCAAGAGGAAAAAGTATGAGGAATAATGAGACCAAGAAAAGGAAATCATATACTATGGTTATAGCTCTATTAAACTCAGCTGTATGGAACCAGTCAGGAGGTACCTTCCCATGGTCCACATAACTAACATGCCCAGGAGAGACATCCACAACAGAAACTTTCTGGCACAGTGGTTGGCTCTGCAGCAAAAGGGAACCTGGCACTTGTAAATGACAACAAAGCAGGATCAGAGCCGTAAATGGCTCCTGACAGCACTCTCTTCATGGAGAGATCTCTGTGAAATATGGAATATATTAGCAAACCTGGGCTGGAAAGCAAAGCATTCTTAGGTAGGTGGAACTTTTTAATAGCATGTCATTAAATCTCTCTTACATTTAGCATTTAATAGATTTAACTTTCACAGCAGCATGCTCATTACAGAAAGGGCACAGGGGACCTTACCAAACAGTGAGCAGAACGGACTCAGAGCCCACGTGTCTCATTTTGTCAGTATCTGGGTACCACAGCAATGAGCAAAATCATCTGGATGTCTTAACACATTAAATTGGAAATATCCTTACTTTGCTACCAGTCTTCTCTGGCCCCATCCCCACACGAGTCTGTCAGCTGAACACAGGCCAGAACTTCCGCCTGTGTAAATTACTGTAGCTCCTCTGCTGTCACTGGCATCAGGCCATCCTTTATACCAGCTGTGACTCTGACCTACGTATATTTAAAAACAGGGTCAGTGTAAAAAAAAATCATAAGACCATTTGACTTCTTGGTGTGGACATAGGCAAGATGTGTTAATCACTTTTCCAGGACTAAGGCCAAGATGTACAACCTGTCTGAAGTAGGTCACCTGCATCCATATATAGGCACCCATATCAAGTGGTTTAAGAAATGCTGCATGTTTGCACATCTCTCTGATTTCAACTGTCCCTCCGGCCATGATTTTTGACAATCCTACAGTAAAAAAGGATTGGTGTGCTTTTCCTGGTCTGTGCCCTGCCAACAGAAGATAAAGCCATGCAGTGCTTTCTCAGGGTTTGCTGCACCAGCAGGACATGGGTTTTTCAAGAAAAAATAGTCTGTACAACCTCAAGAAAATCACTTACTACAGCTTTGTGCCCGATTATCCCTTTTTGTAGATGAGATCTCCCTATTGTACACAAAGGCTGTGACACTTAAAGTGTTCTGAAATGCTGCACTAATTCTGTGTATTATTTCTAATTACTGTTATCTCCATTACTACTGCACACCAAAGGGAGCTGAGGATAGCTGAGCCAAGCAAAGAAATTATTGTTCATCTTGCACATCTCAAGCACTTCTTGATTTTGGAGGTGGATGCTGCAGAAACTTGTCCTTTGACTACCTTAATAAGAACCTACCAGTCCTTGGTTTTGAACAATTGCAAATGAGCATCAAAAGGCTCCCAGGCTGAAACAGAATGGAGTTGAACCGGAAAAAAACACTGGAATCAATCCCAATCACAGCAACCAGGTCTGAGCTGCCAGTTACACCTTACTGCACAGCTCAATGATGAAGACAATCAGCTTTTCTTAAAAAAAAAATCTTTTCCTATTATATGGGCCTACATGCTGGGAAGTGTCGTTTTCACAAACTCCCACTACCACATGGATCAGTTTCCATAGATCTGAACTCTTCCAACCAAGACAGTTTCCCCTCTGCTCAGTTTTAGCATCAGAGACATTTTAAACCAAGACAGTGTTAACAACTTTCTCCTGGTCTCAAATAGTTCAAGACCATCTCATTAGGGATTTGACAAATAACCTGAAACATCAGACAGATTACAGACTAAGGGCACCTGTAGACAGCTGACCTATTTAGCACCCCAGCTAATTTTCAAGCAGAACTGAGTTGAATAGGAACAAGCTGTTAATGGAGATTCACACACCATAGATCTAAGTCCTCCAAACTCACAAGATCATTACTATTTACCCTAGGCCTGACTTTCTCCTTCGGACTAAATTTATCTGAATGCTTCAGACTGACTCAATTAGCATCACTACTGAAGTCTCTGCCTCAGCACAGAAAAGCAGAGCAGGAAAGTTAAATTGCTGTGAACAGAGTGGCAGTCAATTCCAAGGAGGTTGGCTCTTCCTGACATATTTCTGTGAACAAGAGGCATTAAACGTGAAGCAGAACACCCAAGGATTTTGGCTCTGTGGCTTCGCTTCATACGGAAATGCCTCCTCTTTGCAGCATCAAAGAAAGACAGTCATTTGGTGCATCACTATTAAAAGACTGCAGTGTGATAATAACAGTCTTCAATGGTACAGGGCACCTCCTAGAAGAGAAAACCTTGTTATTTTCCCTGTGCTTTGCAGTACCTCCTACGGCTGCCTTCCCCAGTCTGAGCATGGTACATGCACAGGCTTTGCCTGTTTCCTCCTTTCACCACGTACCCAGCCAGTCTTCCCATTTTTTTTCTCTAATGTGTCAGAAAACCTACTTTTGCCTTTCCATTCCAAAAGCTACAACTGCAACCAAACCTCTTATTGTCTCATTTCTGTGATTTCCTTTGGCTTCTGACCTTCCCCACACTGACATCACCTGCTTCCCTTCCATGGAGGATGCAGGCTGTGATCTTTTCCATAGCCAAGTGCCCTCCAGTTCTGAAGTGCTCTGAGGTAACTTTGTGGCACTCTTCCATGTTTCCCTACAGTTTTCTCATTTCTTCTCTATTTTTCTGTTTGTCAGAAAAAATAGAGAAGAAATGAGAAAACTGTAGGGAAACATATTCTCAGCCATTTTCTCTGCTCCACACCCAGTGTTAGACTCCATGACTCCTCTGGCTTGTCCTTCAGATATGTTCAAAAACAAAGCAAAGGAAAACATGGGTCTTTGGTTAAATGAATTCACAATCCACTTGACAGCTTTTATCATAAGCACTCAGTGGCAAGGACCATCTTTTTGTTCAATGTTCATGCAGCATCTGCTTCAAAAGGAACTTATCAATGACTGAGACAATAACACAAATAATAAACCCTGCTAGAGAGCCATCATAACATGACAATATCACAGACCCTCTAAGAAGACAGCCCAACTGGACATGTTATAGCATTGCCTCACAATACTTGGGATAGACTCCTGCACCTATAGGTTCAAAAGCTACGCTGGCTGGCAGGTCCAGCGCTTGAAAGGCCTGCTGAAACCAAAGGCAACCGGCCGAAAGCTTTCATCTGGAGTTTCCACTGTACTTGTCCCGTGGGAAAAGACAGTAGTAAACAGTGGAAGAGAAACACAGTCCAGATATTTCCACAGAAAGTAAATCTGCTTCCACAGAGAACCACATATTTCTTGCTAGCTATTATTTTTAACCTCTTGCAGATTTATTTTTACTACAATTTAAACGTATCTGTTATATGCCATAACATTATTATTATGAGAGACACTAAAATAGCAAAGTATTCTAGGCACTTGATACCGTTTTACAAAGCAGGGAATTAAAGCCAGGGATGACTGCAGCTCACCGCAGCAGCCACCGATGCACAGGACCCCCGCCTTTCAGCCTTACTTCTTGTATCTCCTCTGTGAAGTTACTCCCAAAGTTGTGGTGTGCTTTCTCCTGCTGTTTAATGGGGGTGGCAGGGAGCAAAAAAGAAATTAAAATGCATCCAGTGGGATGAACTTCTGATTTCTGCTACCAGGACGTGGGCATAGCCTTGAGCTCACAGCCTACAGCTTGGAGCCACTGAAGCCATCAACTAAGCCTACACATCTCATACCAAAAACTACCTGGGATACTTTAGAATCATAGAATAGTTTGGATTGGAAGACCTTTAAAGGTCCACGCCATGTGCAGGGACATCTTCCACAAAATCAAATTATTCAGAGCCATGACCAACCTGGTCTTGAATGTTTACAGTAGTAGAGGTGTCTATCACCTCTTTGGGCAATTTGTGTAGGTGTTTCACCATGCTCATCATAAAAGATTTCTTCCTGATCTCTAGTCTGAATTTACTCTTTTTGCTTTAAAATAGCAACCCTTGTCTTATCACAACAGGCCCTACTTATCTCTTTTATAAGCCCACTTTAAATATTGAAAGGCCACAAAAGGTCTCCCTGGAGCCTTCTCTTATCCGGGCTGAAACCTCCCATCTCTCTCAGCCTTTCTTCATAGGAAAGGTGTCCAACCCCTCTGATCATTTCTGTGGACCTAATCTTGAGGCTTTAATTCCATTTTTCACTAAGATGTTTAAAATAAGCAAAAGTTTGTTTGCACAAGGGTCTCAGCTTTTGGCTTCATAACATATGTTCTATTACGACTAAAAAAATACATTTAAATAAATAAATTTCATCTTTGCTAATGAGCTTAACTTTTCTGTGCTCCAACACTGAGACACATCTCTTCATATCAAGATAAGGTATGGTAGATCACAACTTTCCACTCCTAAAGAACACAGCTGGGAAAGCTCTTTGTTTTCAGCTTGGATGCTGTTTGGCACAACAGTTTGACATTCACTTACAAGACTGGTGAAAAATATGCACTGCTAATTTTCCTAAGTGCCATGCCAGTGTCTCTGGGGGCCATGCGTTTGCCCACCTTCCCATACAGTAATGGGATTTCCTCCCAGCTAATAAAGTGAACTCCACATCAGCTAAGGAAAGACTTTAGATAGGGTGTCCTCCTCCTCCGTTACTGAATGATAAATTCATGGCAAAGCGCTAACATTGATAACATCTTTAAAATACATTTTTCCCCAGTGTGGGGGACACAAGGCAATAATCCCTGCAAATCTCCTTTTTCTCCCCCATTGCCCCCGTGGTTTATCATGTCCAATTAGCCATCTGCCATGCCTGCACTGCCATACAAAGGCAGCCCGCTCCCCTCCGCCGCAGCCCATCAGCGGGGCTATTGTCCCGGCTGACAAACAAGAATCAGACACTATTGTCTCCAGCTGACGATGCAGCTCCCAAAGTAGGCCGCCAGTTGCCATTAAAACAGCGGGAGTGCCAGGGTACGCTCCAGGAGTCAGGAACCATGCCAGCAACGCCGATATTACCGGGGAATCTATACAAAGCTCTTTGTACATATATATATATCTATGTATGTATTTGCTGATTCCAGGTAGTAAACCAGCCCCGGACCAACTACCACCCTTTCTATCGCAGTTGCACCTGAGCATGCCTGACCTACTCCCTTTACTCCCGCACCAAGCACTCACCCGGCAAAGAAAGGGTCACAATCCCCAGAAGAGAGCAACACCTTGGAGTCACATCTTTCCTTGTAATTGTTGGGGTTTTTTTATTTATTATTATTTTAGAGGTAAGGCATGTCTTCTGCCACTTCAGCACGGTCTGTTTCACACACCACACCTCCCCCTTTGGTTCCTGCGCCCTGCCAAAAATATATTTTAACAACCTGAAAACTCCACAGTGTCTATGTGGGTACTAATTATGCAATGAGGTTAATTTAATTTCTCTCACAAACAACACACATTCACATTCACCCTTTTTCCCAAGGCCACTTCACTAAAAGAAATGACCAGAGCAGCTGGTCTGCCAGTCACCGAGATGTTAAATTGAAGATCATTTCCTCTTATTATTCTCAGCTAAGCATGATGTGACCTTACGCTAAAAACTACAGGCTGCCTAATTATGGTAGTTTTGTTCCATCAGTGAAACTAAAGTGCTGGTTCATATAATTAAGGTTACTAAAAAAGGAATTTCATTTTTAGTTTTAAAGGCAATTTGTTGCCTTGAAGTGCAAGTGCAACAAATTAGACCTCTGTACCTGTATGTTCTCAGCTTTGTGTAATTTGAAAGAAACAGAAAACACTCCTAGATTTTAGTAACAAAGCCCCACATTGATAAGACACAAAGAACCCCAATAAACTACAATTTATTCAAGGCACTAGTTAATGAAAATGAGCAAACAAAATGAATATGTTTATATTTAAAAGTAGAAACAGAATTATCTTCTAATCCCTTGATTAGGAAACAGGAATTATTTAAACTTCAACAAATGTTTTAAATGGTATTTCACACTCCAGCACTGGACACATATAGTTTCAATATACCACTTTGAACTTTCACTGATTAGTTAAAAATAAAATAAATAAAACTAACTGAAACTAACATGAATCCACAGTAATCACACATGTTACCAACCTTCACAATGACTTACAACAGAGAAAAGTCTTTGCCCTGGATTCAAACACAGGGCTCATTCTGAACAAAATCTGAAAAACAACATGAAAACTTACATATTTTGCTGAAATGTTACTCCATTCTTAGCACAAAATGCTCTAAATCCCATTTCAACACACTACATCCACATACCACGCAGGTGACTGACTTAAATCTAGATTTATGGTTGCCATTGGGTGCTTGGGCCAAGTTCTGCTTACAGTTACATCTGTGAAAACTCCCAAACAATTCCTCTGAAGTCTTCTGGATCTGTACAACAGTAACACCATCCATACCAGAACAAAGTGGGAAAGATATAATTCAAAATATTATGACTTCTTTCTTTTACAGCCCTTGACATTTTAGGTTCTCCATTCAGACAATCACATTTGACTTCTCTTTTTGCATCCAGCTTTCTTTTGCAGAACGTGTATTGCAATATTGGCTGTTATTCCTGCCAGATTCTCTAGGCAAAATTCCTCAAGTGGCACAGTCCCTTCAGTTAAACACAGGGTGCGTGAGCCATGCAAGGCTGTAAAACGGGAGTTGTTTATCCAAAGAAATATTAAAAGCAGGACACCAGTCCAAATCAAACAAAAGCACAAATACCTCAAAGTCATTTCATGACTTTAAGTTCCAGCCATAAAAGGCACAGCACTATGGGTTTATAAGGCCTAATACTCCGTAAGTATTTTCTTTGATGTAACTATGAAGTACTTAAAATACCACTGGGTACTGTATGGTACATGTCACCATGGAGCAATAAAGCTGCTACACATCCATAATCAACCTTCCCAAAGACCACAAGGTCACAGCAGCTGAAACAACAAAATACTTCACTCCCAACCTTCAAGAGGCCCAGAGCACCTGTCCAACCAAGAGGACTCCCCCACAGGCCCTTAACATGGGAGTGTGCTTGGAAATTGCACCAAAGAGAACCTGCCAAACCCACCAAAGGGGCTCCTATTTTTAAAACCTTGTTTCCTCAGCAGGTTAATATTATGGGACTTGATAAAATACAGTATGGGAGGCAGGTGGTAGGAAACAGCAACAGTTGTATCTGCCTGGCCAGTTTGGATTCTCATTTGTATCCATGGCATTCATCATCCCAAGACACATATGGCCATCTAAGACCACATGCAAAATAGTCTACACAAGCACTAGGAGGGTTGCTTCATTTTGATAACTTCAGGATTACACTTTTTTCTCTCAGAATTTCAACCCCAAAACACAGCATAGGCAACGGGCTCCCACCAACAACTTCTGCAGGTGCCATATCGAGCCTTACTGTGATGCATGTGCACTTCACTAACATCTGCCTTACAGGTTTATGTTCCCTATTGCACCCTGTCCTGCAAATCAAGGATTGTGAACTTGAGTACACACAAGCTCTGAACAGAAGCTGGGTGTGAAAGGCCTCTTCCTCTGGAAGTAATTCTATTCAATATCAATTGAATTAATATCAAACAGAAAAACTTATCTTCCTACCAGCCTATAACACAATGCAATCTCATCTGGAATAAACACATTGTAAACAACTATCAGATGTCATCCCTGTTGCCCTGTATGTACATCTGAGTGAGGAGGAAGGCAGTAGTATTGGAAAGAAATGCTTTCCCAAACATAAATCACTCACGTAAATTGCTCCCTTCCACCATCAGACAAAGAGATCCTTCTCTCTTGTCACAAGACCCCACAAGCCAGCAGGTTTTGCCCCATTTCTGAGCAGCAGCTGTATGGTGAGTGGGGGAAGAGGACAGTCATCTCACCAAGACCTCTTGATTCACATCTGTATGTCCTTTGCCATGTCTACATGTAAATTCCCAGATTAGTAGAGCTGCCTCAGAGCCCTGAGGTGGAGGAGAAAGGACAACAGCAGGGCTGCACCACAAGCTTCCACATGCACTGGGGTATCCAGTGACAGAGCCTTGGCAAAATCTGGGTCCCCTGTGTAGTGAGATAACTGTCCTACTCCCTCATGTCAATGACATGAAAAAATAAAAAACACCTACATTACACCTAAAGAAAGAAAACAACAAAACTTCTATTCCTGACAGGGTCAGAGGTCAAAACCTCCAGAGAGTGGTACAGATTTTAATTAACAGCATCATCTCAAAGAACACAAGGGCTTTCCAAGTGGTACGAAAGACCTGACAAGTCTTTTCTGCAACAGAGCATCCTTTATCAGCACACACTCCCAGACTGGGCCTTATGAATTATAAAGTGTCAAGGTGAGGAAGCACAAACACCTCACCCCCACTGACAACTCACTTGAATCAATTTACCTGCTCTATGAAGAGACACTTGAGCACATCAACCTCGAGGAGCACTTCTCTGCAGACATCATCTCAAGCACATCTATTGATCAAACAGCCTGGCCACTGCCAATCATTTTAAAGTTATTTAATAGCAGAACTGCCAGTCACTCATGCACAAATGAACAATGCTAGAAGTATAACCATCTGAAAAGCAGAAAGCAAACAGAATAATTCATTGCATCCAAAGGAGATGGAACAACATCAATTTTCAACTCACACAGAGGAAGTACCAATGACAAAGTCAGCATCTTCATATCAGACATAATCAATGTTACACTTAACTGCCAGAAAAATAAATTAGAAAATAAAACTGTACCTGCTAGTGGATAAGAAATATTGATGACCACCCTTGCTAGTAATTGGTAGTTTGCTAAACTGTTCTGTCACTAACCTCTATAAATATTTAAAACTTTGGAAATGGGTTTCCTTATGCGTTTCACCTCTGTTCCCAAAACACACTGTAGAAATTACCACAGCTTAGGCAGGAACTGAAAACTTGCCCTATCCAAGGGATATCTGTTATGTGTGCATTTTGCAAAGTGACTTCCTTTATGTTTAAACAGTAAGTATTTGGATTCTGTTCCATGCAATATAGAACTCTCAGTACACATTAAATATAGACTACTGAGAGTTCCAGAGAACTTGCTCATATTTTATCTGTCACCAAAACAGACATAAGAAACTTAATAAGGCATACCTAGGCATAGATTCAGTTTCTTACTGAAACATAAACTCAAACAGAAGCAACAGACATCACACAGAAATTATTGCTACAATTCAGCAGCCACTGTTGTCCTAGAAATCAGAGCTAGAGACTGCAATAGTAATTTCTGCCCTTTGAGTCCCTCTGCCTGTTATTTTTTATCCTAATTATATGGGATTGATTGGCTAAAAGAGAATTCCTGCATTCCTTTCTGCATATATCTGACCGTGAAAATTAGAATAGTCCCTGCCCTGCCTGTCTCCAGGGTCATTTTAACTGACTGCCAGCATCAACCACACAGGTGTTAAATTCACCCTTAAAAGTCATTCCAAGTTCTCATCAGTGGTAAGCACCAGAACAGACCTTCCTTTATTACCTGGTGTTAATTTTTTCAATTTGCCTTTCCAGGTACAGCCCAGAGAGCTGCTATCTCAGTTGTCACTGCCGATAAGGGCTGGTACCACGAGTGTTTGGGTGCTGCTGGGGGAGCTGTTCTGTGTGCGGCGCCACTCTCAGCATCAGCCTCCTCTGCCGGTACCAGGGAGCAGCCTATCGATTCTCCCGGCTCAGTGCAAAGCCCAGCCGGTTGCTAAAAGCTTCTGAGAGAGGTATTAGTTACTTGGACTCTTGTTTTTTTCACAGAGAATAATGAGTTCATGCTTTTTCCATGTGGTGGCTGTGAATTGGGGAAGAGTTTAGGCTGTTCAGTATATGTGTGTGCTATTAGAGCAGCTAATCTTTAAACCACATAGATTCATTTTTTTATTTGAATATGCAAGGACATGTAAGACAATGGTCATGCTTTACAAACCCTGAATAAAATTCAGGACCAGGAATTAAAGAAAAAGATAGTATTGAGGGGGAAAGGATCCTAAGTCAACACAGGTCTCTGCATCTCTGACAAATCAGACCCTATCTCACGGTCCTTAAGCAGGCAGGATTGCTACTGTCAGGCTGAGAGGTGTAGGGAGTCAGTTGTGTCCTGACTAAGTTGTTCTCCCAAGTCCCTCATAAGCTGTTCTCTCAGCCATCCACTAACTCAGCTTCAGACAGGCACAACAGCAGTACATAAACCCCAGAAGGGAAGGGGGCCCAAACAACACAGAGAACCAACAGTGTAATTTCACACAAATTGTGCTTGCTCTTGTGCTTTCACCATTTCTCATTGACATTGCCTGGCCACTCTAATAGATGACAATCAAAATTAATTACTAACACTTTGGGGTTTTTTATATAGTCTTTTTGGACACAAGATTCTACATAACTGTGCAGAAACAAGAACATTACCATCTTCTTTGATGAAGCTTAAGGTAAACGAGGCAACCATCAGGGATGGCCTATGCATACATACAGTGCAAGGATGTGGCCTTCCAAGCCCAGGTTCCTGGGATTTTGCTTCCTCAAGAAGCAAAAGTGTTAGAAGACCCTCAGAAATCACCAGGTTAAATGTACAATGAAGGTGACAAGTGTATTTGTGGATCTACAGGTGAAAGAGGCAGATTGGGAGAAATGTCTCGCCACATGTCTCCCTGTGCTTTTCCCTCATTTAAGAATACTTTTTTCATATAAGCTGGATGGATTTGACTCTCTCCAAATTGAATTCTGCTAACATGCTTATGTTTAGAAGGCAGTGTTGCAGAGAAATGATTCAGCTTTGGATGAAGAAAGGGAGAGAGCAAAAAGGGTGGGGGAACCTTAATTAACAGGTTCCTTTCAAAAAGAAAATTGGTGAGTTTTCTTTTTTTTCCTAACAAATCTGTCATTGTTGAGACTTAGGAAATTAGGTTGTAACCAGGTAGGCTATCAACAGGCAAATATCCTATGGCTTAATGACTTGTGGATCACAAGATACACACAGCCAGACCTCATTATACTTATCCTCTAGATCAAAAGGTTTTCACATAAATGGGGTGCAATCTACCATAGCAGGGAGCTGCTTCAGGCCTTCAGGATTTTACTTCTTTAAAGTTTTGGTGATTACATAATCGCTTTTTTGTCACTGGAGCTCAAAGCACTGTGTGTAGCTAACGGGCAGGTAGAAGGAAGAAACCAGCTGAAAAGCAGTCTTGACAAACAGCTGTGGCAATAAGTGTCAGCCCTAGCCCACAAGGGTCAATCCCCTTATGAAACAAGCATTTAATCCTTTACAATTTTTAATTAAAAATCTACCAAGACGATTATAATACTTTCTTAAGATTTTGATGGGCGGAGGGGGAGAAGGGGGTGTGTGTCATGCAGACCACAAGTTGCTTCACTTGAGATGCTGATGCTGTGCTGGTGGCTCCCACACAAACACCACCTCACAAACGGGTGATGCAGTGGGGACCCCATCATATACCTTTTGCCCACAGAATTTAATAAAGCACTGCTTCATTAACAACATCATGCGCTGCTGTAGCCCAGCTACACTTTGGCTCCAGTTCAGCATCCTCTGAAACGGGAGAGTGAAACACAGGACTCTCACCCGGACCTGAGATACTTTGTGAGCCCTTCCCCGTGGGGTCAGCATCCCCGGCCGGCAGCGGGGCTGCGGGCAAGCGCTGTCCGAGGCACCTCTGCCCTCACTGCCCACCCGAGGGCGGCAGGGTCAGCGCCCGGCGCCTCGCCCGACTGGAGCGGGGTGGGCAGGGCAGGCAGCCAGCTCCGCTTCTAAATACCGGCCAGTACCCCGGTGGCTGCCGCCGCCCTGGGCGAGGGCCCGGTGGGGCCCAGCCGGCGCTGCCTCCCGCAGGGGTGACAACGCAGCAGCTCTCCCCGAGCATCCCCGCAGGGCTTTTGTGCCTGCCTCGGGCGGGGACCCGGCCGGTCCTCTCCCGAGGCGCTGAGAGCGCAGCCCCGCGATAGCATCCTCCCGGGGGCGGGAGAGGCGACCGGGGCATGGACGCACCGAGGGGCTGCGGCGGACAAAGCGAGGAGGCAGGCGGGGACCCCCTCCATCCCCTCCTCTCCCCTCCCCTCCCCGCGGCTCCGCTGCCGGCGGTGCCCGCGCCTCAGCCGCCAGCCCCACATCCCGCGGCGGAGGCAGGGCCCGGCGTTGCTCCGGCCCCTTCCCCGCAGCTCCCCTACCTGTTCGGAAGAAAGCATCCACCTCGGAGTCAGGGACAGCGCCTTCCTCCGCCGCCCCTTCGGCGGGATTCATGGCTGGGGGAGAGGCGGCAGCGAGCCCGGCAGCTGGTAATATCCAGTGAGTTAGGGAGGAGGAGAGCAGAGAGAGAGCGAGAGAAAAAGAGGGAGGGAGAAGAGAAGGGAGGGAGGGATGGAGGCGCGTTCAGCAGCGAGCCCAGCCGAGAGCCGCCCGGATCATCCCTTCCGCGGTGCCTGCGGGGCGGCTGCCCCGGGGCTGCGCTGGGCGGCGCGGCCGGGGCGGGGTGCCGGTGCCGGTGCCGAGCCTNCGGACGCCCCGGCTGGGGAGGGGGCTAATTCCCTACCGCTGTGCGCTCCGCAGCCGTGCCGCTGTGCATCCCCGGGCTGCACCGCTGCCATGGCTCCCCTCCGAGGGACAGCCGCGGGGGCACGGCGCGGCGCTCGGCTGTCAGCTGCGCAGGTACTCCAGCAGCGAAAGTGAACGCTGGTGTGGTTAGACGGACATAAAAATTCTTCTTCTTCTTTTTTTTTTTTTTTCCACGTTCATGAGCTGTAGGGCACGATTGCTTTGGAAACGATCAGTGAAAATGCATGTTGTTGCAGGTATGCTTTCATATTTTATTCTTTACAGTCCTAGGCGACTAGAGAGCCAAAAAGGAATTTGCAAAGCCAAGACCCTGGTCCCAGGTCAGAAGCTGAT
Organism: Sakesphorus luctuosus; assembly: GCA_013396695.1. NCBI lineage: Eukaryota > Metazoa > Chordata > Aves > Passeriformes > Thamnophilidae > Sakesphorus > Sakesphorus luctuosus. The sequence goes on from VWZD01012453.1 coordinate 608,420, forward strand.
TCAGCTGATTCACTAAATGATTTTGATTTCTCTACTGTAACTTCAATATTTGTGATTTAGGACTTATAGTGTTGTCTCAAAAGGAGTGCTGTGAGGAATACTTGTTAGTACTTTGTTAGCCGCTGAGTTAAATGTTCTTCCCTGAGCCCAGCTATCAAGACTTCAAGCACAGACAGGCAGAGATAGGCAGATGTTTGCCATTTGGGCACTTTCCTTTCTTCTCCTGTTCACCTATTTGAAGTCTCCCCAGCTCCTCATTCTTCTATAATCGTGTAACTGCTCTAAAACTCAGCCTGCTTAAGGAGAAATGTTGCTGTTTCACCTATTCAAACCACCATTGTAAAACAGGAGTGTTACTCTCACACCTCACAGTTCTTCATCTTTGCTTCCTCTACCATTAGAAGGAAAAAACAACTGTTGGCCTAATCACCCCACTGGCTCTATTACCCTTGGAAACCCATTCTTGCTACAAAATTCCATCCATCACTCTCAAGAACAGAAGTCTTTAAGCCAGCATGTCCCATGGCCTCGGTATCATTATCCTGTAGGGCTACTGTGCAATCATCCCTCCTTTCCAGTCAGTGAAAAACTCTGATGTTTAAGGGACTTGAGGACAAAGCAGCTCTGAGAACCTGGCCACCATGGAGGGACTCACTGGAGCACTTCAAAAGACAAATCAGTCTAGTGCACCTCAAGAAAGAGAATACTCTGACTAGGAGAGAAGTGTCAGAGGCAGCAGCTTGTAAGTGACACCGTTTGGATAACATCTCAATCTGTAGGTAGGTTAGCAGCTGAGGCTGGCAGAACATTTCCTGTTTCAGCCCAGATTACTTTAGATGCCAGAGGAGCATGGGTTTCCTTCACCTGATCTCTTCTCCATAGAGCTGAGAGGAAGGCTGGATTTGGGTGTGTATTGCGCTTGATAAAAAGACTGAAAATTTCCCCGTAGAAACTTAACTGTCAAAATGGCATTGACCAGGTAGGAGCATAGAGATCCCAGTCCCGTCTTCTCTGGCCTTACTGTTTACTACTGGAATTGAAACAGAATATGTCATGCCCAGGGACTCAGAAATATGAACAAACACAGACATCCATCTAGCATTTAGTCCCCCTCAGGTTGCCTTATTCCTTCCCTCCTGATCTCTCATGTAGTGCCATTTCCCATGCCTAATTCCAGCTGGTTTTAGCTGAAGCCATTTATCTTTTTATGTTTATGGATAAAAAGAGTCATTCACAACTATCTGCAGAAAACACCAACAGAAAAGCTATGTCCAGGCTGCCAGAGCTCGCTGCGGCCCCCTCTGCTGACTCTGAGCCCACCTCCTTAGGACAACCAGGATTCCAGGATCACCTCAGTATGAGGCATGCCAGGAGTGGGGCATTACCACAGTACCAGCACCTGATTACAATTAGTCTTTCAAGCACCAGACTTTCTTCAGTGACCATTCACCCCTTCTTCCACGTAACAGCACAATGCACAAAAGCTTTCCATCTTCCAGGCTTAAGCAAGCTGCACCATTTTGATTCCCATCTCAAGATCTCATCTCTAAATATTCACCAGCCCAACCCAGATTCACTCCTTAACCTTCATTCTCCCCCAAACACAGATTCATTTGGGAGTGTGAGCTAAAGCCTTGGTAGTTGGGAAGAATGTGGCTTTCTCATGAAGCACTTTCAATCCACTCAGGATTTGGTACAACCTGGTGGGTTTTAGAGTTAAAGGATCCTGGAGCATCCTCAGAAGCTAGACAGGGATTACACATAAGCAGGGAAGGTTTAACATCATCCAAAGAGAATGAATGTTGTCAGTGATGGAGAAATTCATATCCGCCTTTCATTAGGAACAGTGCAGGCATGGCCTGCAGCATCAGTAGTAGAAATCATATAGGCTACAGAAAGCACATTTGTCTGTATAACATACAATAAAGGTGTTAGAAAATACCGAGGGAAAAGGTGTTTCATTTAGCTGGCCTGCCATCCCAATACCTGCACAGATTCCTGGTTAATGATTAACCAGCTAAGACACTCATATTTAACCATATAAAATACCACTATCTTCTGAAAACAAGTGATTTTTTTTCTTCACAGAAAAACTTCATTACAACAACAATGGTCCCAGATATCTCATAATTTCAAACAAATGGGAATTTCCACTTTTTAAAGAATAAAAGTATTTGGAGAGGGGTTTTTTTAATTGAATTTGATTAAGGTCTGTCAAGATTTAGCCATGTATTTTTCTTGCGTATCTCTGCTGTGCAAAGCACAGTAAGTTTGTACTTCTCTGCTTGCAGCCCCACTGGCCAGGGAAGCCCTGCCCAATATATTCACTCTTTTCATGGAATTATCATTGAAGCAACAGTCCTGCTGTCACATTTGGCAAACACCTCACATATGCACACATCATGGCAGTGCAGGATGGGGAGTACCACAGTCCAGTATCAGTAAATTTTAGTGCAAACCCAGACATTGAGTGAGCTACTATTTTATTAACACTGCAAGCAGAGCAGGGCTGTCACTGTGAAATATCATTAACAACTGGGAACCGCCATGACTTCAGTTCAAGTCTCAGCAATGAGTTTACAGTTTTTGTTGTTCAAAGAAGAACTGTTAAATATAGAATGAAATACTTTCTGCAATGTATAATTCAGGTTTTAGATATAATGCTGAAGGCACCTACAGTTTCCTTGAAGAACAAATCACAAAAAAAAGAAAAAACCAACCCTGGGGAATTACGTAAGCCAAAATACACCATTTTCACTGGCAGACACTGCTTTTAATCCTTTGCATGGCTTTACTTGACAAATATCTCAATTCATACCAAACAACTTTAACTAGGAATGAATGTTTTTCTTTTTGACAGCCCCTAAAGCTGCTCAAAGATCAGAAACTGTCACACAGGCTTTTGATTTAAGGCCTCTGCTACAGTCAAGTTTTCCAGTGGGATGGCAATAGGTGGCATCTGAGATGAAACATTTTTAAGCTAAACCTCAGGAGCTTGCAAGCTATAAGATGGGAGGAGGGAGAAGAATTTGAACAAGAAATCAGCAAAATTCCTCTTTCCAAGAGAGCAGATCCAAGACAGAAGAAATGTATTGGAAGGCTCTAGGACAGTTGCACTGCTGTAAACAGAATAGCACTCTGAGAAAGCACATGCAACATGTGAGTCCTGCAAAAAGGATTAGGAGTCCAGTGCTGCACAACACAGTATGTGTGCCAAGGGTTGTCATTCAAAAGGGCTAGGGAGAGAAACCACCCTGCCAGGCTGAGCAGATGAGCTGCAATCTGCAAGGGGCTGCAGAGACTGGTACTTGTGCAGAAAGTTCCTCCCATTCAGTGACGCAGCAACATCTAAATAGAGAGTGTTAATAGGTGGGATCAAGAGAAAACATGAATAGCAGAACAGGAAAATATAAAAGCACATAAGGCTGCCTTGTTAATAAGTTATTTGCAGCTACATTCTGGGGTATGTGAGAAGAATTTCTCACACCCAGAGACTAGTTCAGACCTATGTTTAGGTATTAGATTTGAGATTACTATGCCCTTAAATGGGACCAGGCACAAGGGGGTGGAAGTTTCCATCCATATTCTAGACTATCAGGAGTACTGCAAGGGAAAATCTGCAAGTCCCCAGAAACAGGGTGTTCAGAGAAGCCTCCAGGGCAGGATGGAGGAGGCAGAAGACACGTTTCATATGCTTAGACTCAAGTGCCCATATATATGCCAAAGATAATTTCTGGCTCAGCAGGCAGAACACACACATCAAGGTTGGCTTTGCAGCATCCATATATACATTTACACATGTGGCTTAGCTCTACCCTTCACTCAGATGTGGAACAGCTGTTTGGGCAGGCATGGAGCAAGCTCTAATACCATGCCAAAGCCCTTGTCTCACCACCATCCCTGCTATTGTTCTCCTCCCACTCTGGATCAGAGCTGAAGAGGGAATGTCTAACTCAGTTGCCATCTAGTCTTCTGCTTTCAGAATGAGCATAAATTTCCCCAAACTTGGACAGAAACCTGAGAGTAATCACTGCTCTGAAAAAACATCACCCCGCCCAGAAGAAAGCAATAGCCATTAGCAAGACAATTCCAAAAATACAGAGTTTTTTTATGAGTGTGGCAGTGCACAGGTTTGCTTGCATCAGCAGACAGACAAGTGTGTCTCCTCCGTGAGTTTCAGAACTGCATTTGGCCCTCTGGCCACTGAAGTTAAACTGAATTAGCAGCAAGCAGAACAGCTGGTGCATCCAAGATGATACAGGTCTCAGTTAAGTTTACAGATACGAATCTGGAAGAGCCAATAGTGACTGAAAACCTTTTTCTCCCTGGTAACTATTTGGATACATTTGTTAAAAATGTTGCTAATAAGTGCTCATAATGGACCACAGATTCTGTTAACCAATGAAATAAAATAAATAAATCTAATCACAAAGGCAGTATCCCTCAGCCAGGCTCTGCTTGCTACAGCAGACTTGGAAAGAGAAGCTTGCGTTGGCCAAGTCTATGCTGTACTTTCATGTACATACAGAGCATCAGTCTTAAGCACTGTTAAGCTGGAACATTTTATTCTAAGTTTCCTGCAAACATTTAATCCTGATCTTGAAATTTTGCCAGATTCTTACCGATACTGAGCAGTACTTATTTACCAGGAGCTCCTAAACTCCAAGCAGCCTCCCAAGCCAGTTCTGCCCAGTGCAGAAAGAGTTACAGAACTAGACAAGAAAAAGGAAGTATTAAATATTGAAGTGTTTGGGGAAGAATGTAAATGTACATAGTAGCTATTCAGAGAACCAATTTTAAAGTGAAGCATGCATTAAAATTAAACAGTGACTACTGGTTTATTACCACAAGCATTCATTTCAGTGCACTTGTAGGATACTAATTTCACACATGGTTGGACATAAATACTAACCTGTTTTCCATTTCACCAGTATAAATTAGTGTGAGAAAGAAGTTTCTTCCTGGGATAAAAGTAGTTGTGTTGTATGCAAAATTAAAAAAACCATGAGCCCGGGTTATTTTTTGTATTTTTTTTTTTTTTACAAAAAGTTAGAAAACTAAGTTCTTGGCTCTCTAAATGTGCCATATATTTAAGGTTTGAAATCTCCTAAGAAGCTCTAGTAAACATAATCAGCTGACATGTTAAAAGTATCCTTAGGACATCAAATGATTCATTTATTCATTCTTGTTGAAGCAGGTGACAACCTTTCAAAATCCCCTAGACCTCCTTACTACAAGGTACACAATATAGTCCTCCTAAATCCTGAGAGCAATCCTCACAGCCCTGTACCTGGCAGCTGTTTATCTTGCTTTGTGCTGTAACACCAAACATGTACACGGTGATATTCACACCAGACTCCCCGCAGTAAATGGAATGTTTTTTCATTAATTATCCAAATGAATAAAGTTAATCAAATAAATTTTATTTTTCTTTTAAGAGAACATTGCAGTATTGCTCATGTAACGTATTTGGATAAGTTCTTATCTGCAGAGCCGTACTCAAGGAACTGTCAGAAAATACCCCTCAGTGTGGGGGGGTTTTGTGGCAGTTTGGATTTTGTTGGTTTGAGGTTTTGCATTTGTTTTTTTGTGGGGTTTTTTTGTTTGTTTAAAAAAAAAGAATTAATGTTTCTGAAAGCAACAATCAGTAAATTACTGAGACCAAACCAGATGCACTGGAGTCATTCAGTGACTGAGTTTTCATCCACACTCCTGCAAGCACACGCAGTGGTTCTTGTAGGTAGATCTCAGGGGCAGCCATCACTCTTCCTGACACAGGGAGCAGGGCTCTGTTATTCAGTGTCTCCCTGCTTTCCAATAACTACTTCTCTCCTTTAAAAGAAGCCTTAAGAGTCTTGCTGAGCAGACTTCCTCTTCTGTCACTTTTCCCAGGTATATTTTCAGCCTGGCTTACAGCTATGGCTGGAAAGGTTCCAGATATTCTCCATTTATTGTCCTTTTGGCCTTTTCTGCCTATTAGCAGGTCTCCTTTGATTGCTGCCTGTTAACAGGTTCACAAGGACAGAGAGTAGCTCCAGCTTCCTCACTATATTGCTTGCTACAGGCGAGTGTGGCCGAGGGAAGGTGTTGGGATACTGGGGGTACAGGAGAAGCACATGTGCCTGCAACCAGACTTGCTAGACAAGGAGGAAGGTGTGTCCAAGCAGCCACATCCTCGTGCTTCCCAGAGCCCCTGGGCTGAGGGCCAGCCTTCCATCCCTCTCCACAGTGACTCCAGAACTGGCACGTAGCTGCTTGCAGTGGTACTTCACATCTCACACAGTGCAAAGCCCAGCTTATCTCTGAACTTTAAAAGTAGGTCTCTACTGCCACCACATCTTGCTCATAGTATCTTACACTTTCCATGCATTAAAATGTCAGGGATGGATTCCCACTGGCAACATAGCCAGGCAGGAATGATAATGTACATATGGTATATTGAAAATTCCTGATGAGGCTTTTGCCCAATCCAACAATTGCAAGTATGAATGTTTTTCACTCTAAAAGAGATGCTTCAGTGGTAGAACATTCAAGAAAGAACCACTGTATATCTGTATAGTTTGAGTTTTCAATACAAATTGCCACTTTGATATTTTTATTTTCAGTTCCAGTGCTGATGGGACCAAGATTCATGCAGAAGTGCAGATCTGGTGTGCTGACAGCTTAGAAGGAGACAAAATTAGGAACCAGATGGGAAGTCACAGATGATACTGTTCTGCAGAAGGGGCAAGATCATATCTGAAGATACTATTTTCAAAACAATATGTTCCGAACCACTGTAACACTTGTTCTGAGAGGGAGGTCGTTTATATAACAGTAGGTAAGACTGACATACTTTCTGCAGAAGAGCTGCCTTCAAGGCAGGTATTTCTACAGCCCCATCTGTCAGTCTGATAGAGGCTGGTATCAAAATTGACCTCCAGGGAAGCTGTGCTATGAATTCTTAAGGACCACACATGATTCTGAATGTCTTTAAAAACATAATGCCTCACAGCTGCTAGAGCTGAAACGTTGCCTTCCTTCAAAGGGTGAGCCCTCAGTGGTCATCTGGATCTGTTTAGGAACACTGATATCTGCTAAAAAGAAGCTCTCTGTATCACTCTGACTGATATAATGAATCTAGAAAGCATACACAAGAATCAACCGTCTTCCTTTCCCTGGTTGTGTCATGTCAGCTCTTCCCTGTGCCCTGGCGAACATCTGGAAGAGCCTGACTCCATGCTATGCTCTGCTATGCTGTGCTAGCACGCTTTATTTCATAGCCAGCACTAGACAGCTCATGCTCCAGGGCTACAAGAAGTCTGAGCTATAGGCCACAGGGCATCTGGCTACCAAGATCCAGGGTCTTTGGACCAAGCCTCTTTGGTCCTGGTAGAAAAGTGGTTTTTACCAACAGACCTGGTATATAACACAGACACAAGTCTACAAAGATCTTCATATACCACCTTGTCAGTGATTAAAGCATAACACATTTCATCAGCACTTCATTTCTTGGTAGAGCTGTCTGGGGCAAACTGACATTTGACTATATTTGAAAATGATTGTAGGTTTGTGGTTTTTTCCTCAGAGACTTTTATTTTAAATTGTTGGTAATTAAAGACAAGGCAAGTATACTGAAAGTGAAACCAATACAGGGTGCCTGTGCAGCCTGAGCAGTTACAGCTACTGTAAAAACTGAACCCGTGTCCATACAGTATATGCTCAGCAATATTCAGTCTGGTATGTAGCCAAACTAAAAAAAACAAACCCCTTTACCCCAGTGAAAAAGCCAGAACAAATATATATTAGATAGAAACAAATATTTGGAGTAAGGATTCTCAGATTCAAATCCAAGCTTTCTTTACTCTGTGAACTGTGGAATGCCAGAGAACAATTACCCCTCTAAATAATAATTAACCTATCTGCAACAAGGCTACAGTGTATTCTTGCCTTCAGGGAAAGGCTAAATTCATTATGGCTCAGTGAAATACTCTTAGCTGAACAACACATTACTTCAGGATGAATCGTACTGCTATGAGAAGCCTTGGAGGACCTTTTCCATAGAGGTGATTTCCACATTCCCATTTATGGTGGATGGCACAGAGCTATAGCAGGATGCTTTGGTGCTCAAGAAGACACACATTCCCCTTCCAACTTCTGTCTGCTTCCAATTGGCACAGACTGGGCAACAACCACATTGGTCCCTATTTACTCACAGGAGTAACATCCGAAAACCAACCACCCTTGCTCCAAGTCTGATGTTCTGCAAGAGCTAAATAATAACCAGTTGCAGGTTCTGCCAGCAGAAGCTTTTATCTCAAAGAGGCATTTCTTCATCAGTTATAAAATGGAACAGCACAACACGACAAATGAATTTAAGATTCCAATGTCAATATTGCAAACATATGCAGCTTTCCCAGGCAACAGAAACACTGCAGTCATTATTATCACTCACACAGTCAAATATAATTTGAAATCCATGATTTTGCATTTGTTTATATGTAATGGCATTTCAATCCTTTTAATATCTTTTCAAGGCCATCTCTCCTGTTCCTTTTATATGCATATGGATAGATGCATACTTGTGCTGAATCTCCCCCAGACAAGGGAAAGTTTCTCACACACTTTTTTTTTTAATATATGTTTTTTTAAAGTGTGGGAAACCAAATTAAAACTGATTTTGGCAATGAAAATTAAAGTTCTCTACTAAATAGTTTTCTTTATTTACCAATGACTGTTATCTTGTCTAACTTACTACACCAAATGTATTTTCTATACCTTGTATCTACAACACTGACACAACAGCAGCATTTAGTTTTAGTCAGTAGTGTACATAAGTGTACTAAGTCTACTACTGACTTTAACTGTGGGGCTGGAGTAAATTCCTTGGTCTGGTGAAATTAAAAGTCCCTCTAACATCAAGAAGACTGCATTTCATCTGAATATTTTTCAGTCTGGTCAGTATAAGATGTTTTTATTGCTGAAAACCCCAGGTCCAAATACTACTATCAGCACAATTCATCATCCATTTAGAGTGTGGAACCAGAACTAATTCAAGAAAGTTTAGTCAGGAGCAATTTCTCTTACTTGAATTAAACATCAACATTTTAGCATTCTGTGTGCCTTCAGTAAAGCACATTGTTCAGAAAATTATTCTTCCACCCTGTTCTAAAGTGATCCAGAATTTCCCCCACTACTTTCTTCTGCATCAGTTATTAGACCTTGCACTACCCTCGATAACACCAAGTTTTTACACTTGAGAAGTTGCAGCTAATTCAAAATACAGTGCACAGGAGAAGCTTAAATTCTTTCCCCCAATGCATTATCATGTGTGTATCTCCTCTGAATCACATTTGCCATCATATTGCTCAATCATCCAGTTTATTAAATCCTTCAAGACACTCTCCCAGTCCTCCATACTTTCTTGCTTGGTTTCACCACCTCATCATTCAATTAATATTCTGGATCATTATGGAGTGTATTGAAAGGTATAGTCTCAACACTACAAAGTGATTATTCTTAAGATTGAATAGGATTCTGCTGTGATACATTTAGTGATGCAAGAAACACAACCATGAAAGCATTAGACAAAGAAAAATACTTCAACATATGTCCCTAAAGAAAACAAAAGCTGGATGGACTTCTCATCCTCACCAGGGACACAGCGGTTTGTTGTTCCAGGCCCAGTAACACTTTCTGTGGTTTATGGTATGCTAAAAAACAGGACACACATATAATAGAGCCTGATGCTTTCAACCCGTCCAGTGCAAGGGAGTTGAACATCCCCACTGCACCACCAGGGGCTGTATTTGCTTAAGTCCTCCTTGTACCTGGGAAGAGCACCATAAACCTGCTACTGTTCACTAACATGTTCTCCTTCCTTCTAGGAGCTCTTGCCATCTCCTCCAAACCCAGGTGGGGAGAGGGAGATAAATGAAATGAAAAAGAGAAGAGAAGGAAAGCATCACCAGAAAAGCTGGGATCATGCCAAGAGCCCGGTAGACTTAGGCACTCCACTCCCTCCCATTACTGTTCTGTAGACATTAAGTGCCAAATAATTTTAAAAACCCCTACAGAAATGACTACATATGCCACACTGCCAAGGCGTGGAGCTGCCTCCCTGCTGTGCTATGGTCTTGTCCATAACAGTGTAGGTGGACATTTTCAGACACTAACATCAGACAGAGGAGCTACTGACTCAGAATCTGCTGTGAACTTTCAGCCTAACAAGAGTCAACTCCAAAGTCTCCCTCTGAAGAAGAGTTTGTCACAGTCTCTGAGAAACTGATCCATGAAAAGGTTTCAGAAACCTCCTTCTGAGCCTACCCAATAGAAGTTGTTTTTTGTTCACCCCACATCCAAAGACACCCACGGCTTCAGAGTCCGGTATGATTGTCATAGAAGTCAACAGAAAGACAGTTCAAGTTCCAGGGCTATCACTTCCTCATTCATTTTGGAAATACTCTCAGCTAAGGCAAAATTGCCATTGGCCCTCTCCCAAGATTTCACACAGAGAAGAAGTCCAGGGTTTGACTCTTATTTGTAATTTCTGATTCTTTAGCCAATGCTTTCATTTTGCCTGCAACTGGCAGTTTTCTACCCATGTTTTTATAAATCTCGTTTTCCCATCTTTTTCTCTATAAGCTTAATGAAAGACAAAGTATATAAATGAAAAACAGAGTTGGAGGTTGATCAGTAACAGTCAAAAATGTGTGACAGTTATCAGGAGTAAGTGGAAGGGCTTGACGAGACCCTGAGGGTCCCTGCTGATCCTTTGCCTTCCAGTCACACTGTCCAGAAGGGAGAAACAGGGTAGCTTTGGTCTGGAGGAATGCACTGAACACGAACACAGGGGTCCGTGTTTTTTGCTTTTTGGTTTAAAGGTACTTTGCCCTCTATAAAATTTTAAATACTACCATATTTTCATACATAAAGCCTCTGGGTGACTTGCACACATGCACAGGAATCTCTGGATCTTGTAACAATTCTGCTGTGGATTTGCAAAACTACATCAAGCAATTCACAGTTCTGTACCTCTTTCATACTTCTGTAAAATGGTTATAGCGATACTTATGTGTCTCTCAGGAGTGGCAAGGAGCCCTCGTTCCAGTTTATAGTGCTCTGAGATGCTCAAAGAGTGCTATAGAAAAGAGTAGAGTTAATTGGTTCATAAATTGTCAACCTTGCGGTCATCCTCTAGGTTGAAAATAGCTTTAATACGTCAGTCCTTTTTGAGTTAATACAGAAAAAAGGCAATTAATTATGACAAGGTAGGAAGTTTGGGGTTTTTTTTTCTGAAATGTACCAAAATGCTAATTATTGTAAAATCATTTATTACAAACTATCCCTCTCTGGAGGCCTGCAAACAGATTTCAGTACAAACCTAACAAGGGCTACAGCACAGACTACTATGCACACATCACATATATTATTGTAATGTTAATTGCTTCAAGACATTATGATGTAACTACAACAAGCATTGCAGAGACAAAACCATGTTTCTATGGCTCTGTCATGACACCCAAACCATTCTATGAGTCTATTCCAGAATGAAACCATCAGCGTGCACCTACAGAGGCAATGCTGGACTGTCAAAGTGAAATGAAAGGGTGATGCTGTGAATTGCTGATGAGCAACCTTTAACAAGAGAGTGGAAGTGACACCAACGTGATTCTGCAAAGATGGCAAGATGTCCAAATTTAACTGAACTAAATCAGAGACATTTCATTTAAATCATGTTATGAACAATCACAATGCATTAGTAATTCAGCTTTCTTAATGAGTCAGTGACAATAAATGACAATGTTTTGACAGTTCATCTTGAACAGCAAGAGGATCATCTGAACCATGAGCCTTCTCCCCCCCAGTTTCCTTGAATCACTTTTCAAAGTGGCTATAAATTGCATTTCCAGTAATAAGAGTAGTTTCACAAAACAACACTCTAGTGATCACTATTTATTCATTGTCAGTGACCACCAAAGAAAAGCTCTATTCCTACATTGGTTTTGCCTATAACGTCTTATTTTTACTGCAATATCTAGAGAATGAGATAAGAGCAGATCTTACTTGCCATGTACCATCTAGACCATATTTGCAGACAGTTCCTTGTTTGGAGGAGTTTGTAGCCTGAATAATAGAACTCACTAGGAAGTTTTAATGTATTACATTTCAAGAAAAATAGTCTTCTACATTTCAAATTTTCCACACAGGAAAATTCCTGATTTGCTTCCCTCCTTTTTTGTTTTTATTTTTGTGACAGAAAAACCAAATCAATCTTTCTTTCTTTCCGAAGTCCTCACCCTTTCTTTTTCACCTAAGATTACTTCTCCAGTCTGAAACACTTACCATGATGTCTCACACATTTCTGCCCAGCATAAGACAGCACATGTTGCAGGAGCCAATCTATTAAAAATCCCAACCAGATAGGAGAAATATCCTTCCTGTAACTGTGCTGAAGTGAAGGTGGGGGAGAAGCTGCAATGCAGACCAGCATTAAGGCACATTTCAGTTCTCAGCTATATCCAGACCTGTGCATCTGGAGAGGCACCAGCTCAAACCCTACACTGATGTGCAGCCACACACAAAAACTTCAGCTGACACATCCATGCCAAGCACATCCTTCTACTCGTTTTCAAGAGGCTCTTTAATGTAAGGAATTATATTGTTCTATATAGAAATCTTTCTCAAGTGACCACCCAAAGGATTAGTGAAAACGTGTTGCCCAGTAATGGCATTGACTTTCGTTTGACCTGTAGTTACAAGTCCAATCTGGGAAGGCTGATGCTACAAAGAGCCTGTAAGGGTCATTGCACTGAATATATGTCTTAAGACATCCTGTATTAAAATGCCTTTTCCCAAATAACTTACTAATTTTTCTGACTGCCTCCTGCTTAAAAGCAAGTGTAGTTGAACAAAGAGATGCTGAACCACCATCACCTCTTCCACTCCCATGTGAGTGAGGAGAGGATCCAGCCTGTACATACTGTAACCTCACAATTTCCATAGCAACACCAGAAGGGTCTTGTTAACCACAGGTAGCATAAAACACTCACAAAGGTTTTAAACCATTCTGCAGGTCTCAAAAAAAAAGGTGCTAAATACACTGATTATAATTTCAAATTCCTAATAAGAGCATAATTTTAAGGTAGCAATTGGAAAAGGAAATCTCTTTCAGGTGGAAACAGTGTTGCTGTTCCACTCATCCAACTGTATTGTAAGACAACTCCATAAGCAACATTTTCTGCTTTTTACAAAAGAAAGTATTATTTCAATAGTGAATATGAATCATGAGGGAAACTTTACTACAGAAAAGAACACATCATTTCATCTCTGTAATTGTTTTTCTATATATCTGCTATATAAAGCTATAACACAACTGACAGCCAAAGAGAAATAGAGCAGCAATGGGGCTATTGCTCCCTCTACTGTAAATATTCATGATTTCTTGCTACAGGTGATGCACTACAATCCAAGTCATTAAAAATACTTCAACTAATCAAAAACCAGCAACAAAACCCCCCATGTTTTCAGAATAATTATTGTATTCTCTAGCAATGCAGTGGAAAGAATATCCAATAAAATATGATGCTTTTTGTTTCTTTTTTGTCAGTATATAAAAAACCAGTAATGTATGCATAGGTTTTAACTCCAACTATAGTCATAGATGAAAATTAACTTTTAAAAATAAACACATGAGGAAACCTGTCTGCCACTGATCACACGCTTGTTTCCTTGTGGCAAAGGGAAAAGAGAAATAATAAGTGCCCAGTGAGAGGCATTTTGACCTTCTGAACAGCCTCCCCTTATGAGCATCAGAGCTGAGGAAATCAGCAAGTTAATCAGGGAGAGTGGAAAATAAACAAGAAGGTGATTCATGAGGAGTTTTACGGGGCTGAGTTGTATGTGCAGGGGAAAACAGGTTATTGAGTAACAAGCACCTTCCGTTAACAGAACCACCCTATTCCTCAGCACGGCATCCGAAGGCACCCAGTGCCAGAGTGCTGGGCTGACACTGAGAGTCTTCAAACAAACTCTGAGTCTCTGTCAAAGACCAAAGAGGCTGAACACTTTATCCAAACCATCTAAAAGTAGGTTGCAATTGAGCAGAGAGAGAAAGGAGTTGCCTCAGCACCAAATTACTCTCTTCACAGGCTGTATTCCTTTGCAGCTAGAGATTTGTAATTTAAGAAAAAAGCCTCTTCCATCCTTTCTGCAATATTACAGTAATAGAGAATGAGAGTGTAGCTGCTAGATTTTTAGGGCTATATTCCTGCTGGGAGGCACTATGAAATTGCCTTCTCTTGTTCTTGGTCTCTGCTATGGCTCAAAGCAATCAACAGCTAAGGGAGTCCAGTGAAGGAGAGGCTGAGTGGAGGCACATGCTGGACCATCACCCCTATTACCCCTGGACCCAGATGGCATTTTCATGGACAGCAGCATCTTGGATAAAGATTCCCGAGATCCACAGAACAGAAAGGATCCATATACCTCCAAACTTATGAGCTAAATATTGCCCTTTTATCCTTTCTCTGAAACATTTTACCAGAAGGAAGGAAATAACTTTCATTTTCTACTGATCTTAATTACATAGGATAAGGCTCCTCAACTGATTTGTTTTAACACACTCCCCACTCTTCAGTTTGGACAAAGTGCCTCTTCTTGATTTGTCACTGATTAAAATCAATAGAAAAATCCTCACTGATTTCACTGAGTGATGGATCAGACCTTTGTGCTCTGCAGCCTGTAAGGATCTGAAATCGTGACTGTATTTAAATATACGGATTTTTTTCTTTTGTGCAAGAAAGCACATGTTGGGTGCACTGGCAGTGTCTTTCAAGTGTCTTGTTTACTCTGGGCTCTCTGTTGAGGACACAAATGGCTCTTTGTGCTTGAAGCCCCCTAAATCTGTATTTGTGTAAAATACATGAATGTGAATACTTAGCCTAAGATTTCAGAGCTAGTAAAAGAAAACACAAGTTCAATATCACTTCTAATTTGACATTATCATGACTGAGAATAAGAAACACCATAGTTGCATATTTAAAAATGTGTCATTGACTACTCTCAAGACACTTTTTTCCAGTGATAAAAACTTGCCTCAAAGTTCAAAAGTTGGGGGGTTTTTTTTGAATCTTCATGGACAAATACCTTGTGAAGATTACATACCCAGAAGAGCAACCCCATCACTTCAGTCTATTTAATACCATTTGCCAAAAACATATTTTAAAATTCAATGAGACTGTACCGCCAGCCTGGAGTTCAAACTGCAATTATCCTGCCCTGGATATGATTGAAATCACAGGGATTCAGGAGCACATACAATTACAAATTTGTTTCCTCCAGCTAGGTTTTTCATTTTAGAGGAGAAAAGAGTTAAGTTACTGAGGAAGACAGTGAAAAATAAAACAAAAGGAAAAGTTATGTGTTTCAGAACACTCTAAAGTGAAAAGCATCCACAGAGAACAAAGGAGGTTTTGGTGTGAAAGAAAGACTTGGCCAAGATTGGAAACACCTACAAAACTTTTACTTCTAAACTGTTTTCATGACCTGGCCAGAAAGACCTGGGATTCAGGTGTGTTTGTCTTCAGACACAAGGATTATTGTCTTAAATTAGAATTGAAAGTTCTAGAAGTTTAATCACCGACTGAATTAACAAAAGCCATTTATTTCAAGTAAAGAGAGAACACACATTAAAATACAAAGAGGCAAGATAAAATTCCTTCTTTGATTCCTTCTTTCCACTTTGATTATTCCTTATCTGAATGCAAGAAAAAATAAAAGTGAGATATAATGCCAAAGTGGCTTTTCACTCACTACCTTAATGCTCCTTCTGCTTCAAGCTTTTACCAAACCTTGTGGCTATTCCAGTACTTGCTTTGTGTTGAGTCACAAAGGACAAAACAACTAGAAAACAGTGAGCTTTTACTAAAACCTCTCTCCCCCACCATAATTTATTGACTCACCTGACATTTCTTCCATGTAGATTAGAGGTGGGACAGCAATGGGCTGCTCCAGCTGCTCCACATCATGGAAGATGGGCAGAACTAAACAGGATAAATTGCAAAGGTCCTGTATCTTAAATCACACTGCTGTAACAAAAAGAGCTATGGTCTGCAAAGACAAGGAAGATCTTCTGTGAGTTATAACTGGGAACCATTAGATATGATTTTGAGTGCATAAGTCTTCCTTAAGGCCTTTGCAATACTTTTCCCTAAAAAGATGTACCCACTCCTCAAAATACATCTGTTTTTTCCAGTAATACTATCTCATCTAAAATATAGTGTGTTCTGCTCTATCATTTTCCAGGCTTATACTTTAACACTGGATCATCACAGCTGCAACACTGCAATACTGTGGCAAGATTGAATCCTACATTTGTTGGTAGCTCTGCAGCAGGTTGGGCAGGCACCAGTACCCTTTCATCTCCTAGAAATAGTTCTCCAACAATAACCTTTAAGGATTTCTAGGCTCAGAGAAGTCTGTGCTGACAAGAAAAAGAACCTCCATGTCAGTCCAAAGGTTCAGATTTAGTCATCACAACTCGTTTAATTCACAGGTGCTATGCCGTATTGAGGCTGTGTCTTTTCATGGGTTTGTTCCCCTTCTGTTAACCTGATCCAAAGCCTTCCTTTTCACCAGCTTTTCATGGACCCTGGGTACAACTAAATTAACTAATCCAAAGTCAATAAAGAATTCATCCTTCATTAGCATCATACACTTGCTACCCTTGCTTTTTCCTGAGGAGATGCTCCTTTAAAGGCTTGATGAGGACTCAGTACATAACATTTGGATGTGCAAGTTCCTTATGTTTGCATAGCTTTTCCCCATATACATAATCAAGGGTCCTTGTGTGGTGTGGGCAGAGTTAAGTTACTGACAACTTGTCTTAACAACAAATGCCTCTATTTGGTGTAAGACATCCAATGACTTTATCAAAGCAAAAGGTGGAAAACAGCAGACTGGCTGCAGCCAAGCTAATCAACAGTAGTTTTGTTCTGACTTTCACTGCCAAGTCATTTCCTCCTGTGGTCATTGTGTTGTTATTTTTACAGCAACAGCTGCTTCACAGGAGAAGTAGAAGACACTGTTTCTTTTGCCAGTGTCAGTAGGCGATGGGAGGAGCACATCTGAGACCTGTGGGGATGGACTCACACCAAGGGGCTTTGTGTAGGCATGTTTGATTGCCTTTCCAGTGCCAGAAGAGAAATCAGGATCTCATTTTCAAATGATCCAAAAGAGAAAAGTGACAAATAACAGAGGGAGGGCAAAAGAAGGGCTGAGCTTTGTAACAACATGATTACATGATTCTCTGTTGTCACTGTGTGTTCAAATACATCAGCTCTTTCTCTAAATTAAAGCTGTGATTTAGCAGCCTCCCTGACTAGCAAACGACTGCTGTATAGCAAGGTCTATCATTTATTTGTGTCATTGTTACACTCCATCCTTTCCCCTTGTCAGGAATTGAAGGCCACTGGGGTGGTCTTTCTCTCTGCTACCACATCACTACCATATCAGGGCACTCCTGGGCTCCTCACCCAGCACTGACCCATCTCCCACTGGTGCCACAGCAACCTGCTGCACCCAGGCATCACCCTGGTCTACATGTTCCCTCAGGCCCCTTTCTTCCAGGGAATTGTAATTTAGGTATAAACTAAAACTTTAAAAATAACCTTATTTGATTTCATCTTGTTTAAGCAAAGGAAGGAGATACACTTTCTGCACTTAAAGGATTCGTGATAAGTACCCAATTCAGTACTTTCATTACAATAGTCTTCAAATTGATGAAAAGGCAAGGTTTTATTTTATTTTCCCTAAAAAGTTTGCAGCCGTGTTGCTTTTCTGCTTGCCTATCAAAGAAAAGCTCCAGAGTCTTTCTGAACCTTAATTACATTAAAATAACATGGTAACAATTAAGTCAGTCTAATTTGCTCATTTACAATGACATTTACCAAAATGAGCTCTGTGGCTAATTTGGGAAATAAAGTGGCACTTTAACCTCAGTTGTCTTCTCCACTGTCCCAGAACATCTTTCCTCCCCCACCATGGCAAAGCAAGAAACTCCTGTCTTGGCTGCAGAACTCTAGAGTTTTGAAACTGGGCAAAGAAAGAATCATAGTGAGTAAAATGCAGGGCAATAGGGACACCTAAACTTCAGAAAAATAGATTGTAAAGCTGGGAGTTGAAAACACAGTATCCTACTTGCAGTCTGTCATGCACAGTATACAAACCCCATGGATAAGGACCCAGCCTTAAGCCCTGATGGCAAGAAGATGCCAGCACCAAAAGGGTCACTGATGCCTGTACGCAGCAGGATTGAACCCCAAATTACTTCCATTTGGTTGCCACTCCCACTTGGGCCCTTGCTAAAGCTCACCAGCTACTGCTCCCTCTGGGCAGAAGGTGGCTCTAAGCCTTGTTTTTTTCCAGCTCTGCCTCAGTTGTCACATTCTCATATGAATACACTATAAAACCTGCCACAGCATCCAATAGCTCACTAGAAAATGTGGCAAGTTTCCATACACCTTTTTCCCCTTAATGCTGTTTAAACTGGACCCATTTCAGAGCTCTTATTCATTAATTCATCTGCACAGGTGACCTCGTGTTTTGAGACAGGTACCTGACAACTGGAGGTGAGCACAAAAAGGGGTCAAAGGGAGAAAATTAACAGGTTCTTTGCAAGTCAATGGGCATTTTTTCAGTCTGCTAATGCACATCCATTAAGTATTTTGTCTGCTTATTCTTTTTGTGAGAGTAAATAACCAATTCTGTTCTTGTTTTATGTGATACTGTTCTCTTCAACTTCCTTTGTACACATGCATGTACAAGCCTTCTACAAATTACTCTGCTGAGATGCCCAACAGGTAAAAATCATTGGAGTCGTCATTGAAAGGGGAAAACACCCCCTGCACACACATACAGGTTTCTCACACTTTATTGCTCGCATTTACCATCAGAAAAGTCTGAGAGTTTTTAGAAGTTCAAGGACTCAGACTATTATTTCCATCTCCCTTTCAGGATGCACAATTCTCCCCCATTTTTTCCCACTTTAATCAGTTTTTTTCTAAGTATCTCTAACAACTAGGTTTACCCATGAAGCACATTCTGCTGCAATTTCATTTTATTGAGTTATGCTCAAAACTGAGACACAGTCTTTAAAAAAAAGTCCTGTGAAGATGCTAAAGAATCTGGTAAAAGATTTAACAATACCACTGATTTTTTTTCTACCTCTGAGACCTTTTTGCAGCCTGTGTGCCAGATAATTTATTCCATCAAATTTTCAGTATTTTGTAACTGAGGCTGATTTCAGTCTTTCTCTGCTGATATATCACCCCTCACGTATTTCCCTTGTTAGAGGACAAAACACTGCAAGGAGAGAGGGTGAACTGAAGGTCTTCTGCCATTTACATTAATGACACTAAAACTGCAAATATTAATATTGCTATTCAGTCCATTGAAAACAGGCTGGAATCACATCAGTAATTATTATTAGTGAACAACACTTATTTAAACTAATATAAATTCTCTCTTGACACTCTCTTTCTTTTCTCCAGAGAAAACATTCTGTCTATGCCTGATTTTTCTGGATACTTTTGTCTTCATCATAGAAATTAGAGGGAAGGCAACGCTATTTTGCTCCGCTGTGTTCTTGGCTCGAACCAAATTGAGAACAGGTGCTAAAAATCTTGATTGCTTGTTGACACAATATTGGAATAAAACCCCTCATAAATCATTGTCATATAGTAGAGAATGGAGAAATAACTCTGAAAAATACAGTAGGAAAGTTGTAAGCAAAAGGAAACATATGCATAGCTAGTGTTTTTGCTGCATCATTTTCAGCATAAATATGCAAAAAAAATGTAAGGAATTTAGGTATTCCTCTGCAGGATCCCATGATAAAGAGCTCAAATCTCTTCAGCACCTACAGAAAGCCTGCAACAAACACAGGAAAAACTAGAGCCAGAAAATGAGAAAAATCACTCTGATTCTCTCCCCTTCGCAGCTGATAACCTTCCTGAAGGTGAACCCATTCCTACATGATGATCATTATTCAGCCTCTGTCACCAAGCTCAAGTCCTTAAAAGCAGGATCATATTTATTATGAGTTCCTCATTAGTTTCTTGATTTGTAACTTAATGCTTTGAAGGAAATGTTTGTAAGTATCATGTGTTAGCCAAAAAGAGGTGTAGCAGACCAGCATCCAAAGGATGATAAACTGATCAGCTCTGCTAATTGCTCCCACCAGTTTGCTGAAAAGCCTCAGCTGAACGTGAAATGGAAAGTATATTTCTCTTTGCACCACTGCAAAAGGATTTCCAACACCTCTCACTGAACAGCTGGAGCTGTTACTGTTGTTATGCCACCATCCTTTGACAGAATGCATCTCCATTTAGCAGCCACTTTTATTTGCTCTTCTCTGCTTCTGTTTCACCTGCAAGTTCTGCTTTACTATAATTTTTTGATTTAGTACCTTTTAATTTCCCTTTCCAACTGTGCACCACTAAGACTCCTCTACTCTAGTTTTCTCCCCAACTGTTGAAAATTATAATTCTTTCTTCTAGTACTTGGCTTCTGACCCTTTGATCATTTTTCTTCCTTCCTAGTAAGCCACCTGACCTTTTCATTCTTCCTCCACCCCCTTTTACCTCATTCACCTCCTCCTCTTCTTTCTCAACTTCTTTCATCTTTCTTCATCTTTGTGCTCTGGCTTCCCAGTTCCTCTTCTCTTCAGCTGAAAATGTAAATTTTTCCTAGAGACTGATAAAGCCCAGAAGTCAAAAACTTCATCTTTAATCTTATTTTCCAGTTTTCAGTACCAATTCTATTAAAATGGAGATGGGGCTTTCCACTTTACAGTATACTGATGCAGCATTAACAGAGTTTCAGCTATGTGGTAAAGGACCAAAGTGATTAAAGGTCAAAGCAAAATTCAGAACCTTTAGATATTTTGCTAATTTAGATATTAGCTAAAATTATGTGTAGCTTCACACACAACATCTCCATCTTTCATTAGGTACTGGTCTTTGTAACACTGGTCTCTTTACATTAGCAATAGCAAAAAAGACAATTAAAGCAGACCAAAACAAGAGATGTTTATCAGAACTGGCAGATTTCTAGTGGTGGGCAAGGGACTGACTGAGCTGCACAATGGGAGGACAGGAGTCAGGAATGTAATGTTTGCCAGTGGGCTCTGTCCTGCAGCATGCACGTGGGTGGGCACTGCACTTGGCTCCCAGGTTAGGCAGGGTGGGCAGTCCAAACCACCAGTGCCATCCCACAGTGGTATCCACTAAGGTAGAGGAGGAATTTACCTCACCCTCGTGTTTCTTTTCAAATTTATTAGTGGTGTTGATAAAAAACCCCAAACAGATGAAAGCTTTTCCTCCCAAAGGAAGGAAAGCAGACTGTGTTCCCCAGTCTTGGGTTCCCCCCAACTTACTGGTAACAAGGGCTTCTGAAACTCTCCTGTTTTTAAAGATTCTCCCAGCCATCATGAGATTCCTGGCTCAGCACATGCCCCGTGCTGTGCCAGTTTCAAAGTGCACTTTGCAGTGAGGTCTCTGCACAAGGCAGGGCCCAGACAGATCTCATGACAAACCAAGGTCCAAGCCTTCATCAGGGAACCAGATGCACACTTGGACCTTATGAAGCTTACCCAAGGTTTCAGATATATGTGAGAAATGTTTCTAGTTTTTCAATCAATGGTAAGCACTCTCAGGCAGAGCACCTCTAACCTGCAGGGAGGCCTTGGAGAGGCTGTGCCTGGGAACACCTGGACAGATGCAGTAGGACACTGCAGTCTCCTCCCTGAGACAGAGGGATACAGATATGGGGAGTGAAAAATCCATGGAGGACAGAAGAAAGGAGAGACTGAAGGGCAGGGAGCAGTTGCAAATGTGAGGCAGATGCATGGAAGTGGTGTGAAGATCCAGAATGTCATCTTTTATCCACAGCTTGTTTACTTAATATCCTTCCTTCTTCTCACTTTGACCTCCCTTCTTTGATTCCAAGTGTCTAAAGCCAAGGCCAGAAATCAAACATGTTTGCACACCAGCATATCAAGGTGCTGTGCCTTCATCTGCTGATGACTTGTAGTTCCTGCAGTGCCAATTTGACTTCGGAAAAATATGTATTTGATGATGAGTTGAAAACACAGAGGCTTTTGATAGGATCAGTCGTTATCACTGTAACTGGCAACCTGTCACATGACACCTCCTCTGCCTCCTCCCCAGCAAGCAGTGACATTGCTTCAGGTACATCCGAGGCTGGGTGAGCCAATGTTCCTTCCCTGCTGCAGGTACAGCAACTCCTGTGCTGGATGCTGGCTGGGTCATGGAGATGCTACAGAGAAAACTACTCTGGCTGCTTTACTGTCTCTTTCTCTTTGAAGCATGGAGTCTACAGGGGAATTGGAGTGGAGGAATGACTGATGGAATCCAACTGAACTCTGATAAACAGACTCCCTCCTGCCATTCATGTAAGCCTTGGGGCCACGAAATAAGGAATTTCAGCAATCAGGCCATAACTGCCCTTTTTCTTTTCCTACCAAGTGTCAGAGCAGCAGGTGGTTAGAAAGGCTCAGGGGTCATTTAGGATGAGTGACAGCACACTTTGCTTCAGCCATGGCCACATGCCATTCCTGTGTCAGCCCACCTGCACCAGAGAATTAAGGAATGGAAAATTTGCAGCCTTAAGGAGATGCCCTAGTTAATTTTGCTGCCCTTGGATTGTCAGATTGGATGGAAAAAAACCAAGATCAAACAGGGACCTTACAGTAAATAATTGATTTTGACCTCACAGGCTTGCTGAAAGAAGTATCCTTGGCATGAGAATCGGAATATCTGAGTTTCAAAATGTATTCAGTATTCAAACCCCTCCACCTACATACATATTGCACCCTGCTAAGGTCCAAGAGCAGACAATATATGCAGGTTGTGTGTGCAGGGCTGCTGTTTCCCTTGGCTATGGCTACAAATAGGGCAATAATAAACATTCTACTCTTCCCCTCCCTATTTAAGGGTATGGTGATACAAAACCAGAAAGCTCTTCTTCACTGTCTTTCATATCTCACAGAGTATTTGTTCTTTCCAAAAGACAGGATGCAAACACAGCATGTCTCCGCTGACTGGGCTATTGGCTCTTATTTTGTTTCTGTCAAATGATCCCAGTGCTCCAGCCCATGAAGGATTGATTAACCTCTCTTCCTCTGCTCACCTTCTTATCAAAACATGGATTAAAGAAGGACGAACCACCAGGAACAAACTGGGGAAGAGCATAAGCAGAGTTCTCTAAGGCTAGCAGGGTGAATGTCCAGAGCAGCTCCTGTGACTTGCTCCCAGAAGTGGGAATGTGGATACCTTAGAGCATTGTCTGAGACAGTGCCCTGGCACACCTGCATCTGCTCATTAAGTTTAAGCATAAGATTATTACCCTTTTGGTTTTATCATAAAATTACTGTGCTATGCTAAACCAAGAATTCATATCTCTCCTTAGATTCATTAAATACACTCCTATTTAAACAAGGCTTATGAACTATTCTGCACAGTAAGAAATTATGACAAAGAATAATAGAATATCAATATGTCACAACAAAAACCACGTGGATTATTTAATCACACCCTTACAAAACTTCCTTAATTTAATTTTCTCAAGGACTAAGCATCTATATTTGCAGTTTCTCAGATTGATTTAATTCATTTTCCCTAAGCTTTGTTTCTGCTCTTAGTAATCCACAGAAAAAAGTTACTGTGCCCATATTCTATTGCATTTTCACTCTCTCAGCAGGAGTATAAAGGCTCCCTTGACAGTTTGTCCAATATTTAGATTATTGCTGGGGGTTTTTCCAAACCTAGGGCAATGCTGTACCACAAAACATCTTAAAGGAGACACAGAATGAAACGTGATGGTTTTGTCATCATATTCTGACTTTCTAGAACACACAAAACATGATTTAAAATTACTTGCCTGTTAAAGCCAGCTTAGGTAGCAGTAAGTTTAAAAAATAAACATGTATATCTCGATAAAAATAGTTATGTATGTGCAGTCAGGGTGAATATTTTCAGATGACTCTTAAATGGTTTCTGTGAATCCTGAAGGTGAGGAAGCACAGACATAACTGTTCATTTCCCAGGTGCAATGGGGGAGTCTACAAAATGATAAAACCAGTTTTCTGGATTTAATTTATACCAAGCTCCTGTGCACTTTTATTTAAGCAGTGTTTTGCCAACCTGAAGAGAATAAAGCCCAGCTGCTGCTGAGGGCAGTGCCTCTTGCAGATTGCTTACAAGTGTTAGAGACAGGGTTCCCTGAGCCCTCTGCACAGGGGAAGGAGAAGCTGGATTTCTACTACTTCTTTTCTGATGGAGGAATCTTGCTCTCATTTGTATTCCTCCCACAGAGTTTCCTACAAGACAGCATGATCCAGCTCTCAGTAATTAAAATGCCCATCCTCTTCCCACAACTTTCAAGCACAAAAGCCTACCCTGACATCAACAGGAAAGAGAAAGTAATATTATTAGTGCTAACTGGTTAGCAACAAATCTCTCTGGGACATATAAAGCCTACTCACAATGGGAAACAGTTACAGAGGGGAAGACATAACTGAACATGAGAACTTCATCAAGAATCCTCAGCAAGCCTGCAACCACCTCAGCACAGACTTCATCTGGCTAAACCCAAATATCCTGTTCATGGTTTGGTGAGTGACAATTTAGCAACACTATTGAACTTGTATCTGTGAAAGAAGTTAAAATAACTGCTTGAAAGGAGACAGTTGTATATCCCTGTTGTTTCACTTCCATAAAACAGCAGGCCAACCCCTCAGCATTTCCTCCAAATACATGCCTAGATGCAATTTTAGACAAAAACACCAGGAAGGGAGAAAAACTTTGTAAGCAGAAATAAAATAACCATTTCTAGTTCATTTGTAGACTGAAGTCACATAAAGAAGTATTGCCAGATTCTGATGGAAGTTATTTAGGCTTCACCCTTAGAGCAACCTGTATACAGTACTGCATACAGTACAGCTCCTGTCACCTGAAATGAAAGCACCAGCCTCCCACAACCTTGAAGGAAGACTGCAGGAATGATACCATTCTGATATGAAACCTTTCAAGTTTTTCTACTGTAATAGTTACAAAAATATGCAATTTCTGTAGTTGTTCTGCTCTAATTACTGAATGATCCCTTTTTATGGATCTCTTTGGGTAGATATCTGGTTTATGTCTACACCAATATACATGTATCTATTTCGTTACACACTGAGAGCATGTAATTCATAAAGCATGTAAGGTACTTCTTCACTCTAACTCTTCATTGTTTAATGTATTTTGCATTTGAAGGTTGCTGACTAAAGCATCCAAACAATTTATGAAGGCAATACACAATGAGTGGGAACTACTTGCAGCCTACTAATTGGTTGGGTTTGAACTAATATTATGAATTGTTTCAGGGTAAATGGATAGGAACCAGGCCTTACCATGATCCTGCCTTCCTTTGGAAAGCTTTTACATTTCAATGCTCAGATGAGCTCCTGGAGCTACTGATTTTAGGCTGTCTGCCTAAAATCATTCCACTTGAATCATGAATTTAAACAAGGGACTTGAGGGATACACAAACACTGGGAATATATATTTTAACATAAAACAGGGCCTAATTTAAATATAAAATTCTAGAAGGTGACAACACAATTGGAAATGCAAACCATATTGTGCTGGTGTCTCCTCAGTCACACACAGGTTCACATCCTCCTGACAAACACCCTTGCAGGCTGTTGTCCCTCAGCCCCAGTGGAGCCATTGCCTCTCAAACACCGAGCTCCCTGAGCCAGGGCCACTCTATTTGTACAAGTGTGTTTGCAAGTTCCCTGAACAAGTGCATGCACTGCCCTTGTCACCCCACTTTGGCATTTGGCTGTACCGATGGGTGTAACCAGCACCTTGTCTATGCCAAGCCACAACACTGTTCCAAGGTGACCACCCCGACGGGTTCAGACACTCTGTTCTTTGCTGATCTCTAGAATGAGTATGAACAAATTTTTTTCTGGAGCGCCAGAGACCTGACCAAGCTCCTCAGCCTCACCCTTCCTTGGGCAACACACAGTTGATGTGATCAGGGCATTTGTGATTCACACAGGGATGCAGGGAAAGAAGAGCCTTATTCCTGCCAGCAGACTACAGCTGGGATCACACAGGTGCTTCTAGAACAGGTCCAATGATTCCTCTCCTTAAGACTCACCAAGCTTCATGAAGAAAATCTGAGTTTCTGGAAATGATGGAAAATTGGGAAGATCTTTGAAATGGTACTGTCATATGGTCTGGTAATTGTTCAGCTGTAGAAATGAAGATGGAGAAGGTCTGATGGAGCTCAAGCTTTTGGGATGTCATTTTTCAGTATGGCTTACAAATCTTTAGGAAGTTAATACAATTTTCTTGGAATGATTTCTTGATCCACCAGTTCCATTAGCATTCTGCAGAGTAGGAATTCAACCCTGAAAGTGTTTCTTAATTTTACTGGTTTTGAGCTAACACTTTCCAAATCCTATTTTGTCTGTTAGTAATCACTTGGGGGATTAATATAAAAATCTGTTTTCCATTCATTTAACTTCTAATCACATTGAACAGCAAAACTAGATGAATAAATTTCAAGACTGTAAATAGTTTTTTTCAGTTTCATCCTCTGGTTCATATGCAGAAATATAATCCAAACACCAAATCAAATATTTGAAAACAGATCTGCCTTCCTGACTTCTTTTGTTGAAGAAATAGGACATCTCTTTAACATCAAGCTCTGGAAATACTGAGAAAAACCCTGCATTTTGAGCCTAAGGTAAATAGTATCAATTGAAGCACGATTAGTCTTTTCAAGGGCCTATCCCATACATACTGAAGTGCTCACTAAGCTCAGGACATGACAGCACAGGTCACACTCCTCCCTGGAAGAGACCAGGTGGGACAGGAAGCGAGACACCAGCACTGAACCTTGGAAGGGCAGGTCCATCACAACTAAAGGGCCAACACTTTTGGTGCAAGAAGGAGGGAAAGAAACAGGAAATAAACAAAGGGAGATGACAACTACTGGACTTGGAATGGGGATTAGAGTTACAAGTGATAGTAAGGAATTCAGTGGGAGACACTGAGCACAGAAACAACTTACTGTAGGTCAGCAAGCTTCCTCCATGTGCTCTGACACAGACACCAAGAGCAAGGCCATCCATTTAATCACTGAGAATGAAACTGGAAATGAAGCTGTGAATAAGTTATAGGTCCTGGAAATCAAATCAAAAGAAGGAAAGGGAGAAAATCCAACATCTTCACAGAAGCCAAATAGAAAGGGGAAAAAAATCCAATTTTTGCTCAAAATGCAGGATGTCAGGTCATCCACTGTATGACCTATCAGGCCACCTTAGCCAAATTCAGCCCTGAGAGGGAGGCCCTTGTCCACCTGAGGCAAGGCTCATGGAATTCTCATGACAGCCAGCTCCGTGATAAAACAACCATCACAAAATATCTGAGTTTTAAGTCAATATTTGCAATTTAAGCTATTGGGGAAGTACAGAGGATACAGCCTTACAGAAATTCTTATATATAGCTCCCCTATGTCACTCCATATGGATATGCACAGGCACAGCAGCTCAAGCTTCCCTTGCCTAAGCCAGGCAATGTCCCTCAGCGGTAATACAAGATAACTTATAGGAGAAAAAAAATGTTTTCAAGTCTCTATATTTTCTGCCTTCTCTGCTGTGGGAGTCATGAATTATGCTAACATATTCACTAGCAAGTAGAGAGAGACCACTGAATTAATTTCTCACGAGACAACAGTCGTAAGACAGGAGCAGATCTCCAGTCACCTTCCGTATCACACTGGGAAAAATAGAAGTCAGTGATTTTTAGGTGATTTATGTATAAATTGTTTTTACACAGATCCTGAGAAAGGTTTTGTAACTGTTTGCCCAACCATTTCTGGAAATAGGATGAGGAGCATATCATTGAAGGATTTCCATGGCCATCCCACAAGTGGAAGCAAAAATGATTGCTTGAGAACTTCAGCTGAGAAATATTGAAATTAAATGGAAGATCAAAAACAGACTTTCCAAGTGTGTTGGAGCTAGACAAGAAAAAGTGAAGGATAATTCCCATCCTGTAAGACAGGTTAGGAGAAGCCTGTTTTAGAGGATAAATGCTTTTCTGTGACTAAGGTCTATTTTACATCAATAATTCCTTTTCTCAGAGAAGATAATTAAGGTGAAAATGATAATATTGATGATTTCATGCTCTTTAATTCTACTGAATAATTTAAGATGAAGACAACATTTTGCCTTCAAGTCATTACTTGCATCCTTTGATGTAGTCCCAGGCTTAAGAAGACACATCTAACACATTATTATTTTCAGTCATTTCCTTATTGTTTAAAGGAGCAGATAATGATACATTTTCAGCACTACTATTTTGTTTACAAAGGAAATAACCACAAGCCTACTATTAAACAAACAGTAAGTTTCCTAATAATTTCAAATGCTTTATCTTAGTGTCCAAAAGTAATAAAAAAATATTTACAGCTCTGATAAGATCAAATTCAGAAAGTTCCCAGCAGTTAAACTGGGAACACAAATCAGCTTCCTGTCTTGGGTGAAGGTACTGATTACTAGGGAGTTGCATGGATTTACACCAGTGGCATATCTGGCCCAGCCGAGACTCCATTTTAAATGGATGGCAGCATAAGGCCCATGTTTTACCTAATTCCCTAGAAAGGTAACAAAAGCTCATAATTGTCACAAGCAGAAGAGTCTGGGGTTTGTTTTGATTTTTTTTTAATATCACAGAATTCCTCAAACTGACAAAATAATATTCAATAATAATGTAAATGAAAATTATGTAAGCACAATTAATGACAAGTCCTGTTGTGAACCTGCTTCTTCATCACCCCACTGCCATGCTCTGAAGCCAATCCACTGCAGCAACAAGACTAACTTGGAATAACTCAGCAGTACAGCAGGTGTAATACACTGGATTTTTCTCACAACATCTTCTGACAAAACCAATTCATCATATTGTGGTGTTGACATTGAAGCAAGTAATTGAAATCTTTCTGTATTAACTACTTTGCTGATAGGGAGGGCAAGTATTTGATATAAGAAGTGTATAGAGGCAGCTACATATAGATATATTAAAGAGAGCAGATTCTAATCCACAGGACCCAGAGGATGAAACCTAGATTAAAAATTTTCCTGACATATTTAAAAATTAAAGAAATTTTGTGGAAAAAAAAGATAGCCATTCAATAAAAAAACATGCAAAATTTTGCAGTGAGTCAGGATTCAGCAACAATATACACTACTCAAAGAATAACTATATGTCTCACAGTTGCAGGAAGTTTTGAGGACTACTGTAAAATTCAGATTCAACATCAGTTAACAGCACTGCAGTTGCAAAAGAGAAAAACATTGTACTGAGAAATATAAACATGGGTAACATTTATAGACAGATTATGTAATCCTCCTGATATTTTTAGCACTGGTAAGGTCTCAGCTGGAGCGTTTTATCCAGTTTTGGGCATTATTTTCCAAGAAAGATGTGTATCAGATGAAGCCTTCACATAAGAGTAACTGAAATTCTATGAAACACAACACACAGGCAGGATTGAGCAATTTCAGGTTATTTACCCTAGAAAATAGACTACCAAACATGACGTAGTAATTGCCTTCAAATCTTTAAAACACTACTTCAAAGAAGAAAGGGAAGTAAGTGATGCTCTCCAGCTTCATGGAGAATAGAAAATAAAAGGGTAGGTTGAAACACAGCAGGGAAGATTTAAGACTGGATCAGGACACATTTCACAGTGAAGAACAACAACAGATTGCTCAGAGGGGCGGTAGCTCAGAGCCAGGAGCCACGTACAGTGCCACAACAGGCAGGGCAGAGACCCACCATGCAGGGCCATCCCACTGCCCCCAGCAAGGAATCAGAGCAGGCCAGAGGAGGCAGCTCAGGCCAATCTTATTTGGCAACTTCTGGCAATGCAGCAGGTCCAGGGTCAAGCCAAGCCAGCAGAGATCAGGAGAGCACATGGCCACGTGAAGCCATGTGGTACAGCCTGAGCCTGGCATCCTATGGCATTGCTGGGGCAGGGACTGAGGGGCTGGGCTGGGGTGAAACAAGAGTTCTGGGACCAAGGGCAGGTACAGGGGTTATTCCAAGGGAGGCTGGTCAGGGCCATTCAAACCACTGATGCCCCCAGGGCTGTGTGACATGGAACACCACATGGTTGTGAATGGCTGGAGGTCTCCAAGATCAGGCTTCTGGCAGGATGGGCACAGAGATCTCTGATCCAGCCTTGGAGCAGAAGAGACCAGGTGACCTCCAGGTTTGCCTTCTTTGTTTTGATATCTCAAGTTTGATGCCATAGCTCAGAATTACCAAAAAGCTACTGTGGCCCTTTGTGATGTTCCCCCAGACATCAGGAAGGATGCCTTGGACAGAATAGAAGGACATCACACCAGAGCTCTTAAAGGTCATGGATCAAAAAGAGAG
Source organism: Sakesphorus luctuosus (assembly GCA_013396695.1). Taxonomy (NCBI): domain Eukaryota; kingdom Metazoa; phylum Chordata; class Aves; order Passeriformes; family Thamnophilidae; genus Sakesphorus; species Sakesphorus luctuosus. The sequence goes on from VWZD01012453.1 coordinate 638,923, forward strand.
AGATATATTCCCCACTTCTGGGGCAAATATATAAAACATTGATAACTTACATCCATAGGCTTCTTACTATATTTATTATTCCAGTAATATTGTTACACTGACTACATTTTTAGTTTGGAGAATCTGCTTCCACTTCTATGTCCATAAATGTTCTATATAGTTAATATAAATACAACAGATGGTGAATACTGATGTCTTAGCTGTTTCTGTACAGTAGAAAGTAACTAATTTCTTCGGCTGTTCTTCCTTTGGTCCTAACACTTACGGTTTTCATACTGAGATCACTTGCTCACCCAAGTTGCTGAAGAAAGAATATGCATGAATAAATGTCTACTAACAAATTCTAAATTATAGTCAGGCCACTCTTCTGTAAAATTAACATTCTTCCAGATGTTAGAGAAGTAATTATTTCTTGTGCTCACACTGTTAATTTTACCTGTATTTTTATAACTTGCAATCATTTATGTGTTTCTACTTTTTCCTTCCATTTTACTTATGGAGTGTTTTTGCTGTAATCTTCATTAGATATACCCAAGAAACAAGTGCTTCAGGCATCCCATTAGTTCTCTGGTATCACTGATGCTCCCTAAATATCATAGCACACTACAAAAAGAAAAGCCTAGGTCAAGCCCAATGCAAGTGTTTTGGGGGTGATACACTGGGAGAGATACATTGCAACTAGCTGGACTGGCTCACATGTGGGAGGCACACAGTCTCTCAGAAGACTTATTTGCAATTTTAAGGAATATTGGACACTTTACTGAAGAAATTGAGTGGCTGCAGTATTTAGCCCTGGCATGTCCTGATTGGAGTTGTAAGTAAATTTATACATTCATTGTGTCCTGAATAGTTATGCTCTATATTGTGATTTTGAGTTGATGTTTATTTTGAAAAAGGAGACCAAGTAATCACATGTTTTAACCGGGTAACCACTAAAAATCAGGAGGAAGTCTTTTTAGGAATAGGGGAATTATTTTAACTCTATTCTTTCAGGGACCAATGAGGCAAAAATATTTGTAATAGCTTTTTCCTTTCTAGACAATTGGCAACAGATTAAGCATTGGAGAAGACAGCTGGAGAGACAGGGACAAAGGCTGTCAGCCTCATCTAACAGTTTTGCTGCAGCTGTTTCTACAGGGCTGTGCTATCGCTGTGAGGGTGAGGGTGAGAGTTCCTTTGTTTGCAGCACCACTCAGCAGCCAGGACTGATTACAAGTATCCTGGTTCTGTCTTGCTGTTCCTCACTCCCTCTGATTATGTATAGCTAATGCAGAAGACTGGAGCAAACTTCTCATGTCAAAGGAAACAGATCAGCATCTTTTCACACTACCTAATATTCAGACAGTCTCTGTCAAAGAAACCCAAGAACATGAGGGGAAATCAATTCCACAACATGTGTTTTCAGTTACTAAGAAAAGCAAAGGGCAGATAGTGGGTTTGGATCTAATGGCAACTGATAGTCAATATGTATGGAAAGCAGATTGGAGTCTTCTCAAATAAGTGCAAGAAACCAGAATTTAAAAGCTTTATCAGTTAATGCTGACAACCCAAGAAATACAGTCATGGGTTTCGCTATGGATTAAGAAAAGTACTTACATACATCTCACAGCACTTAAAGGCATGACTTCTTCAATTCTTTTTGCCCTTTAATAGTGAGAGGAAAATGGATTTGTGCATTTCTATTATCAGTGGAAGACAACCAGGTTACTGTGCTGACGTGACTTGTTAGGTGTATTGGTGGGATGGATTCACTGCAGACCCTGGGAAAGGATCCCTCACTCATCCTAATCACCAGAGCTGGGAAAAGGTTTACATACTGCATAGTTCCATAATTTTTACATGGGATCATGTGGAGAATCAACAGAGCACTAGTTATAGCACTCTTTTGATATTGGTATAGCCAGCTTTATTTCCCAGCTGAAGACTTCAATTCAGATGAGGTTAGGCCATGGATGTAAGCAAGGCAATGGATTACACTGAGGTAATCAAAAGTGGATGTGGAGAAAAAAAAGCAGAAGAAAAAAGCACTGAATCAGAATCACAGAATCATTCAGCTTGGAAGGGACCCCCTGAGATGATCTGAAGGATCTTACGCAGCTCCAATAGAAGTTAAAGCTTCAAGCAGAAATTTGTGGTTAAAGCTCTGTTGGCTGTTTGTAACAGAACTATATTATTTCCAAGTATCTTAGATATTATAACTTATCTGTGAATCTGCTCCTAAGACAATAACAGTTACAGGACTTTACCTTGGTGGGATAAATTTCATTGACCCTTGACTTCAACACTCTCACCACTGGTACTACTTCCAAAATCTGCCTTATGGAAAATTTGGACAAATACTCTAATTAGAAACAATTCGGTTTAGATATTTTATTTGCTGTTCTTCTATTGGTCCAGTTCTTTTTCTAAAACAGAATGAAAATGAGTATTTGAGAAAATTTGTTAGAATTTGTTTTTCCATCTAAAGCCACCAGATTCTAGATCTGCTACTAAGCTTGAATACTGTGAAAATTGTTTATGTGTTTTAAAGGTAATTTAGATGTCACAGTAGAATTTATATTTAGTAGAGAAATAAATAAATACTGCTTTAGCCAAAAAACTACTATTTTCATACATACACTTTCCCTAAAAAAAACATTATTCCTGTCAGTAGGATTGCCTGAAAAGACAAGTTTCGATAAAGTTTCTACGAAATATGAGTGGAATTCTCACAGTGTTGTTTAAACAAAACTGCCTGGATTTATTGTACAGAAATAACAAGACTTTTGTTTCTGATGCAGAGTGAATTATTTTATGTTCACGTGGCTCCATCTTGTGGGAATCAAACCTCCTGCACCAGTCCTTTGTCAGTGCAGTGTCTGAGCACTTCAGGGTGTGACTTAGACCAGTTCAGAAAGACCAAAGCAGTCTGAGTCTTAGTGATGTCTCCTACAAGTCAATACCCTCATGATCTCGTCCTTGCAAGAACTTCTCAAGGTGGAGTATTTAACATGATTTACAGAAGCTCCTTCACTGTATGTGGCCAAACAGACCAAAGCCAAGGTTATTCCACTCCCCCCCACCTCCACCACATTTACGTAACAGGAAGAAGAAATTCATGGTTTGTAGACACAATAATTCCAAATACATCAGAAAACCAAAATTTGATGATGGGCTTTCTGAACCACACAGACCACAGGTCTTCCATGCAGCAAATCCTGCCGTAGGTTTCACTATGGGTGACTGAACCAAAGTCTGTCTAGATCTGAGACACTGAAAATACAACGCTGATTATTTAAAACCTCTTTAACAATTGCACCACAGTTCTAGGGCCCAAAATATCCATCTTAATCATTAAGACATCCCTTAAGCTCGACTTTGACATATGAAGTATCTGTTTTCTGTAGGTTGCATTCATAACTACATATTCATTGCTATCCACCTCCCCTTTTCTGTTGGCTCTGCATAGACTGAAGGATAGGTGGATAAACAAAAATGCTGTTAATTTGCTTTCCAGTAGCCAAGTTATAGCTTTATTCCCTAATTGTAAACTTACAGGGATTTGGGAAACTACCACAATAGTCTCAAACAATAAACCTGTTTCTGGCCTACTTGTCTTATAAAAAGCTCCTCATTTTGTGAAATACTCGCTTGTTAAGTCCACACAACCTTTTGGTTGTAACCCGTTCAGAGAAAAGCCTCATATTAGTTTGTGCTGGTGCTTGCTCATGCTTAGGTCAGTACTTAATTAGATCACTTCAACTTCTTAGTACTGGTAGCAAGAGACTTTTTGAACTTACACTGAATGCAAACACGCCTTGGTTTTCCTTGGTAGTTCTGGAAAAGCCCCCTTTTTGTGATGAAACAGGATTGGTAAGTATCTTCTCTCCCCTTTAACTTCATTCTGCTTTCTCTCCTTGCTGAAACAAAAGAGCTTTGTTTTACTTTATCTGAGAATTTTCCCCTCAAAAATCCCTGGTCCCTCAAAGCTGTTCTACATGTATTGATCTCTTAATGATATTTCAACTCACTATAAATAATTTAGGGTAAGAATAAGCTTTTTTTTATTTTCAATGATGCTTCATGCAATTTGGACAGCACTTCAAGCATTAAGATTGCAAACACAACCACATATATGTTTTAATTTTTCATAATTCAGATAGATTTTCCTTGGTTAATGATTCGAGTCTTTTCCTCCACATTTACTATACTTTTACATATGTTGCATTTTCCAGCTTTTTTTTTTCCTAATTGACTTAAGCATTATTTCTACACCAGTGCTAAATCCTGGAAGATTGTCAGTTTGCTTTCCCAGAGGCTTTGACCATATCCAAACCTGTGCACTGGAAATGTTTGGGGAATGTTATTTTTCTGTCAAACAGGAAGAAAAGACAAAAGTAGTTTCATGAAATAGAATTGAATTTTCTCTCTGCAACATATCTCAATGGCAAGTAACAATATAATACTATGTATGAATGCAGCACATGACATTGGAGCATTTCAGCAAGACAAAAACCTGCTGCCAGCTCTTGTAGTTCTACCCTGAGTCTCACAACAGCTTGTTCTTCTCTTTCAAGAGTGACCACCTGGAGCTCTGTGACTATGAGACTTTTGATTATTTGTGCAACTCTTTAATCTTTGCAGTTGCATTTTAACAAAATTATTTATAAGACAATCTTGCTGTTTCATACGTAGTTTCAAAATGGTTCACTTGGTAAAACTGAATTTGAGAGCCTTCTGTATTTATGTTCCTTTTGATGCAAAAAAATGAAGTGCTGATCTATGTGTCTTCAAACCAAAGGATGGGATTGGGTTGGGGGGGATTATTTTCGTAATATGTTACTTGTTACTAAACAACTTCCTTATTTAAATATTGCACCCACATCTATCAGTTCAGTTAAATTCAATGAGAATTTAACCATAAACTTCCAGAAACTTCCTTAAGAGGAAAGTATACCAATGGTTCTGGCTTTAACTTGGCAATTGCCACACATCTTTTTGAGCTGATTTCATATTTTTTCTTTTTTTTTTTCTAGCTTATATTCCTTCCTTCAGCTGTTCTATTACAGTGATCTTCTTGTTTTAAACTTGTCAAGTAGAATAATTGAAGCAGACTTCAAATTTCTGGCAGAAACCCCTTCTGTTTTACAGTTTTGTTTGGGGTTTTTTGACAAGATATATCTTCACAATATATTTTTACTTCAACATAGTTTCAGTGTAGATGTTAACAGAGTAATAACAACACAATTTAGACATTGGGAGAGCAGAGAGGTTTGAATATTTATATGCACTTCTGCTATAGCACTCTTGATAGCATAGTAATGCAACTCAGCCTGAGTTCAAGTAATTGCTTCCAATGCTGGGTGTTCAGAAGGACTGTTTATTCAGCTATTTTGATCCTCTCCTGTATCAAAACCAGCGTGACTCTGCATTGATGGGCCACACCTTGAGTGTTGTGTTCAGTTCTGGGCCCCTCAGTTCAGGAGAGATATTGAGGGGCTGGAGCGGGGCCAGAGAAGAGCAACAAGGGTGGAGAAGGGAGTGGAGCAGAAGTGCTGTGGGGAGAGGCTGAGGGAGCTGGGGGTGTTTAGCCTGGAGAAGAGAAGGCTCAGAGGTGACCTCAGCACTGTCTAGAACTACCTGAAGGGAAGTTCTAGCCAGGTGGGGGTTGGTCTCTTCTCCCAGGCACTCAGCAATAGGACAAGGGGGCACGGGCTCAAGCTCTGCCAGGGGAAATTTAGGTTGGGCATCAGAAAAAAATTGATTACAGAGAGAGTGCTCAGGCGTTGGAATGGGCTGTCCAGAGAGGGGGTGGATTCCCCATCCCTGGAGGTTTTTAAACCAAGACTGGACGTGGCACTGAGTGCCATGATCTGGTAAATGGACTGGAGCTGGCCCAAGGGTTGGACTTGATGATCTCGGAGGTCTTTTCCAACCCAATCAATTCTATGATTCTATAAAAGCAAGGACATGCAGAATGCTGATGTGGCAGTGCAGAACACAGTGTGTGTGTTTGTGTGTGTGGAGCCTGGGGCACCACCCCTGATGATCCCTGTACACAGGTGTTTTCAGGGACTGCCACAGAAGGTTTAACAGGAGCTGGAAGGCAGCATGGAGCACAAAGAGCCCATGGATTTAGCCTGCACACAGGGCACCAGCAGCTCCCTTTCTCCCTTTTCCTGGCTGCCAGCTGGATTTTACCTCCTGTCCCCACAGGGGACCACACAGACCCCAGGGGACCCCACAGAACAGTCTGAAACTGCGCCAGGGGAGAGTCGGGCTGGACATTAGGAGGAATTTCTTTACAGAGCAGACTCTGGAATGGGCTGCCCAGGGAGGTGGTGGAGTCACAGTCCCTGGAGCAGTTTAAGGACAGGCTGGATGTGGCACTTGGTGCCGTGGCCTGGCTGACCTTTTGGGGATGGATCGGCACAGGCTGGACTCGAGGGGGTGTTTCCCAACCTGATTGATTCTGTGATTCCCTGATTTTGTGACCACCCACCTGCAAGGCTCGATTTCCCCACGTATTTTAGGAGTGCACAGAGCCCCTGGCCCACTTATTTAAATACTTCACCCATACCTTTCAGCCCAATGAGAATTTAACCGTAAACTTCCAGAAACTCCCTTAGGAGAAAAATACACCAATGGCTGTGGCTCTGACTTGGTAGTTGCCACACATCTTTTTGAGCTGTTTTCATTCTTTTTCCCCCCTAGCTTCTACTCCTCCCTCCAGCTGTTCTATTATTGTGAGGATCTCTAAGGGAACGGTGGCAGGGCGGGAATTCCCAGTTTCGGGGGGGAAATTGAACTACTTGTTCGGAGGAGATCTCTAAGGGACGGGTGGCAGCATGGGAATTCCCGGTTTCGGGGTGAATTTCCCGGTTTCGTAGCACTCTCCCCTCGGGAGCTGCGGCGGCTCCCGGCGCGCG
>VWZD01012454.1:8271-21732 GCA_013396695.1 Sakesphorus luctuosus
GACCAAGATCTTTGGGAGAGCTTTGAAATGTCAGAACTGCCGGTGCTGCACTTGGGGCAAACACCTGAAATGAGGGGGGTCCTCTGCCCGCCCTCGCTGCTCCCTCTGCCAGGGCAGGGCAGGGCAGGGCAGGGCAGGGCAGGGCAGGGCAGGGCAGGGAAGGGAAGGGAAAAGGGACAGAAAATCTCTGTNATGGGGATAGGGACAGGGACAGTGGAGGGGCCAGGAACAGTGACGGGGACAGTGACAGGGACAGGGACAGGGACAGGGACAGACAGCGACAGGCGCCTTTCCCATGGGAATGGGCAGCTGCTGCCCGCGGGGCCGCCCCTGCCGGGACCTGCGGAGACTGTGCGGGGCCGTGCGGGGCTGTGCGGGGCCGTGCGGGGCTGTGCGGGGGCTGCGGCTCCCCAGGAACCCCCCGGGAACCCCCCGGGCTCGGCATTCCCGGTGGGCAGAGGGAGCGCCGTGCAGGACGCGGGTCCCGCTCCCGAGGGGCGTGTGCGGGGTCGGGGGTGCGGGAGGGAGGAGGGAGCGCTGCGCTGGCGGCTCCCGCATCGCCCCGGGCACAGCGGGCAGTGTTGGCACTGGAGTCGCGGCCCTCAAACTGGGAGGAAACCCGAGGGCAGAGTGGAGTGTGCCAGGGGTACCCCGAGGGGCTGGGGGGGACACTGCAGTGCCCACAGGGCAGGACATGGCTCTGTGTGTGCCAGGGGCACCCCGAGGGGCTGGGGGGGACACTGCAGTGCCCACAGGGCGGGATGTGGCTCTGTGTGTGCCAGGGGCACCCCGAGGGGCTGGGGGGGACCCTGCAGTGCCCACAGGGCAGGACATGGCTCTGTGTGTGCCAGTGGCACCCCGAGGGGCTGGGGGAGACCCTGCAGTGCCCACAGGGCGGGATGTGGCTCTGTGTGTGCCAGGGGCACCCCGAGGGGCTGGGGGGGACCCTGCAGTGCCCACAGGGCAGGACATGGCTCTGTGTGTGCCAGGGGTACCCCGAGGGGCTGGGGGGGACACTGCAGTGCCCACAGGGCGGGATGTGGCTCTGTGTGTGCCAGGGGTACCCCGAGGGGCTGGGGGGGACCCTGCAGTGCCCACAGGGCAGGACATGGCTCTGTGTGTGCCAGGGGCACCCCGAGGGGCTGGGGGGGACACTGCAGTGCCCACAGGGCAGGACATGGCTCTGTGTGTGCCAGGGGCACCCCGAGGGGCTGGGGGGGACACTGCAGTGCCCACAGGGCGGGATGTGGCTCTGTGTGTGCCAGGGGCACCCCGAGGGGCTGGGGGAGACCCTGCAGTGCCCACAGGGCGGGATGTGGCTCTGGACAGGGAGTTGAAGCCCCTTCCAGATCCACCTCCTGGCTCATTATTATGCCAAGCCATTTTTCATTCCCGGGGAATCTCGGGCAGCATTTTCATGGGAGAAGCTCCTCACTCTCTTTCTCTGCCCCTGAAGAAAAATGGCTTAATTTCTGCAGTTTGATGGATTTTCCTGAGCCTTCAAAAGGTGGAGAAAGACTCTTGAAAATCGGTCGTTGAACCATCCACAGGCATTTTATAATGGCTGTAAATAGGCCCGGACTGAAAAGCTCTCCAGGCAGCCCCTTGAATGGTGTCCTTGACACTGTTATTGTCCTCCCCACGGCCAAAAAAAAGGGAAAAAGAAAGGGCAAAGAAAGTCTGGGAGGCTCTTCAGGCTGCAGTTGGTGCTTCTCCAGGCTGGCAGAGCTGAGTTGGCCCTGCCAGGTCTGTGCCCCCAGAGTTGGGCCATTTCTCACTTCCCAAAACTGGCACAAATTTCTGAGGTTTTTGCATTAAAACAATCGATGCACGTGAGAAATTTTGCAAATCAGGTGCAGGAAGTTTGGGGGAATTTATTTGCCACCTTTTTTTTGCCCCTTTGCCCACTGAAATCCTTGGTTGTTTCCATCAGGGAGTATCTTTTCTAATTGCTCTTTGCTTTGGGGGTTGTGTTGGAGAAGAACCATTTCCATCATCCCAACACCCCCAGAGGTTTCAGCTCCAAAGCCCACCCTGACCCTCTCCCATCTTCCCCCCTGGCCCTGCCCTTTTCCCCTGGGATCCCGTGGGATTCTGGCACCAGACACACCGTGGAAAAGCTCCAGGTTATTCAGCAAGAGAATTTTCTCAGCATACAAAGGTGCTTCGTTTCCTGAAAGCTGCTCTGGTTTTTCCAGCCCCCTCACAAGGCAGAAATAGAAATGTGCCCTAGAAATGTCCTGGGCACGTCTGGATCCCTCTCCATGGAAAAGGAGCCTCAGCTCAGAGCCCTCCCCATGCCAGGATCTGTGCCAGGGCTGAGCTGGGCTGGAGGGCACAGAATCCCACAGTGGGCTGGGTTGGAAATGCCCTTCAAGCCCACCCAGTGCCACCCCCTGCCATGGGCAGTGACTCCTCCTACTATCCCAGGTTGCTCCAGCCTGGCCTTGGACACTCCCAGGGATGGGGCAGCCACAGCTGCTCTGCCCAACCTGTGCCAGGGCCTGCCCACCCCCACAGGGAGGAATTTCTTCCCTATATCCAATTTAAACCTGCCCCAGGAGGGGTCTCAGCAAAGGGGAGGCCCTCGGTCCCTCTGCACCCTCTGGGGGTCCCTCTGCATCCTCTAGGGGTCCCTCTGCACCCTCTGGGGGTCCCTCTGCATCCTCTGGGGGTCCCTTTGCACCCTCTGGGGGTCCCTCTGCATCCTCTGGGGGTCCCTCTGCACCCTCTGGGGGGTCCCTCTGCACCCTCTGGGGGTCTCTCTGCACCCTCTAGGGGTCCCTCTGCATCCTCTGGGGGTCCCTCTGCACCCTCTGGGGGTCCCTCTGCATCCTCTGGGGGGTCCCTCTGCATCCTCTGGGGGTCTCTCTGCACCCTCTGGGGGGTCCCTCTGCATCCTCTGGGGGTCTCTCTGCACCCTCTGGGGGTCTCTCTGCCTTTGCCTTGCTGGGAACCCCCAAGTCCCCACATCAGCCTCTGTTTAATCCCCAGCCCACCCAGTGGTTCCAGAATTCCCAGCAGGAAGGAGCACTCCGAGTTTTTAAGCCAGGGGTTAATTGTCTCCCTCCTCCCCAGCAGAGCAGAACAGACAGAGCAGGCACGAAATGAATCCCACAAAGCCACAGCTGACAGGTTTAAAAATCTCTTTTCCTGCCAGGAGCTCCGGGAAGGACGAGTGATTAATGGAGACTATGAAGAAAAGGTTTTATCCAGCAGATTAATTTCAACGGGGGTTTAAATCCTTAGTGGAGTTGGACAAGATGCTCGGAGGGGAAACTGGGGGGGCTCCCAGGGACTGGCTGGGCAGCCACCCTGCCCAGCCCCATTCCTGGATCCATCCCCCTGCCTGGATCCATCCCCGTGCCCAGGCCTGGATCAATCTCCCTGCCTGGATCCATCTCCATGCCTGGATCCATCCCCCTGCCTGGATCAATCTCCCTGCCTGGATCCATCTCCATGCCTGGATCCATCTCCCTGCCTGGATCCATCCCCCTGCCTGGATCCATCTCCATGCCTGGATCCATCTCCCTGCCTGGATCCATCCCCCTGCCTGGATCCATCCCCCTGCCTGGATCCATCTCCCTGCCTGGATCCATCTCCCTGCCTGGATCCATCCCCCTGCCTGGATCCATCTCCATGCCTGGATCCATCTCCCTGCCTGGATCCATCCCCCTGCCTGGATCCATCCCCCTGCCTGGATCCATCTCCCTGCCTGGATCCATCTCCCTGCCTGGATCCATCCCCCTGCCTGGATCCATCTCCATGCCTGGATCCATCTCCCTGCCTGGATCCATCCCCCTGCCTGGATCCATCCCCCTGCCTGGATCCATCTCCCTGCCTGGATCCATCTCCCTGCCTGGATCCATCCCCCTGCCTGGATCCATCTCCATGCCTGGATCCATCTCCCTGCCTGGATCCATCCCCCTGCCTGGATCCATCCCCCTGCCTGGATCCATCTCCCTGCCTGGATCCATCTCCCTGCCTGGATCCATCCCCCTGCCTGGATCCATCCCCCTGCCTGGATCCATCTCCCTGCCTGGATCCATCCCCTGCCTGGATCCATCCCTGGATCCATCCCCTGCCCAGCTCCAGCCCTGGATCCATCCTCTCCCGCTGTCTCCCCCCTCCTTGGGCCTTGCTTTTGTTCCTGCAATAAAGTAGATTTGAACTCCTTTTCTGCCCAACCCCATTCTGTTAATAAGAAGCCCCACTGAAACCTGCAGGATGTGCAGATTCCAGCACCCTTTCCATGCTGGGAGCATCAGTTTTCTTTGCCTGTGTTGTGAACTGGGAATTGCTGCCCAGGAGTGAGTAAATGCCTGTTTAAAGTTATTTACATCAATAAGTAAATATTTACCCCCATCTGAAGCCACAAACCAGGTTCCAATTTGCAGAGATCAATTAAAACCCCGTGCTCTGATGCACCTGCCCACGGAGCAGTTCCTGGAGCTGTCACTGCTGCACTCCAAGCCCCAGATCAGCATTCCAAAAGCTCTGCTGCTGAAAGAGCAGAAAGTTTCAGCCTTTAATTTTTCATAGGGGGATTAATTTTTAATTTCCAGACATCAGAGAGAGAGGGGGAAGCTCCCCAGGAGCCTCTGCTGCTTCAAAGCACTCCAGGCAGCCCCTGAGCTGCTGTCAGGGCATCATTCCCAGCCTGCTCCAGAATTTCCCTGGGTTTTTGTTTTGTTCAGACAAAAGTTTTAATGCTGGGAAGTTTGCTGAAAGCAAACCCTGTTCTCCTCCCTCCTCAGCTCCCTGGAAATGGCACAGAGCCCTGGGAATTCCCAAAGGAATTCCTGGCTGTGAGGACGGGCAGGTCCTGGCACAGGGAGCTGTGGCTGCCCCATCCCTGGGAATTCCCAAAGGAATTTCTGGCACAGGGAGCTGTGGCTGCCCCATCCCTGGGAGCAGCCCTGGGATTGTCACCTGCCCCCTGGCACACGGTGAGCCCTCCCAGGCCAGGCCCCTCTGGCATTCCTTGGTGTCCCACCGTTCCTGACCATTCTCCAGCCTTGCCCTGGGGCCAGAGGGACGAGGCTGCTCCAGGTGCAATCTGGGTTTCCTTGGATTTTAATTCCTGTGAAATGAGTGCTGGGCCCTCCCTTTGTGACCCCGCACCTCCCACCCTGTTGGGAATGAGCAGCAGGCCTGGCCCATCCTGGTTTGGACTCTGCAGTTCTGGGCGCTCTGGGATTTGCTGTGTGGATGTTCCCTGGCCCAGACCCCCCTGCAGTGTCAGGGTTCAAACTCCTCAGCTTCCCTCCCTCTCCTGTGCCACTGGGGCATCCCAGCCTGGGCAAACACATCCCTTACTTTCCCTCCTGGCTCCCAGGTATTGATTTCCTGAGCCTGAGCTGTGCCTGAGGAAGAGCAGAGGGTTCTCTGGGCCCTGCTGGGCTCTGCCTGTGCCCCTGCCCACCCTGTGCCCCTGCCCAGCCTCTCCAGGGAATGAGATGATCCTTAAAACCCATTCCAAGCCAAGGCCACCCCCTCACTTGGCAAACGGGGAATTCACACAATTCCAGTGGGGTTTTTTTTTGTTGGAACTGGGAGTGCTCAGCTGGGGAGGGATCCAGGGAGACCTCAGAGCCCCTCCCAGTGCCCAAAGGGGCTGGAGAGGGATTTTGGAAAAGGGATGGCAGGACAGGACCCAGGAAATGGCCTCAAACTGACAGAGGGCTCCAAAAGGTCCAAGCCCCATCCCTGGAAGTTCCAGGCCAGGCTGGGTGGCACTTGGAGCAACCTGGTCCACTGGAAGGTGTTCCAGGGAATGAGATGATCCTTAAAATCCATTCCAAGCCAAGGCATTCCAGGATTCTGCTGCCATTGCTGCCCATTTCCAAAGGAACAGGAAGAAATTCCTCAAAGAGTGGAAGATTTCGAACGAGTGGGAAGGAATCAGCACCCACCAAACCCACCACGTTGCAGTCCAGTTTTATTCCACAAACACCTTTACACTGGGAATGTCAATCCACAGAGGGTGGGGATGGATCCACGGAGAAGCAGCCCCTGGAAGCAGCCCCAGGGTGAGTTCCATCCAGGTGTCCCCCTGTGTCACCTCCTGCTTTGGGAGCTGCCAGGGAAGCCACAGACACCTCGACACTGACACAGCATGAACAGTGGATACAGCATGGAAAGCTCACTGGAATGACAACAAGGTCAGGAAAAAGGTGGAACTTTTCCCAGCAGTTTGTGTTCAACATTCCTGATGCTCTGAATTTCCTGCTTTGGAGTTTAAACAGTAAATAGATATGGAGCTTGTGGGCTGCAAACCTCACCTGAGCACTGCACAAAGAACCAAAAGGAAGAGTAAAATAAATGTATTTTATCCTTGGAAGCCACTTGAGAAATGAATGAATTCACTTCTGATTCTCCAAGTACCATTTCTAGTTCAAGGTGTGGCTCCAGCCACAGTTCTGAGCTCTGCAGCCCAGGAGAAGCTGCACAAACAGAGATTTAAATAAAACAGCATTGGAGAGGTTTCCCTCTTTGCTGTGAGCAGCAAATGTCACACTGAATATTCCACAAAATTCGATATGTAAGAAGGAAACACAGTCACAGCCAGTGGTACACAGGAATGCTCCTACTGACAGAAAGGTTTCAGTATAGCCAGTCAAGAAGTCACTTTTTTCAATAGATTGGACCATTTCTCCAGCCCCTTTTCCAGCTCCTCTTTGTCCTTTATTTAAATAAATACCTGCACTGGTAGCAAAACCCACCTTTATATACAAATACTCCTTTTTCCAAGTTTGCTGTTCCATTTGGAGGGAGTTTTAAATTACTTATTTACACCATTATTTTTGCTTCTGGACTGGGCACAGCAGCACATCCAATTCCCTTGGGAATGGAGCATTTATCCCATGGGATCAGCCCAGTTCCAGCCCTCCCATCCCAGGCAGGTACCTGGCTCTGGCTGTGCCATCCCCCGTGGCTCTGGCTGTGCCACCCCCCGTGGCTCTGGCTGTGCCACCCCCCGTGCCCGGTCCCTGCAGACAGCCCATGGTAACAGGACAAACAGGGGTGCTCTGGGAGGCTCCAAAGGGAACAGCAGTTGGGTGGCACCCCGGGAGAGGGGCCAGGCCTGGCTGGGTGCTGAGCTGGGGGCAGGATGAGGTGCTGCTGGTGCCGCCTTGCCAGGCTGTGCCAGGAGTGTCTGCCCGCCCGGTGCCGGCACCTTCCGCCTGCAGGGAAGGGAAACCAGTCAGAGGCAGGGTGGGATGGACCCACTGGAGATGGGATGGACCCTCAGAGATGGGATGGACCCTTGGAGCTGGAATAGACCCCTTGGAGCTGGGATGGACCNCCCGGTCCCTGCAGACAGCCCATGGTAACAGGACAAACAGGGGTGCTCTGGGAGGCTCCAAAGGGAACAGCAGTTGGGTGGCACCCCGGGAGAGGGGCCAGGCCTGGCTGGGTGCTGAGCTGGGGGCAGGATGAGGTGCTGCTGGTGCCGCCTTGCCAGGCTGTGCCAGGAGTGTCTGCCCGCCCGGTGCCGGCACCTTCCGCCTGCAGGGAAGGGAAACCAGTCAGAGGCAGGGTGGGATGGACCCACTGGAGATGGGATGGACCCTCAGAGATGGGATGGACCCATTGGAGATGGGATGGACCCTCAGAGATGGGATGGACCCTTGGAGCTGGAATAGACCCCTTGGAGCTGGGATGGACCCTTTGGAGATGGGATGGACCCTTGGAACTGGGATGGACCCTCGGAGCTGGGATGGACCCTTGGAGCTGGAATAGACCCCTTGGAGCTGGGATGGACTCTTGGATATGGGATGGACCCTCGGGGAAGGACTCCCTCAGATCCCAGCAGGACCCCTCAGACCCCAGCAGGACCCCCTGGGATGCCCAGCAGGACCCCCTGGGATGCTCAGCAGGATCCCTGGCACCCCAGGCGATGCCCTGGCACCCCCAGTGCCCTCCCGGTGCCCCCCCGTGCCCACCTAGACCATGAAGCGGTGCTCCTTGCCGTCGTGCGCCATGAGGATGACGTTGCGGTTGGAGGTCCAGATGAGCCGCGCCAGGCGCAGCGCCCCAAGGGACCCGGGCGAGGGCGGCTGCACCGGCGGCACCTGGAACGTCTTGATGCAGCGCAGCTGAGGCGCCGAGTTCAGCATCCCGATGCTGCCCAGCAGGGATGTGTTCATCTGGGGGCACACACACACACACACACGGGCATGGAGCTGGCACGGCCACCCCACGGCTCCTGCCCAGCCCCGGGGGGCACCGGGACCGGCACCGAGCAAGGGATGGCTCAGGAGCATCAGGGAAGGGTTTGGTTGGGAAGAGAGACTGGCACTGAGCAAGGGGCTGCTCAGGAGCATCAGGGAAGGGTTGGATTGGGAACAGAGACTGGCACTGAGCAAGGGGCTGCTCAGGAGCATCAGGGAAGGGTTGGATTGGGAACAGAGACTGGCACTGAGCAAGGGGCTCAGGGAAGGGTCTGGTTGGGAACACTGAGACCAAGGGGCTGCTCAGGAGCACCAGGGAATGGTTTGGTTGGGAACAGAGACTGGCACTGACCAAGGGGCTGCTCAGGAGCATCAGGGAATGGTTTGGTTGGAAGGGACCGAAAGGATTTTCTTGTTCTAGTCCCTTCCATGGGCAGGGACACCTTCCACTATCCCAGGTTGTTCCAAGCCCTGTCCAGCATGGCCTTGGACACTTCCAGCCCCATCCACCATGGCCTGGAACACTCCCAGGGATCCACTGGAATTCCACCCTTAGGGAAACAGGCCCAGCCCTGCTGATTCCTCCTTCCCCACATTTTTAAAGTGACATTCTCTGACCCCACCCACCAAGATCTGACCCTCCAAACCCTCCTCCCCGCCCCAGGATTCCCATCCCCAGGAGGCCTTGGCAAACCCCGGGCTATTGGTGCATTATTGCTGATGCCATGGCCAGAATTCTGAGCAGGGTGAGGTCCAGGCCATCCCTTTTTCCCTGGGTGTCAGAGGGTGTAAATCACGGCATCCGGAGCTGGAGCCATTTCCACAATTTAAATCATCTTGAGTAATTACCCTTTTAAGATGACAAATGCTCCTGATTTTCCTGCATTAATAATCCTGCCAGGCGGGACACGGGAGGGAAAAATCACCAGTGCACGAGGTCAGATTGAAAACTCACTGGGGAGGATGTTTAACTCCTCATGTTTGGGTGGAAGGGATGTCAGGGATCATCCCACTCCACACCCTGCATGGGCAGGGACACCTCCCACCAGCCCAGGTTAATCCAAACCATTCTCAGCCTTGTCCTTCCCTCCCTTAGGAATGTTTTCCCCAGCAAAGCAGGCTGATGGATGGAATCCTGGCTGAACTCCCAAGGAGGGCTGGGAGTGTGTCCTCACCTGCCAGAAGCAGAGGTGGCTGTCAGAGTTGGAGTACGTGGCGAGGTACCGGCCGTCGGGGGCAAAGGCCACGGCAGTGATGGGTCCTTTGTGGCCATGGATAGTCTGGGAAGAGCAGGGAGAAGAGGAATGTGGGAATATCCATTCCCTGCCCCAGGGACTCGTGCTCAGCGTGGGAACATCCTCAATGTGGAATCACAGAAGGGTTTGGGTTGGGGGAGACCCTAAAGCTCATCCCACTGCATGGGCAGGGACACCTCCCAGTAACCCAGAGGGCTCCAAGCCCTGTCCAACCTGGCTTGGAACACTCCCAGGGATGGGAATTGCCTCCAAAAAATGCCTCACTGGGTGGGATTGAAGCACGTGCTGCTCAGGATTAAACAGCATCCCAATTCCTTGGGAGAGTCTGGAGGCTGCTCAGCCAACAGGAGGGAGCCAGACCAGCCCAGGAACAGCCCCTGCCAAATCCAGCTTTGAAAGCAAAGGAATTTATTGGGACTAGGAATAGAAGTGAGACTCCAACAGGGATTTTGACCAGCCCTGCACACCCCCAGGGGCTCCTCTCCCACAGCTGGTACCCCTAAGAAGGTCAAAAAGCCCAAAGACATATAAAGTCCAAGATTCCACATGAATTTTCCATGGAAAATCCCCTTTTCTATTGGATCAGCATTAGGAAAACCCCATTCTCAGCATCCTGGGTTATTAAAAGACCTGCTCCTTATCCATTTGCACCTGGAATTAGCCTGGGCTGGTGAGAGCCCATTAAAATATTCATTTATTCCTCCTGGAGAAGGTGGGGGATCCCCCAAATCTCCCTCTGGAATGGAATCCCCCCAGTCTGAAGGGCCATTAATTAAACGAGCTGATCCCATGATTAGTCCCCAGCACTGACCAGGCAGGGAATACTCATCAATAAAACAGGTTTGGGTGAGACAAAGGGAGAAAATCAATTTCTACACCACTTGTGGCTCTTTTCACTCCTGGAGTCCATTCCAAGAAGTCCAAACCCCTGTGGGAATGCAGCTGTTTGTTATTCCAAGGAAGTTCTTCTCTAACTGATGTTAATCCCTCCCAGCCAAGAGGGGTTGGGTGTTCAGCTCCTGGTTTTTTTGGGGAAAAGTCACCACTGAACTGCAACATTCCACTACAAGTGATGTCAAGGAAACCACACTAAAAATGCAGATTTTAAACTCATTATGTCCTCCCAAACAGGAATATTTGATCCCCTTTATTATTTGAGGTTTAACTCCCAGACTCCAGGAGTTCCTTAAATAAAAGGAACCAAAAAATGTCCTTCCAGTTCCCCTGATGGGAACCCTTAAAATAATGAAAGGGAACTCCCAGCTCCAACTTTCCATGGGGTACAAACCATCAGGGAACAGTGATTGGGAAATGAAGGAGGAGGTGACTCTGTGAGTCCTTCCTGAGTGTGGAGCCATGAAGGAAAAGTCAGGGATAATGGAAAATATAAAGGTTCTTATCAAGCTTTAAAAAAGAAATCCCTATTTCTAAAGGAATTTAATGGAAATATCTATAAACTTAGACCAGTTTCAGCACCTTTAAAACTGAAGGTTATCCTCAGGAATTCCCTTTTACCTGAAATTAGGGCTGTGAGTTCCCACTAACAGGTTTTCCTGCAGGAAAAACACCTTCAAACCCACCAGACCCAAGAACAGCATCTTCTGTTCTGTAATTAAACTTAATTAACCCCAGCCACTATTCATTCCAAATGGAATATTAAATCACCCCCTGCCTCCCATATAAATACAAATTTGCCAAGGCTGAAATAAAATCAGCCCCTGCACAATTCAATTACTGCTCAGATTGCTGGGATTGGAGTTCTGGAAGGACCCAGGACCAAAGATTATTGATCCCAGCCCAGCCTTAAAAGCAGTTCTTGCTTTGAAGGAAACCCAAAATAACTCCGAGTTCTCTTTAATCTTCCAGTGCAAATGGCCAAGGGTTTAGAGACAAAAATCACAAGTCTCTCTGAAAAGCAGCTCTAAATATTAATGGTGAATCCCCAGATTTCATCAATAAAAATGGAATATTTCAAAGTCTCTCCTTCCAGACCCAAATACATTCCTAAAGGAAAAGGAGATAATTAAGGAGCCTGTAAAGAGTAACTAATTGGGGGGGTTGGGGCCAGACTTTGTTACCCAGAAGGAATTTCTCTGACAGAAGTTGAAATAATAGTGATGATGATGATGATNATGGATCCCAAATTTCTGGGAAAAAAAAAATTGTGAGGAAAAGCTCCCCCCCTTCCCCAAAATGTGAGTTAATTATTCTGCATTATCACAATTAAAAGGAATGAATCATGAGCCAATAAAATATTATTAAGGAGCTTTCAGAGATGAATATTTTCCCATCATTCCAAGGTCTATCCCAAAATGCAGTTCCCTGAAATGCACCTTTACAGTCAGATCACACTAATTCAGTGTTCCATTTGAGACAAAAGAGCAGAATATCAATATTTTCCTGTGCTGCTGCACCCCCAAATCCAGCATTTTTAACTGTGTGTTGATAATTAGGAATCTTAGGCAAAATATTAATAATTTGGTCCAAATTGAATATTATTTTGCTACTTAATTGGGCAAACAGAGCTCATGCTGAGTGACACCTTAATGATGCTGCCTAATCCTTTCAATATTCTTATTATTCCAAAACAGCTTCCCCCTGAGCACAAACTGAGCCTGCTCTGCCATTTGGAGTAGTTTCTTTGGGGATAAAACCTGCCCTTTGTGCCTCAGTGGGATGGTGGGCAAACAAAACCTGCCATGCCCTCCCCTGCCCTGCCTGTCCTGTACTGCCCTGCCCTGCCTGCACTGTTCTTCCTTTCCTTCCTTTTCCTTTTCTCCTTTCCTTTCCTTTCCTTTCTTTTCCTTTCCTTTCCTTTCCTTTCTTTTCCTTTCCTTTCCTTTCCTTTCTTTTCCTTTCCTTTCCTTTCCTTTCCTTTCCTTTCCTTTCCTTTCCCTTGCCCCTGCCCCTGCCCCTGCCCTCGGAGCTGTTTCCCACTCCCTGCCAGCCATCCATTCTCCTGCTCAACCCCCAGGATCTCAGCTCAGCCCTGATGGAGCTGGAGCGCCGTTTGCAGCGGGAGGAAAGGCTGGGAAGGGATCAATAACCATCATCTGATGTGTCGGAGTGTTGGGAGGGGGAAGGTGCTGATGGAAGTTCCACCTTTGGTTTTTTTGGAGGGGGGGGAGCTGATAAAGTTTAACCTTTGCAGCACCTGAGGCTCCAAATCCTGCTGGAATGGCTGGATTTATCCCACCAAACATCCTCCTGGGATTGGGCACAGGAGAACCACAAACCTGGGAGAGTCTGATCCAGGTTTTTTCCTGGTAAGCAGATGTAACCAGGGAGGGGTTTGGGATTCCAACAGGGACAACCAGACCCAGCCCCAAAGCTGTGCCCAAGCTCAGCCTAAAAAGGCCAACCTGGGTACAAGACAAACCTCCTGGGGGGCTGCTCCATCCCCCTGGGAAATCCTCTGTCCCCCAGAGCCTTCCCTTCCCATCATCTGCCTTGGAATATCATGTTTTTAAGGATGTAAAATATGCTGGTCACAAACCTGCTGCTTCTCCAGCAATGGGAAATGCTGCATGGATTCAACAGCATAGCTGGGATAGTCCATATCATATTTAGATTTAGATTACAGCTGTTTATTCCCAAAATTAGGCTGATGGGTAGCTGGTTTTTTAAGGAATTCTGAGCCTTGGAACAGATCTGGAATATTGAGGGGGGGAAAACATGACGGGGGAAATGCAGGAAGGGGAATATAAAAGATTAGTGTTGCCATGTGGGGCAGAGTCCAAGGGCATGGGAGGGGACAAAGCCACCTCCAGGCTGGTTTCTGGAGGGCTCAGCTCTCCCTGGGGCTGGGGGGGCTCCCAGAGCCAGGTTGGTTTATTGGGAATGCCATGGAGACGGTGGGAGAAATCAGGAGGCGTCGGCAGCGAGCGGCTCCGGGTCAATACAGGGCTGAGACAATCCCCAGCCGGCCCCAGGAGCTGAAGGGCAGATCGATACCAGCTGGGAAGGGCACTGCCCAGCTCCCAGCACTGCCAACAGCAGCCCCAAACCCCCCAAATCCCCCCAGATCC
>VWZD01012454.1:21761-66208 GCA_013396695.1 Sakesphorus luctuosus
AGATCTCCCCCAGATTCCCCAACCCAACTGTGCCCAGTCCCTCGCTGGGAACGGCAGCGACGCCTGGCAAAGGTTCAATGAGCCCTCTCAGAGAAAGGACCTGATCTCTGGGTTAAATTGTGGGAAAATAGATTAAAAATGTCTGTATTTGGAACACAACTCACTAATTTTCTGTGCTTCCAAATAAAGTAAATTTTACTGAGGAAAAGCCCATCGTAGTTAAACGCTGATTTATTGTCTGCTAAAAAGGGGATTCTTGACATCCAACAACTTATTCATGTCCTTCCTCACTCAGTTCCAACAACAACCTTTTTAAAGAACTAAATAACATGAACTGAAAAAAGCCTTCCCCAAAAAACAAACCAAAAGAGGCACTTCAGGAACCCAAAACCCCTCACGGATTTTTTTTAACTCTTATAATAAAAGGAAATTAAAATCCTTATAATAAAAGGAAATGAAAATCCTTATAATAAAAGGAAATTAAAATCCTGAGCTTTTCTCCACTGACACAACTTTTTCAGCCACACCATCCTCAAGTTATTCCATGTCTTCTGAGCAGCCCAAAAAATCTGTAACTGTGAGAAATAACTTAAAAAAATTGTATTTGGAAGGAGGAATCTCCATCCAATAGATGGTGTTTCCCCCCAGTAATTTACCTGGAATTCACCTGATATTTTTACCTCATGAATAAGAATTAAACCTGCAAAGGACTTGCTCTAATTATTCTGGAAGTGTCTTCTGTCACCCCCAGCTCTGTTTGCCATTTCTACACCACTTGGTGCTCTTTTACTCCTGGAGCCCATCCCAAGAAGAGGAAATCCCTCTGGGAATGCAACTGCTTTTTGTTATTTCAAGGAACTGCTTCTCTGATGTTAATCCCTCCCAGCCAAGAGGGGTTGGGTGTTCAGCTCCTGGTTTTTTTGGGGAAAAGTCACCACTGAACTGCCCCATCCCACTAGAATTGATGTGGAAGTTTATTAAGGAAAACAAGGAAATGATGCTGTGACTGTTCCCCACCCCGGAGCGAATCATTCCCACGTTTTGGGGCAATAACCCCCAAACTTTCAGACCAGGAAATACCCGTGATGTTCCAGCAGCTCAGAGGATGCAGAGCTCTCTGCTCTGTGCCTCCAGAGCCTCCCAGGTTTTCTGGGCAGGACTCCCAGGGGTTTCCTTACCTGGCACTTGCCGGTGCGGATGTCGTAGAGCGCGACCGAGCCGTGCCGGGCGCCCACCGCGATCCGGTGGCTCCGCTCGTAGTAACTGACCATGTAGAACCTGCATGGACAGGAGAGTCACAGAATCAGAGATTGGATTGAGGTGGAAAAGCCCTCTGAGATCATCAAGTCCAACCCTTGGGCCAACTCCAGTCCCTTTACCACATCATGGCACTCAGTGCCACGGCCAAGCTCAGCTGAAAAACCTCCAGGGATGGGGAATCCACCCCCTCTCTGGGCAGCCCATTCCAATGCCTCAGCACTCTCTCTGCAAAGGATTTCTTCCTGATCTCCAACTTCAATTTGCCCTGGCAGAGCTTGAGCCCCCCGTGCCCCCTTGTCCTATTGCTGAGTGCCTGGGAGAAGAGACCAACCCCCACCTGGCCAGAACTTCCCTGATGTGGCACTTCCAGACAGTGCTGAGGTCACCTCTGAGCCTCCTCTTCTCCAGCACAAACACCCCCAGCTCCCTCAGCCTCTCCCCACAGCACTTGTGCTCCACTCCCTTCTCCAGCCTCGTTGCTCTTCTCTGGCCCCGCTCCAGCCCCTCAATCTCTTGCCTCAACTCAGGGGCCCACAACTCAACACAACACTCAAGGTGTGGCCTCCCCAAGGCAGAGNTCCAGTCTCTCCAGATCCCTCTGCAGAGCTCTCCTGCCTGTCCAGATCCCTCTCCAGGTCTCTCCAGCCTATCCAGATCCCTCTCCAGGTCCCTCCTGCCTTCCAGCCTGTCCAGATCCCTCTCCAGGTCCCTCCTGCCTTCCAGCAGGTCGACACTTCCTCCCAACTCGGTGTCAGCAGCAAATTTGCTGCTGATGGACTCAATCCCCTCATCTGAATCATCACTAAAGATGTTAAACAGGACTGGACCCAACACTGACCCCTGGGGACACCACTAGACAACAGGGGACAGGTGACACCTCACCTGCCTGCAGAGCACTAAAACTCATCAGTGATACCACTGCCTAATTAATAAAGGGCTGGAGAAGGGATTTGATTTCAAAATCCCCCCTCTGCTCTCCCTCAGCATTCCACAAAAACAGCTGATGTCTGATGTGTTGCTGTGGAATCCCATCAGATTTAAATACCAGATTGGTTTTGAATACAGAATGTTGGGAATAATCCCTGGGATAATGCCCAGGTCCCTGCATGTCCATGTGTGACACTCACTTTGGACTGCAACAAAGCTGGGAGTGAAAGGGTTAAATGACAATCCAACCCCCTGTGTGACTTCAGGGCATTTCCTGGGAGAGTCAGATGGGAAGGAAGGGAAGTGGAAGGGAAAATAAGCAAGCTCATCAATTTTTGATGGATGGACAGAGAAAAGAAGAGGGAAATGCATCATCCAACACTCCCATACCCAGTAACACCCTTGGGGTTCAGCCTGGCACAGCCCTTAGTGCCCAGTGTGTGTGATGCCAGCTGGAATTCCTGCAAAATCCAAGGAATTTCCACACCTGGAAGCCCAAGACAGTCCAAATCCTTATGGAAATTCAAATCCTTGGGGCTCTCCCTGTGCCTTCCTGCACAAAGGGAGAGCAGAGCTGGGAATGAAAACACCCACTGTGTGAAACAGTGACATTTTCCTGTACCAAAATCCACCAGAAATAGCTGGAATCAATCCAGAAAAAGATGTTATTGAGCAGATTTATGGCCTCAAACAACAAACCTTCCAGTGATTTATCCCCTCCTTCCTCAGGATTCCCAGAGTGCCATAGCAACTGCTCACACTCAGGGAGAAAACCAGGATGAAACACAGAAAAAACCGAGGAGGAATAAAAAGGAAGGAAGAAAATCACTAATCTTAGAGCAGGAAAAAGGAAAATGCAGCTGAGCTGCAGGTTGGATCCCTGTGCATCCATTGCCAGCTGTGTCTGCTCCTCATAGCCCTCTGATCCAAGGAACAGGAGCTGCACCCCTGGATGGTTTGGGCACAGCAGGTGACAATGCAGCAAAAGGAACACTGGGATGTGAGAGGACTGACCAACAGGATGATGTCCAAGTGCTCCCATTTGGAATCTCTCCAGAGATTCCCCCCTTTTGCTCCAACCTGATGGCAATTTTCCCGTCAGTGGGTGCTGGATCATTTTTATCCTGGCTATAACCAGGAAATATTACCAGTAATTGCCAAGGATTTTAAAAATACTGTGCAGCAATAAATATACACCAGGAACAGGGAGGGTCTGCACTAATTCCCACTTATCCCTGCCTTTATGTTTTAAGGAAAACCTTTTAAAGCATCAGGAAGGAGGAAAATCACCTCCATCAGTATCCAGTCTGGCAACAGGATAATTGTTCTTTCCTTGAAACTATTTAATATTTTAATAGCTTATTAAATTAAAACTTAACAGCTGACAGGTGATTATTGGAATTTATTGGTGGGACCAGTTAAAGAGGATAACTGGGGTATTTATGCAGGTTTGAAGATACTGGAAATGTTTTATAGATCACATTTTACTCTGTGTTGTGTCACCTAAGGGACTGTTTCACTCTTAATTAAGAAATACATCCTGCTGGTGATCCCTCAGTTGCCTCCCAGTGCTCCTGGAGGGAGAGCTCACCTGCAGATGGCTGGGAAACATTCCTGAAGACCCTTTTTCTTCACCAAGGATCCTTCCAGGCAATACATGATGATGTCCATCACCTTGGAGACAAAAGTGAACAGCAGCTGCCATCAGGATTTTATGTTTCATAATTAAAGTCCTAAAGCCCATCCCATTCCAGGGACACCTTCCAGCAGCCCAGGTTGCTCCAAGCCATGTCCAACCCAGTCTGGACCTTCTCCTGCTTAGGATTTATTCCCAACAGTGCAGTTCAATGCAATTTAAAGTTCTAGGAATGAGCTTGGTACAAACCAACTCCTCTCCTGTCTGTGCCTGAACTCCACAGACAGTTCTCAGTCGAGCCTTTCAGGGGCTTTCCAGGGGCTTCAACCTCTGTTGTTGAATAAATCACTTGATTGCATCTCATTTTATGTGTTTTTCCTTTTGGTAATTTATTTCTCAGTCCACTTTGTCATGGGTTACAGTTACAGGCAGTTGTGGAGAGAAGGGAAGAGGAGCAGAAGAAAGAACTCAGAGGAGCAGAAGAAGAGAGAACTCTGTTTACAAGAACAATATTTAAACTGTCCCTGTGCAAGGATATTTAAGATTCAGGAGGGACTCTATTCAGAGCTGCTTTTTCACACACTCTTTAAACCCACACACACCATACAAACTATCCAACATCACACAGCTAGAGGTCATTATCAAGTAATACCCATTTCCTAAAAATTACCAGATCTAAACAGTCTGAATGCAACTTATTTTAACTTTATAAAAGAGTTCTATTAATGTCACTCCGTGGAGTTTCTGCAGGCTCCATTTCCAGCTCCTCTGTGGGCCCAGGGTCTCCAAAGAGATTCCATTCTTATCCCAGAATCCCAGAATCCCACACTATTCTGAGTTGGAAGGACCCCCACGGATCAGAATCCAACTCTTCAGCCAATGCCCACCGAGGGGATTGAACCCATGACCTTGGCGTTATTACAGCCAAATTTTAACCACCTGCAAACTGGTCCTTGGTTCCCTGGCTTGGAAAGGCAGATATTCCCTCCCACTGTCCCCACTGTCCCCAGCCAGGGCAGGGAGGGATGGGCTCACCTCCACCAGCAGGTCCACCACGTCCGTGGGCATCTTGTCGATGAGGATCTCGATGACCCTGAGGATCTCGCCCTTGGCCCTGGCCAGGGTGGTGGTGTGGATGTTCTGCTGGGACTGCGTGTTGGCCGCCAGGGCCGTGTGTCTGTGCACCTGCAGGACAGCAGGGACACCCCTCAGGGTCACCAGGGCTGCAAACACTTCCCAGATCACCCACCCTGAGCTGGCACCACCCCACAGCCACCACCAAGCCACGTCCTTTGGCCCAGCCAAGCTCCTGCTGCTCTGGGGTCACTCTGGTGACCCTCAGACAGACCAGGCCTGGCCCACCCCAACCCCCCAGCACTGCCCTGTCCCCCTCATCCTCCAAACCCCAGGGAAAAGTCTCTGAGTTCCCACTCAAAGGGTCATGTTGGCATTGCTTAAAGCAAGCAGGATTATCCACAGCACTCTGGAAACTTCATAAACTGCCATAAGGAGGCCAAGGGCATCCTGGCCTGGATCCAAAGTAGCGTGGCCAGCAGGCCCAGGGCAGTGAGCCTTCCCCTGGCCTCTGCCTTGGGGAGGCCACACCTTGAGTGTTGTGTTGAGTTGTGGGCCCCTCAGTTGAGGCAAGAGATTGAGGGGCTGGAGCGGGGCCAGAGAAGAGCAACGAGGCTGGAGAAGGGAGTGGAGGTGGCTCTGAGTGTCCTCTTAAACACCTCCAGGGACAGAGAATCCACCATGTCTTGATCCAACCCCACTGAGATCACCAGCCCATGGCACAGAGTGCCAGCCCACAGAGTGCCCTGGGCTGGTGATCCCAGTGGGGTTGGATCAAGGGTTGGACTTGATGATCTCGGAGGTCTCTTCCAACCCAATCCATTCTTTGATAACCAGCATACAACAAATGAAGCTGGGCTCCTCCAACCCTGTCCCAGAGGGGGATTTGGGTCCCCTGGGGCATTGGCAGGGTTGTGCTGGGGGCCCTGCTCACCTCCTTGGCGATGGTGGTGATGAAGGCGGGCGGCCGGGCCGTGGCGATGAGGGACAGCGCGTGCCGTGCCGAGCGCGCCGAGTCGGCCGCCGGGCTCAGGGGCAGCCCCATTGTGATGCTAAAAGGGGCCAGGACAAAGGCAGGCACAAAGAAAAGCAGAAATAGAGAGGGAAAAGATTAGAACCAGCTTATAATGTCAGTTCAAGGTCACCGGGAGCGCTCCGGCAGTTCCAGGATAATGGACTCCCAACAATGAGCAGTGATTGGGAGTCAGGGTGTTCCTGCAGCAACCCCAAATCCAATAATTAACCATGAAGATTGAAAACAGTGAGTGCATCTGTCCAAAGTGGGCAAAAGGCCTTGTTAACAAATTATCTGTATGTGCTGAATACAGATCACCCCACAGAGGGCGAGGCGAGCCCTGCCCGAGGATTTATGGCTTGGTCTGTTACAGTATTTGAAACATAGGCTGAAAAATCCCCTGCTCAGGGAAATTCTCTTTAATTCAAGGCTTTAACTTGCTGTGACAAGGAAAAAGCAAGAAGCAATAAGGTGGTGAGGACCCAACAAATCCATTAGGCAAAAAGCAAATCTCTACGTGCCTCATTCACTACCCCAAAACACAGAAATCATGGAATGTGCTATAAAATAGACCAGTTTAAGTGAGAAGGGGCCTTAAAGATCCCCTATCCCAGCCCACACCTTCCAAACTGGGGGGTTTGTAACCTCCTGCCACTCTTCTCTGCTGACAACAATAAAAGAGCACAGGGAAGGAGCAGGAACCCTTTCCACAGGTTGGGCAGAGAATCCCTGGCTGCCCCATCCCTGGAAGTGCCCAAGGCCAGGCTGGACAGGGCTTGGAGCAGCCTGGGCTGGTGGGAGGTGTCCCTGCCCAGGGCAGGGGGTGGCACTGGATGATCCTTAAAATCCCTCCCATAAAACCCTCACCATTCCATGAGAACCTGTAGCAAGCACAGCTTAAATTAAAAAATTACTGCCACCATCATCAAAGTCTAAAAATGCCGGGAAAACCCTCAGTCCTCCCAAGTGAGCAGTTCCCTTTGGGAATGGGGCTGAACCTCTGGGAATGGGGCTGAACCTTTGGGAACGGGGCTGAACCTCTGGGAACGGGGATGAATCCTTGGGAATGGGGATGAACCTTTGGGAACGGGGATGAATCCTTGGGAATGGGGATGAATCCTTGGGAATGGGGCTGAACCTCTGGGAATGGGGCTGAACCTCTGGGAATGGGGATGAACCTTTGGGAATGGGGATGAACCTCTGGGAATGGGGATGAACCTTTGGGAATGGGGCTGAACCTCTGGGAATGGGGCTGAACTGGGCGAGTGGTGGAATCACAACCCCCCGACTTTCACCTGCCAGCTCGGATATTCCTTTAATTCAGCAGGGAAAAAAGAAACCCACTCGTTTTCCTGGTCAATAAACGTGGGGGGGTTTTCTACACATCTAAAAGCAGAGTTTGCCATAAAAGCTCTTGGATGGAACCCCCGGGAGAGGCGCCGGCAGCGCCGTGTGCCGTTATTGTGTGCGCGGCGAATCCGGCACAAAGAGGCAGCTCAGCGGGGCTCCGGAGGGTGAGAGCCACACTTAACCCCCTGCACACATTGTTGCTTCCCTTTTTTCCCATCTCCCTCCATCCTGGAGCTGTCAGGAGGGTAACAGGCCGTTTTCAATCTAAATCTCGTTATGGATTAATAAGCAAAACGCTTTTGTGCTTATGATGCGATTTATCAGCAGGAAAACTGCGGAGGGTTCCTGGAGGCTCCACGCTGATCCCTCATTTATTCCCAGCTCCGTGGAGGGAGAGCCAGACTAATCTTCCTGACAGCTAAGGGGGGAAGCACACCAGGAAAAGGACTTGCTGGAGAACTGCGGTCTGTGGGATGCTGGGAAGTTGGGAATTGCATCAAACAGGGCTTGGGAGAGGCTTTGGGAAGGGCAAACGTGTGGTGGCTTTTGGCATGCAAGGAGTAACTGGGATTTAGACAAAAACAATGGGAATCCAATTATGTCCCTATTTCTCCACTGCATGGACTCACTCTTTGTATCCTGAGGAGGTTAAAACTTCTATAAAGTGGGTGATACCTGCCTTGGAATGAGGCCAGAACCCTCCACAGCTCCAAAGATGGATGCAAAGACACAGCCATGGGATTAAAACAACCTGATCGCAGGTGGCATTTCAAATCTGTGTCACCAACCAGCATTTCATGGAATGGTTTGGCTTGGCAGGGATTTGAAGGATCATCTTGTTCCACCTCCCTGCCATGCTCAGGGACACCTTCCACTGTCCCAGGTTGCTCCAGCCTGGCCTTGGACACTTCCAGGGATGGGGCACCCTGTGCCAGGCCCTGCCCACCCGCACAGGGAGGGATTTCTTCCCAGTATCCCACCTAGCCCTGCCCTCCTTCATCTTAAAGAGGTTCATTCCTTCTCTCAGCTCCTTGCCAAGTGGTGCAGCCCCAGGATTTGTGCCCGGGGCTGACAGCACAGCCTGGCTCCTGGCACAGCCTGGCTCTGGAAGGGGCTCTGGCACAACCAGGCTCTGGAAGGGGCTCTGGCACAGCCTGGCTCTGGAGGGAACTCTGGCACAGCCTGGCTCTGGAAGGGGCTCTGGCACAGCTCTGGAATGGGCTCTGGCATAGCCTGGCTCTGGAAGGGACTCTGGCACAGCTCTGGAAGGGGCTCTGGCATAGCCTGGCTCCGGAGGGGACTCTGGCACAGCCTGGTTCTGGAGGGGACTCTGGCACAGCCTGGCTCTGGAAGGGGCTCTGGCACAGCCTGGCTCCAAAGGGGATCCTGGCATAGTCTGGCTCCAAAGGGGGCCCTGGCATGGCCCAGTTCCAGAGGGCACCCTGACATGTCCCAGCCCCAGCAGTGCCTGCCCACAGTACTTACTTTGCCAGCTGCTTCTCGGCGTCGGCGCAGAGCTCGAGCAGCCCCATCAGCACGGCAGACACGTCCATGTAGGGCTCCCAGACGGTGAAGCCGCGGCCGATGAGGTCGATGGCAGTCCTGCGGATGGTGCTGTGCGCGGGCAGCCTGGCACTGGGGGGCTGCAGCAGCAGGAACGTCAGCGCCTTGCCTGCGGGCACACGGACACGGGGTGGCACCGGGCCACACGGGGGGGCACCGGGCCACACGGTGGGGGGGCACTGGGACACACGGGGTAGCACCGGGACACACGGGGGGGCACTGGGACATGTGGGATGGCACTGGGACACAGGGGGTGGCACTGGGACACAGGGGGTGGCACCGGGTCATGCAGGATGGCACTGGGACATGGTGGCACTGGGACACATGGGGTGGCATCGGGACACATGGTGGGGCACCGGGACACACGGGGGGGCACCGGGACACATGGTGGGGCACTGGGACATGGGGGATGGCACCAGGACATGGTGCCACTGGGACAGACAGGATGGCACCGGGACATGTGGGATGGCACCAGGACATGGTGGCACTGGGACAGACGGGGTGGCACTGGGACATGCGGGATGGCACCAGGACATGGTGGCATTGGGACAAACGGGGTGGCACTGGATCATGCGGGATGGCACTGAGACATGGCAGCACTGGGACATGGTGGCACCAGGACACATGGGATGGCACTGGGACATGGTGGCACTGGGACACATGAGGTGTCACTGGGACACACGTGGTGGCACTGGGACACATGGGATGGCACTGGAACACAGCGGGATGGCACCGGGACATGGCGGCACCAGGATATGTGGGATGGCACTGGGACACGCGCGGTGGCACCGCGGCCGCCTTGGCTCCCAGTGCCGGCTGTGCAGGAACACACAGTCCCACCCCATTCCAGCCCCTGCCCCTGGGAATTTAGGCCTGGAACTTGAATCCCAGAATCCCAGAAGGGTTTGGGTTGGAACCCATGCCATGCCATCCCCTGCCAGGGGCAGGGCCACCCTCCCACCAGCCCAGGGTGCTCCAGGGTTGGGACTCACCCATGCCATGCCATCCCCTGCCAGGGGCAGGGCCACCCTCCCACCAGCCCAGGGTGCTCCAGGGTTGGGACTCACCCATGCCATGCCATCCCCTGCCAGGGGCAGGGCCACCCTCCCACCAGCCCAGGGTGCTCCCAGCCCCATACTGGGCCACCTCCAGGGTTGGGGAACCCCAAACCTCTCTGGGCAGGCTGTGCCAGGGCTGAGGCTCAAACATTTGGAAACATCATTAATATTTCGGAAACATCATTAATATTTCGGAAATATTATTAATATTTCAGAAAATTAGTAATATTTGGGAAACATTATTAGTATTTCAGAAATATTACTAATATTTTTGAAACATTATTAAAATTCTGGAAACATTATTAATATTTTGGAAACACTGACATTTGGGAAATATTATTAATATTTCGAAAATATTATTAATATTTCAGAAACATAATTAATGTTTTGGAAACATCATTAATATTTTGTAAACATTATAAATATTTTGGAAATATTATTAATATTTTGGAAACATTAAATTTTAGAAACATTATTATTTCAGAAACATTAATATATTGGAAATATTATTAATATATTGGAAACATTATTAATATTTTGGAAATATTATTACTATTTTGGAAACATCATTAATATTTTGGGAAACATTATTAATATTTTTGGAAACTATTAATATTTTGGAAACATCATTAATATTTCGGAAATATTATTAATAGTTTGGAAACATTATTAATATTACCGAAATATTATTAATAGTTTGGAAACAAATATTTCGAAAACATTATTAATATTTTGGAAAAATTATTAATCTTTTTGGAAACATTATTAACATTTTGGAAACAGTATTAATATTTTGGAAAAATTATTAATATTTTGGAAACATTATTAAAATTCTGGAAACATTATTAATATTTTGGAAACATTATTAATATTTTGGAAATATTATTAATATTTCAGAAACATTATTAACATTTTAGAAAGATTATTAAAAGTTAGGAAACATTATCAATATTTCGGAAACATTATTAACATTTTGGAAACAGTATTAATATTTTGGAAAAATTATTAATCTTTTTGGAAACATTATTAACATTTTGGAAACAGTATTAATATTTTGGAAAAATTATTAATATTTTGGAAACATTATTAAAATTCTGGAAACATTATTAATATTTTGGAAACATTATTAATATTTTGGAAATATTATTAATATTTCAGAAACATTATTAACATTTTAGAAAGATTATTAAAAGTTAGGAAACATTATCAATATTTCGGAAACATTATTAACATTTTGGAATCATCGATAATATTTTGGAAACATAATAAATATTTCAGAAATATTATTAATATTTCATCACACCGCCTGCTTTTTAATCAAATTAATTAAATCTGTGCAGCAGCGACACTTCCCAAGAAAGATAATTTATTGTTATCTCCTCATCATTATTTGTTCCCTCCCAATAACGCTCATTGAGATAAAGATAATTACTGATTTTATCAGGTTTTGCTTGCCCTGCCCTCCAAGAGATGTTTGGTTTATTTATTAAATAAGCCCCCAGTTGTTTTCAGGATTGGCAAAACCACCAGAAATGTTTTTTTCCAGTTGGCTCACACCCCTCTCACCCCCAAAAGTTTTTCCTGCCTTGCCATGAAGGGTCGATTTTATGCCCCAGGAATAAAACTGTGACTGCCCAGCCCTTATTCCCATGAAGTATTCCCACTTTTCCCTGGGAATTCTGTTCCTCACACAGACCAAAACTGGCCCAAGCCAAACTCACCCCTTTCTCTGCTGGGATATCTTTGTTTAAAGCTCTGCCTGGGTTTAAATGAAGGAATTACTATTGACAAACCCATCCCTGCAGCTAACGAGCTGTTCGTTAGGGCAATAAACGCGTCACATTAGAGGCAGTGCAGCCAGCAGGTAATTAAGGCCTGGGAAGGCTCAGCAGAGAGGGCTGGGCAGCCCCTGGTGCTCAGCATCCCTCTCTGCTGCTCATTAATGAAAGCTCATTAAGAACCAGAGGCTCAGCTCCCTCCATCAGGAATGCAGGAGTGCCACTCTGGGCAGGGAATGCCATTCCTACAGAAACTGGGATTAAAGTGTCCTGTTATTCCAGGTGTGCCACTCTGAGCAGGGAATGCCATTCCTACAGAAATGGGATTAAAGTCTCCTGTTATTCCAGGTGTGCCACTCTGGGCAGGGAATGCCATTCCTACAGAAATGGGATTAAAGTCTCCTGTTATTCCAGGAGTGCCACTCTGGGCAGGGAATGCCATTCCTACAGAAATGGGAATTCAAGTATCCTGTTATTCCAGGAGTGCCTCTCTGAGCAGGGAATGCCATTGCTACAGAAACTGGGATTAAAGTCCCCTTTTATTCCAGCTGTGCCTCCCTGGGCAGCACCAGAGCTCAGGGAATGCCATTCCTACAGAAATGGGATTAAAATCTCCTTTTATTCCAGGTGTGCCTCTCTGGGAAGGGAATGCCATTCCTACAGAAATGGGATTAAAGTATCCTGTTATTCCAGGAGTGCCTCCCTGGGCAGCTCAGGGAACTCAGGGAATGCCATTCCTACAGAAATGGGATTAAAGTATCCTGTTATTCCAGGAGTGCCTCTCTGAGCAGGGAATGCCATTGCTACAGAAACTGGGATTAAAGTCCCCTTTTATTCCAGCTGTGCCTCCCTGGGCAGCACCAGAGCTCAGGGAATGCCATTCCTACAGAAATGGGATTAAAATCTCCTTTTATTCCAGGTGTGCCTCTCTGGGAAGGGAATGCCATTCCTACAGAAATTGGGATTCAAGTCTCCTTTTATTCCAGGAGTGCCTCCCTGGGCAGCTCAGGGAACTCAGGGAATGCCATTCCTACAGAAATGGGATTAAAGTATCCTGTTATTCCAGGAGTGCCTCCCTGGGCAGCACCAGAGCTCAGGGAATGCCATTCCTACAGAAATGGGATTAAAATCTCCTTTTATTCCAGGTGTGCCTCTCTGGGAAGGGAATGCCATTCCTACAGAAATTGGGATTCAAGTCTCCTTTTATTCCAGGAGTGCCTCCCTGGGCAGCTCAGGGAACTCAGGGAATGCCATTCCTACAGAAATGGGATTAAAGTATCCTGTTATTCCAGGAGTGCCTCCCTGGGCAGCACCAGAGCTCAGGGAATGCCATTCCTACAGAAATGGGATTTAAGTCCCCTTTTATTCCAGGAGTGCCTCCCTGGGCAGCACCAGAGCTCAGGGAATGCCATTCCTACAGAAACTGGGATTCAAGTCTCCTTTTATTCCAGGTGTTTCATTCTGCAGCGACACATCTGCCCCTCATATCATTTTATTATCCCAAATATTAAAGCCTTTCACTCATTCCCAGGGCACAGAACCACCCCCTGGATTCCCCAAATGTCCTTCCATGTGGAATCTGCCTTGTCAGCCCCACTTTGCCCATGGGTTGTAACAATTAACTCATTTCCCCAGGAAAATCAATAGTCCAGGCAGGAACAAGACACAGAACTCCCATTCCCTAATTTGCCAAGGTCCAACTAAATCCAAATGATGGACTGCAAGAACAGGATTGAACTTCATTGTGACCCTTTCTGGAGGATTTTTTCCCTCTGATTTGATTTATTTCCATTCAAAATGTCCCCAAAGAGACAGAAATTTGGAGAGCTGAGTCCAAAATCCAAGTCCTTTCATCCCTTCCTGCTGCTGGCCCAGGGAATTTTTATCCCCTCTCTTCTCTCAGGTATAAAATCAGGACATTTTTAGGCCTAAATTAAAAATCCCTTTAAGGATTTTACTAAAGACATAATGATGAGCAGATTATCTTTCCCAATTACAATCACCTCCCATCTGGGCATATTCCAGGCCAGGTTGGAGCAACCTGGGCTAGGGAAGGTGTCCCTGGGTGATCCTTCAAACCCCTTCCAATCCACATAAACTCTGGGATTTTCACAGAATCACAGAATTTAGAATATTAAACAGGCAAAAAAATTTCCCTAATTAAAAATACATAATTAAACCCCCTCCCAATCCACATAAACTCTGGGATTTTCACAGAATCACAGAATTCAGAATATTAAAAATATCCCTAATTAAAAATACACAATATAATAATGTGAAAAAGAGGGATATTAATTTCTGGGGTTTGATTTTGTTGCTGAGGCCAAAGCCCAGATTTAAACTGAAACCTCTGCCACCAAGATTGAGAGTTTGCTGCCAGACAAATTGACTAAATATGATCTCTGAGGCCAAGATATGGATTTTCATAAACCACCAGTTTTCCATTTATTTATTTTTCCCCCCTTCAGGGACAAAACTGCACTGGAGACACTGATCTCATCCCAGCAACTCAGGGCAGGCAGTTCTGGGTTCCAGACACTGAATTTCCATCACAGGGACTGAAAGGCAGAGGTTCAAACAAGGAGGGATTATTTCTGGCTATGCCAAAGGATCCATGGAAATCCAGGCAGCTTCCTGAGCCAAAATCCAGCCACCAACCCAGCTGTGGCTTCAACAAAGTCCCTGAGCTGCTTTCCATGATTTCCACCCAGAAATTCCCTTTGTTTCCCACCAGCAGCTGGGAATTTGGGGTACCAGTTTGGGCACCACAGGAATGGAAGGGCACAGAGTGGCTTTCCAACAATGGAAACCCATGGAATTATCCAGGGAATCCAGAATTCCACAGGCAGGACACAGAATTCCCAGCCCACTAACTCCACAGCTGAGGTTTCGGGGTATCTACAATGAGGGATTCCTTGGGAAGCATTTTATCATGGAATAGCTTTGGGAATAAGCTGGGAGGGAGCCAGGGATCAATGCAGGGGTCAGGCAAGGGCATGGTGGGGATTCCTGGAGAATTCCACCCTCTCCAAGGCACGATCCCCACCCTCTGGCACTGGAACCCAGAGAAACACCCTGTCCCTTATGGATTCCCCATCCCTGGGAGTGTCCAAGGCCGGGCTGGACAAGCCTTGGAGCACCCTGGGCTGGTGGGAGGTGTCCCTGCCCGTGGTTATTCCAGGACAAACAAATGAGAAGAGATTAAATCAAAGTGTTCTGGTTGAATAAAGGATGCCAGAATTCCAGCTGCTCCCTCCATCAGCACTGATTCTTCCTATTGCACATCCCAAATCCCTCATTTTCCCAGCCCAAAGGTGCTTTGACCGAAGCCCCCTGTCCCCTGCCCAGCCCAGGCTGGCCGTGCTGGGGGTACTCACAGGTGTGCCAGCCGTGCTGGGGGTACTCACAGGTGTGCCTGGCTGTGCTGGGGGTACTCACAGGTGTGCCAGCCGTGCTGGGGGTACTCACAGGTGTGCCTGGCTGTGCTGGGGGTACTCACACGTGTGCCAGCCATGTTGAGGGTACTCCCAGGTGTGCCAGCCGTGCTGGGGGTACTCACACGTGTGCCTTGGCCATGCTGAGGGTACTCATAGGTGTGCCAGCCGTGCTGGGGGTACTCACACGTGTGCCTGGCCAGCGAGTAGTTGGAGCCGCCGCTGGTGAGCCCGAAGCCCTCGGGGATTTGGCTGGAGCTGCGCGGGCGGCTCAGCAGTTTGGGGGGCTCAATCTCGGCCCCGAACTCGGCCCCGATGACCCCCAGCAGGACGATGGCCGTGGCCTGTTTCCTCCTCTCCTCGTAGGACGTGGAGACCTTCTTGGGCTGGGGGAGGCCGGAGAGACAGCCTGGAAGCAAAGGGAACAAGGATTAACATCTCCTAAATATGGATTTAAATCCTGGCTGTGGGACCACCAGCACTGCCAGGAATGGAGCTGGTCCCGTTTTACTGCTGAAAAAACCCAAGGCAGGATAAAAGTTGAAAGAGCACCTTCAAATGGGCAGAAAAAGTCACCCCAAACTGCCTAATTCCCTGGTTTTTTGGCTTCTCAGTTCTAAAAGATCCGAGGAATTCTGTCTCTGCCCAGGGATTTTTGGGTTCCTTCTTGTTCACTTTAAACTTACAAGATGCAATTTTTATTGGTTTTAAAAGAAAAATTTTTTAGGATTCACTTCAAAATCACAAGATATAATTTATTGTTTTTAAAAGAAAAATCTTTTAGGATTCACTTTAAAATCACAAGAAATAATTTTTATTGTTTTTAAAATCACAAGAAATAATTTTTATAGTTTTTAAAAGATGAATATTTCAGGATTCACTTTAAAATCACAAGATATAATTTTTATTGTTTTTAAAAGAAAAATTTTTTAGGATTCAGTTTAAAATCACAAGAAATAATTTTTGTTTATAAAAGATGAATATTTTAGGATTCACTTTAAAATCACAAGACATAATTTTTATTGTTTTCAAAAGATGAATCACATCATCACATCCAGCCTCCTATTGAATTTTAGGACAACAACACAGGTCATCAAACCATACTGATATTCTTATAGATTAAAAGGTAATAAAATATAATTAAAATATATGCTATATATGGGATTTTAACAGGGGGAAAAATATAATTATTATGAATTTTAAATAAAACTATTAAACTAATGACATATTTCAGCTCAGGGATTCTGAATTCCACCAAGCAAAGGAAGTTTATTATTTTTTTTTTGGAGTAAAATCCCAAAATCTTAGAAGAAATGGTTGGAATAAATAAAGTTCACTTTTACATACACGAATTCCCAGCATCCTAAGAAATTCCCCACTACATATTGAATAAAAATCAGGAAGTTTTAATCCTTCCCAAGGGCTGAGGAGGCACCACCTGGCACTGGATGAGCCTCACTGGGCTCGTGGATTAACGAGGGGACAATTAATGATGCACATGTTAATGACATCCATGGGGCTCCCCAGGAAAACAAGGAATTAACCAAATTGCAGGAACTGTGTTCAGGCAAGCCCTGCCTGCCAAAAAAGGGAGAGAAAAACAAGGGAAAGCTGAACAATGGGAAGGGAGGAGGGAAAAAAACGAAAGGAAAAATCAATAGCAGCTGCCTTTGGAGGAAGAGGGATGAAAAGAGGCTGGAACAAAGCAGGGAAGGAACAGCTGGAATCTCCCAGCAGAGGTTTATCCTGGGCTTTTGTTAACACTGGCACAGATCCTGTTGGATGGGACACCAGGACACAGAGGGGCCTGTTGGATGGGACACCTGGACAGAGCAGGGGCCCGTTGGATGGGACACCTGGATAGAACAGATCCCGTTGGATGGGACACCTGGACAGAGAGGGGCCTGTTGGATGGGACACCTGGACAGAGAGGGGCCCGTTGGATGGGACACCTGGACAGAGAGGGACCCGTTGGATGGGACACCTGGACAGAGAGGGGCCCGTTGGATGGGACACCTGGACAGAGAGGGGCCCGTTGGATGGGACACCTGGACAGAGAGGGGCCCGTTGGATGGGACACCTGGACAGAACAGATCCTGTTGGATGGGACACCTGGACAGAACAGATCCTGTTGGATGGGACACCTGGACAGAGAGGGGCCCGTTGGATGGGACACCTGGACAGAACAGATCCTGTTGGATGGGACACCTGGACAGAGTGGGGCCCGTTCCGTGGGGGTGCCAGGGCCGTGGGCAGGGGCGGAGGTGACACCTGGGTGACAATTCCCACTCCAAGGCTGTTGTTTCCATTCCCTGCTGCCATTCCCAGCTCTGTGCGGGGCATTGGGAGCGGAGCAGCAGCTCCCAACCTGCTCCAGGTGTGGAGGTGACACCTGGGTGACAATTCCCACTCCAAGGCTGTTGTTCCCATTCCCTGCTGCCATTCCTGGCCAAGCAGGACCCATTCCTGGCTCTGTGTGGGGCGTTGGGAGCGGAGCAGCTGCGGAGCCGCAGGGAGTGGATCGATAACCAGGAGAGGAAACCCAACACATGGGCTGTTTCCAGCAGGAATCCAAGCCCTGTGTGCCCTCCCTGCTGATTCCAGCGAGATGGGATTAACCCTTCCCGAGGGAGATCCCGGAGCATCCTCCGAGTTACCGACTCAGAGAGGTCTGGGTGGGAAAGGACCTTAAAGATCACCCAGTGCCACCCCTTGCCATGGGAAACCTCCCACCAGCCCAGGTTGCTCCTCCAGCCAACCTTCCACCAGCCCAGGTTGCTCCAAGCCCCATCCAAACTGGCCTTGGACAATTCCAGGGATGGAGAATCCACAACCTCTCCAGGCCATCAGGATCTGGACCAACAGAATTTTCTTGTATCGACCTTTGGAAATGGATAAACCCAAACCCCTGGGAATCCCCAAGCTCTGTCTGGATCTGACCCATCCAACAATACACCTGATCCACCACGGACAGAATGCACTGGGAAAGCTCCCAGAGCTGGGCTGGGGGTGGGAGCTGAGCCCCTTCCTGCTGCTCCTGCTCCACATGTGCAGATCACTCTTTGTTAACATGAAATTCCAACCAAAACACGGGGGGAACATCCCAGCGTTCCACGATCTGGAACACGACAGTTTGATCCTGGAGGGTTTCCCACCTCCAAAAGAAAACAATTCCCAGAAATCCACAACCCCACAAGAAATTAAAACCCCAACTCAAATACAGCAAAATCCCAACACTCTCCCCACAAACCTCCAGATGGGGGTAAAACCCCTTTAAATTAAGGAGGGAAAAACCTCATATTTTTATCTTTTTGTTTTGTTTGTTTTAATTACTAAGGGAAGCCCCTCCCTGGCTAATTGGAATGGTTTCCCCCAGCTAAACTGACAGGCATCTGGGAGAATTTCCACTGCAATAAATGCCTTGACAAGGAGCCCTTTGCTTTGGCCAGGAAAATTTGGTATTTTCTGCCTGTGCTGTGGCTGCCTTTAATCACAGCAAAGGCTGACACACAGATCCATTTTCCTGACAGGACGGTTGATCACCCTATCACTGGGACAAAATTAATAACCTCAAATAGGTCTGGGTGGAAAACAGAAGCTGCAGTGGCAAAAGGACAAAAACCTTGGGGATTTTAGCTGGAAAAATCCCCTTTTTAGGTGGAGACAAACCACTGTGCTTCAATATATGATCATAAATATCCCCAAATAGCTCCAGTTTTGAGGGTTAAAGCCCCACAATGCTCAGAGCAGAGAGGATGAAGCAGATGAGTGGAGTGTTGGGAATGCAGGTGGAATATTCCCAAATTTCCCTGGTTTGGGATATGGATTTCTCTGCTGGAAATGCAGAGCAGAGTGTGGCCACTCCAGAGCACTCCAGGCCCTGCCTGCCCTTAATTGGCTTTACACACTTCTGGGGCAAATTAATTTCAGCCCAGCTTACAATAAAAGGATTAAAAGCCAAAGGAAGTTCTCCAGGTTTAAGTGGAAGAGCAATCAATGGGTTTGAATTAATGGAGAGCAGTTAATTGAGGTGGGCAGTGCCCAGGGACTTGGTACCTGCCAGCAGGGGCAAACTCAGAGTCCTCCTGGGCTGGAGGAGCTCCCACAGACTGAAGGGGCAGGGGCAGGGGCGGGACCAGCTGGCACCATCAAAGGGCAAATCCAACCCATGGGGATCCTGAGCCACCCAATCCGTGCCCGTGGCCACCGGCACGGAGAGTCCCCCGATGGTCCAACCCAGCTCAGGGGGCAGTGCCTGGGTTGGAGTCACACCCACAGCTCCCACCTCAAGCTCAGCACTGGGATTTCTCTCAGCATTCCCAGAATCCCAGACTGGTCTGAGCTGGAAGGGCCCCACAAGGATCAGCGAGGCCAACCCAAGTCAATGGGATTGAACCCCTGACCTTGGGGTTATCACGTTATTACAGCCAAGTTTGAACCAACTGAGCTCATTCCGTGTGTACAGAATATATAGAGTATATACAGAATATATATATATATATATATGTATAAAATAAGCATTGGGAGATGCAGAAATCTCAGGAATACAAATGGACAAAGCAGATTTCAAAGGGATGAAATTGTTTGCTCAGCACAGTCTGGAGGACTCGCTCCAAATAAATCAGGAATGAGGAATATTAGCAGGGAATGTTAGCAGGGAATGTTAGCAGGGAATATTAGCAGGGAACAAGAACAGGAAATATTAGCAGGGAACAAGAACAGGGAATATTAACAGGGAATATTAGCAAGTGAATATTAGGGAATATTAGCAGGGAATAAGAACAGGGAATATTAGCAGGGAATATTAGAAGGGAATATTAGCAGGGAATATTAGCAGGGATATTAAAAAGGGAATATTAGCAGGGAATATCAGCAGGGAGTATTAGAAGGGAATATTAGCAAGGAATATTAGCAGGGATAGCAGGGAATATTAGCAGGGAATATTAGCAGGTATAGCAGGGAATATTAGCAAGGAATAAGAACAGGGAATATCAGCAGGGAATAAGAACAGGGAATATTAGCAGGGAATATTAGAGGGAATATTAGCAGGGAATATTAGCAAGGAATATTAGCAGGGAATATTAGCAAGCATAGCAGGGAATATTAGCAAGGAATATTAGCAGGGAATATGAACAGGGAATATTAGCAAGGGAATATTAGCAGGGAATATTAGCAGGGAATATTAGCAAGGGAATATTAGCAGGGATCACAGTGATGAGGGAACTGCAGGAAACAGGTGAGTATTTTCTCCTGCCTGCAGAACTGGTCCCTCAGCCCCAGGTTCCCACCCTGAGGAATCTCGGGATCCCCTGGAATGCCCCATTCCTGCGGCCACAGCGCCCTCCGCTGGCACAGCCGGGAAGGCGCTTTGGAGCCTCTCCCTGCAGCTGGAATTCCTGCCTGGAAGGGCCAACATTCCAGCGGGAATTTGGGGAATTTGTGCCAGGGAATGTGTCAGCCCAGCCTGGAGACACAGCTGTGAGTAAATGAAGTCACAGAGTTCCTCCCTGTGCTGGGAATTCATTCTGAAATCTGCTATTTCTCCTTTTTCCCCATTTTTATTTGTGCTGTTTCCAGTCACTCCCATTGGGCCCCTCCAGGAAATCTGGAGGAGAAGGGACAGCAAGGCTGGATTTCAAACATTTTGAGACATATTTTATAGTCAATATTTTCACTATTCCTCTAACTGAGCCCAAAATTAAAAAATACTAAAACAGAAAAACTACTCTAATTTGAATTTTTACTATTTGGTTTTACTGTTTTGATCCTTTGAATAAAATAATCAGCATAATTCCAAATTGGAAATCCAGGCTGGGATTTTATTGGAGTCCTGCCCTTATCTAGAGAAATCTGGAATTCAAGAAGGATCTTCTTATTAATTAATTATAAATTCTTATTAACATCTCATTAAATGCTGTTAAAGACACAATGTTTACATTTATCTATTTTTAGTTCTGTGCCCATCACTTATTTTTAACACAAATGGTGTCCAGAATCACTGCCTGGAATTCTAAATTGGGGATAATTTAATGGCAGATTATAATTTAATGGGGATAATTTAATATTTCTTTAAATGCTTCACATGTATTAGAAATTCCAGCTTAATTCCTTTCATTCAGGTACAAAATGTGCTTTTATTACCCAGAAATGAGTGTTATTTTTGCAGCCATTCCCTGGGATTTTCTGCACCTTTTAGGAGGGAACATTTCCCTGTGCTGGGAAGACAAAATGGGTGAGGATGTTCAGCCTCTTCCAGGGAAAGGGGCAGAGACAAAATGGATCCTGAGCTGCTCAGAGGGGGAACAGCAGGAATTAAAACACCTTTAATGCAGTTACAAAGCACCAAAATACCCCTTAGAAGGGGCACTCAAGGGGCAATAATCCAAATTATTTAAATACCTGTTTTCTGCCAATATAAACTCAATATAAAGATTCTTTAGACCAACATTTTTAACACTTAAATAAAAATGATTTAAACTTCAGTAATGACTTTCCAACAGGGTCACTCTGAGCAATCAGGATTTAATTTAGAGCTGCCCAAATTACCCTCCCCAATTTCTAACACAATAACCCACTGCTATTTTTTTTTTTTTTAAACTTCCATCATTTTTTTCATGGGCAGGAATGAGATTTCAGAGCTTCCAAATTGTTTTCATCAACTTACCTACAAAAATCTCCCTGCAAAAATTGTACCAGGAATAAGAAACACCATTTTTAAAGTGTTTTAATCCAATTAATTAGTTTCTCTGTCATTAACTAACCATAAGATGTTTTCAAGCCAAAGGAGCCCCACATTATTAAAAATTAGTATTATTAAAAATTAGTATGATTAAAAACCAGTATTACTAAAACTATTATTAAAATTAGTATTATTAAAAATGAGTATTATTAAAAACTAGTATTATTAAAAACCAGTATTACTAAACCCCCACTATTATTAAAAACTGAATTTAAAAAAGCACAGAATGGCCCCAACTTTGTTAAAGTCTCTTTTTCTGGAATATTTTACTTCTTGGACTTAAAATAACACACAGAAAAAAAATCACAGTAAATAATTTCAGGAATTAATTTAAAATGATTTCAGTTTGGTGGCACCAACACAAGGTCTATAAATTAATCAAAGAAATTCAAAACACACTTTGAATAAGCCAAAGGACCAAATTACAAGATGTTGACCACTGGACTCAGGAGATTTTTATGCTCAACTGGGAAAAATGCTCTGAATGATTTAAATAAAACATTTGTTCTACTTTTAGTTACCCCCAAAAGCCTTTCAGGCACTAAAAGGAGTATTTGCAGACAGACCCAATTTCCTAAATCCTTAAAAGCCACTCAGTATGTTAAATATTTGCTCCAAACAGGGTTTGCCAGCTCAGCTAAAAGGTTTCCATCCCCCAAAGTTCCAAGGTGCAAGTGATCCTTTTAAAGAATGATTTGGATAAATGGAAGAATTATGGGGATGTCAAGTTGGGAAAAATCCTGTTGAGTTCTGCCCCAGCAAAGCAATCAAGAAATATCAGCCTTAAAGGCACCATTAGAGGGAGAAGCAGAGGGGAAATGGCCTCAAAATTCTCATTTTGCCCCCTGTTCTCCCAACACAAACCTCACTGCAAACCATTTAAACTGGAGTTCAGTGGCAACACCCTCAAAGCAGATTGTCCACCAAAAGAAATTATTTCAGGGGCAACTATAAAGAAGCATCCAAAGTCCAAGATAGTGTTGGTTGTGGGAAGATTGGAGGGCTCCAATTAAGATATAGATAATAATCCAGTTCCCACTCACCTGCTGCAATGTCATCATTGCCTCCAAACCAATTAAAATAGAGATAATGATTCAGTTCCCACTCACCTGCTGCAATGTCATCACTGCCTCCAAACCAATTAAAATATAGATGATAATTCAGTTCCCACTCACCTGCTGCAATGTCATCACTGCCTCCAAACCAATTAAAATACAGATAATGATTCAGTTCCCACTCACCTGCTGCAATGTCATCATCCACCAGGTCCTGCTCCTCCTCCTGGGCTTTGGCCTCTGTGCCCACGGACTCTGGGCTGGCAGTGCCAGCCTGAGTGGCTTCTGTGGTCACTCCAGCTGGAGGGGACAAACCAACAGTCCAGGTGAGGGATCTGGGAGTTATTTATTGCCCCACCCAAACCTCATTTAATTCATTCAAACATTGCTTTGTGCTCCTTTAACTCCAATCTTGCTCAAGATGCTCAACCTCATCAAGAAATAATTAGACTGGATATTTGTTTGGTTTTCCATGGATTACTCCTCATCCCTGGGAGTGTCCCAGGCCAGGCTGGATGGGCTTGGAGCACCCTGGGCTGGTGAGAGGTGTCTCTGCCCATGGTGGGACAGGATGAGCCTTAAAATCCCTTCCAACCCAACCCACTCCATGATTCTGTGGAGCAGTTAAAAGAGAGACACAATTAAAGGATAACTACTAAATTAAAACTCTTCCATTTAAATTTTTTTAATAAAAATTAAACCCCTTAAGGGATATGTTTTAAAACCCTTCAATTTCGTGCTGCCACATGTCAGATTTTCAGGTCAAAACAAATAATGTAATAATGCCAAGGTCTGTGATATAAACATAGATATATATAAATATATAAATAATACAGTAATATACAACAAGATGATAATAATCACAGAATCCCAGATTATTCTGAGCTGGGAGGATCAGAATCCAACTCTTCAGTCAATGTCCACAGAGGGGATTGAACCCATGACCTTGGCATTATTACACCCAAGTTTTAACCAACTTTCATTGTGGAAAACCCCCATTTTTAGTGTTCCTCTCCACCAGCCCCCAAGCCTGGAGGCTGCTGAGCCTGGTGGGAGCCCCAGGGCAGGGCTGGCCCGGCCCTGGGGGAGGGAGGGCTGCAGAATGCTCACGGGAGATGACGCTGTCCATGTAGTGGGGCAGGTAGGGCGCCCAGGCGTCGATGGTGTCCTTGCGTCCCGCCTGCTCCATCCTGCGCAGCTCGGCCAACAGCAGCGCCTGCGCTGCCTCCCGCACCTGCAGGGAACACAGGAGGGGCTTCAGCAGGGGCCAGGGCAGCAAACTGGCACACGCTCAGCACTGGGGGGGTGCCCACACTGGGGGTTAGCAACCCTCGGTGGCATTTCTTAGGAACTGTCAACCACGGACCGTTTGGGCAGATCCAGAGGAGGAGCAGAACCTCGACAGGAGGAGAGCACCACTCTGGACCATCAGCTGCACCAACAGGGGTTTCTTCCCCTTCTTCTTACTTTGGACTCAGGGAACCATGTGGGGCTCAGCACAGGGACGAACAAACCCACTGTGTTTGTGCCCCAGGGGGT
This sequence comes from Sakesphorus luctuosus, assembly GCA_013396695.1. NCBI lineage: Eukaryota > Metazoa > Chordata > Aves > Passeriformes > Thamnophilidae > Sakesphorus > Sakesphorus luctuosus. The sequence continues at coordinate 46,190 of VWZD01012454.1, forward strand.
TTGTTTTGGTGCCCCAGGGTTTTTTTCCCTTCCTTTTCCTTTGGACTTGGGGAACCACGTGGGGCTCAGCACAGGGGCCAACAAACCCCACTGTTTGTGCCCCAGGGGGGTTGTTTTGGTGTCCCAGGGTTTTTTTTCCTCTTCCTTTTCCTTTGGACTCAGGGGACCCTTTACCTCAGCACCCAGAGGCAGCTCAGGCTGGACATGCAGCCCCCAGAGGGTGCAAACAGCCCCTGGGTGTGTATTTGAGCAGTGCTGTTGGATGCTCCAAGTGGGAATGAATTGTTGACTGGAGATAAACCCGGCAGGATTTGGGGCAGCAAATAAAGCGATTTTTTGTACATTCAAGGACTCAGTGGAAGGCACAACCCCCAGGTGGGAGGGCTGCACTCACCTCCAGGCAGCGATCCTGCCAGCGCCGCGCCAGCATCTCCAGCAGGGGAGGCCGGAACTTCTCCAGCCCCAGCAGGTCTGGCAGCATCACACAGTGCATGGCAGCCAGCTGGCTCCAGCCTGGAAAACACAGGGAGAGGAGGGAGCAGCTGCTCCACTGGGCATTCATTCACCTGGGTTTGGTACCCCACCTACAGCACTGCTGGAGATAAACCACAGCAAACCCCAGGAATTGGCCCTCTAAGGACTACATGGAATTGTCTGTACTGATTTTAAAGGTTTAAATCTATCTGTCTATCTATCTGTCTATATATCTATGTATCTATCTATCTATCTATCTATCTATCTATCCATCTGTCTATCTATCTATCCATCCAACCATCTATCCATCCATCTCTCTATCTCTCTCTGTGTCTGTCTGTCTATCCATCTATCTATCTATCCATCTCTCTATCCATCCATATCTCTCTCTCTCTCTCCCTCCATCTACCTATCCATCTATCTATCCAACCAAACTGACTTTCTGGGGTTCATTAAGAGGAACCAGCAAACCCACCCCCAGGGAAAGGAAAGCCAAATTCCTTTATGAATCAAAGTAAAGTGTCAGATAATGGTGAAGGGTTTGAGCTGAACTGAAGAGGAGAGAGAGGAGGGAGTACCTTCATTGACCAAGAAACAGGAAGGCAAAGCAGGAGCAGAGTCAGAGTGCCCAGAGCCCGGGGCAGCAGCGGCTGCAGCTGCAGGAGGAGCCACTGGCACAGCAAGGGGGGACAAGAGAGAGAGAGAGGAGTCAGGAGAGCTGAAATCCAGGTTAGTGCCAATGGGCAGGGAGAGCAGGGAGAGGCTGTGGCTGAGAGGGGCAGATAGGGAGGAGGGGCAACTTAATAACAGTCAACTGAAAATACAATAGTCAGCTTAAAAAGTAATATTCAACTTACAATATTCAACTTAAAATATAATATTCAACTTAAAAATAATATTCAACTTAAAAACATAATATTCAACTTAAAAATAGTATTCAACTTTAAAAAATAATATTCAACTTAAAAAATAATATTCAACTTAAAAAATAATATTCAACGTAAAAAGAATGTTCAACTTTAAAAAAGAATATTCAACTTTAAAAAATAATAGTCAACTTCAAAAATAATATTCAACTTAAAATATAATATTCAACTTACAAAATAATAATCAACTTAAAAAAATAATATTCAACTTAAAAAATAATATTGAACTTAATGAGAATTCCGGGTTTTCCAAGAAGTGAGAGCCAGACATGCAGCTGGAGAGGAACATGGAGATACTTAGAGAGATCTGGATGTTTGGAAAAGGCAAAAATCCCTGGAAATAAAGTGATTTTAAATATGTCCTTGGGCAGGTGGGTTTGATTGGAGTTCATGGCTGGCTAGAAACTATAAAAACAGTTTTGCTGCTGCTTCTCAGGCTTTTCCCATATTTCCACAGGTCTGGGATTTGCACTACTCATTAAAAGCCCAAAAATTAACTCTTGATCAAGCCCAGCTTGTCTCTCCAAGATGTCCCAATCCCTGCATTTTATTGCAATCCCTGCCTTTTATTCCATCCCAATCCCTGCCTTTTATTCCATTGCAATCCCTGCCTTTTATTCCATTGCAATCCCTGCCTTTTATTCCATTGCAATCCCTGCCTTTTATTCCATTCGAATCCCTGCCTTTTATTCCATCCCAATCCCTGCCTTTTATTCCATCCCAATCCCTGCCTTTATTCCAATCCCTGCCTTTTATTCCATTGCAGAACACCAAAGGGCTCAACTTCCTGAACGGATCAGGCACTGCCTTTGTCACTGGGGGACATCTGGATCCCACCTCCTTTTTCCAGGCTTTCCCCCCCAACAGCACACGGACAGCGTGGCTGGAGTGAATCCCATCTGGGTCCCACCTCCTTTTTCCAGGCTTTCCCCCTCAACAGCACATGGACAGGGTGGCTGGAGTGAATCCCTTCTGGATCCCACCTCCTTTTTCCAGGCTTTCCCCCCCAACAGCACATGGACAGCGTGGCTGCAGTGAATCCCTTCCAGCCCTACTTGCAGGAGGTGTCTCCAAAAGCCTGGGGGTTTTTTAGGAGAAATGTAATTTATAAAAGCACAAACCCACCCCAGCCTGGAGCTAAAGGTTCACTCTGGAGTTGTTCTGGCTGGTTTTGTTGGAGCTGTTGCTGCTGTTACAATGTGAGTAGTTTCACAGACAGACCAGTGAGAGATTCACAGACTGTTCTGAGCTGGAAGGGACCCACCAGGATCATCGAGTCCAACTCTTGAGTCAATGGCCCACAGAGGGGATTGAACCCACGACCTTGGCGTTATTACACCCAAGTTGCAGCCAGCCCAGGAGTGAGCAGCACAGAGCTGGGATCATTCCTACAGGAACACTTCTGGGTGAGTCTGGAGAGCCCTTAATTACAGGCTTTAAACCTCTTATGTTATCTCAACACCAGAGGGCTTGAGAGCACTTCAAAAAGGCAAAAATTCCCTGTCAGGGCATGACTTCACAGCAGAATCAGCACCTTGGACTGATGCTTAAAAAGGTCTTAATAATTTTATCCAGATTGATATCACAATGTTACTACTTTTTGATAGCACAATATTGCACTACTTTTCCCTTCCATTTATAACCCAGGAATATTTTTAATGCTGGATAACACGGTGGGAAATTGGGTGTCAAGAGCTGGAATGGCAGATCCGATGGATCCAAAGGAAGGGATTTTTACCTTGTTTGATCTGTCCTTGTGCTGCATGGCTGGAGATGGGAGGGGGTGGCTTCACTCTGGCCATCTCGGGCGTGCCGGGCCTGGGTGGCCTAAACATGGAATACCCAGGGAGAGACAAAGACAGAACATCCATGAGGAGACACACACACCAGTTCCATCCCCGGAGCGTTTCGGAGCCACCACACACACCAAACCCCACAGCACAGAGACACAAATACAGTGCTGGACTCCAGCAGCCCCAGCTGACAGTGCCCAGCTGTGCCAGTGCCCTCTGCTGTACCTGGTGGGGCCTTTCTTCATGTGGTCCCCAATGAAGGTGGCGTTGGTCATGCTCATCAGCGTGTTGGCCAAGGAGATGACGGAGAGCAGGTGCTGGGTGGTGACGGCGCGGGACACGCCGTAGGTGCCCCTGCCCAGCCCCTCTGTGATGGACACCTTCCTGCCTGGCTCTCCACTGTCCTGGGCTGCTTTGCCCACGGGCTGGTTGTAGCCAGGGAGCATCAGGGACATGTGGCCTCCTCTGGACAGGAGGCCGAAGGACACGGAGCAGTGCGGCTTCAGCATGCCGAGGCGATCCAGGCACAGCTCATCCAGCACGGAATTGAGGCCCCAGGCGTGCAGGCAGGACATGAACAGCTTGGCTGTGTCCATGGTGAGGTTGTATTCCAGCAGAGTCAGCGGTTTGGATTTGCTGGAGCGATACTCCGGGTCGCCGTCTTCCCTCCTCTGCCTGACGGCGTCTTCGTCCTCATCCTCGTCATCCAGCAGATGCTCTTTGATGTTCTCCTTGATGGTCTCCTTGACCTGCTGGAAGAGGACGGCTGCTCGCTTGCCCGTGAGGAAGGAGCCGCCCTTGTCAGAGCCCCCAGGGGCTTTCTGCAGGTTCTCTGGGGACACCAGGGCCGAGCTGGGGCGCGAGGCCTCCTCCGTCAGCAGCTGGATGATCAGAGCCTCCACATCGAAGAACAGCACGTGGATGTCAGGGTCGGTCAGGTTGGTCTTGATAGCCTGAACCATCAGGGAGTTATGGGAGTATTTGGGTAAATTCCCCTGGAAAAGAGGAGAACAAATAGAAATTTCTGTCAAGGAAGCTGGGAGTGATCCAAGTTTGAAACTCACATCCTTGGAATGCAGAAATTTAACTTCTATGGATAAATAAAGTTCTCCAGGTAAGAGACAAAGTTCACATTTCTCTCTCCTGAATTCTACAAGATTACAGTTATATTCCAGGGAACAACAAAAATCAAATCTTTTGTTATGAAGCTTAAAACACATTAAATGCTTCAGATTTGGATAATGAACTATAGAACCAGTTTATGCTGCTGGAAAATGAACTACTCAGATTCATCCAGACATGCAATTACTGCACTACTTGTTGGTCATTCCACTACTTAAGTCTATCTTCTTCCTCCTTCCCTTCCTCCCAAGGGGGAAAAAAGGGAGGAAGGGAATTAAGGTGCTATGGGATAAAAACTGAAAAAAGTCAGAAAAGGAGACTGGAAAGCAAAACATTAATGCAAGTTTTTAAAAAGCTTTATTACTGTCCCTAATGCCTTCACTCCCAGTGTCTTCATTCCCAATGCCTTCAATCCCAATGCTTTCATTCCCAATGCCTTCCCTGGGTGTGAGGGACCTGCCCACAAGGGAGATTTCCCTCCCAACAGGAGGTAAGAGCAGAAGGCTGGATATTGGGATTGTTTCTTCGTGGAAGGAGTGGAGCACTGCTGCACTCTGCTGGCCACGAGCTGTGCCAGGGGAGGTTTAGGCTGGATATTGGGATTGTTTCTTCGTGGAAAGGGCTGTCCAGGGCAGGGGTGGAGTTGCCATCCCTGGAGGGATTTAAAAGCTGTGTGGATGTGGCACTTGGAGACATGAGTTAGTGTGGGAACAACTGCACTCAGAGGCCTTGGAGGGGCTTTTCCAACCTAAAGGACTCCATGATTCCAGATCTGAATAAAACCAAGAGTAGGATACACACTGAGGTGGAGTCATGGACAGCAACACAAACTGGGGAACAACCACATTTCTGTCTTTACTGAAATTCCAGAGAGCTTTGGCTGAGAACCTTCCAGTTACAGCGACGGAGACCTCCCATATTTTATTCCTTTATGGAAAGAGGTGCTGCAGTGAAGTGCCCACTGACCTTGTCCGAGGCCTCTGAGGCCAGCAGGTTGGTGGCCAAGGTCTGCAGCTTCTGGTGGGCCACGTTCTTGAGGGCAGCCAGGCTGCGGCGGGTCATGGCCTGCTTCAGGTTGACGGCGGGGTGGCTGAGCGCATCCACCGCCGCCGGCACCGCCTCGTCACACGCCGTCAGGATCTCCACGGCTGTGATGCCCATCACACACCGGTCCAGGGCTCCTGCAGGGGTGGGAGGGAAAGGGAGAAGGGACTGTTAAAGGTTCAAACAAAGGAAGGTGGTGTTGGGAGGCTGCTGGCACCACCTCGTCACATGCCGTCAGGATGCCCATCACACACCGGTCCAGGGCTCCTGCAGGGGTGGGAGGGAAAGAGAAAAGGGACAAAAAAAACCCCACCTAGTTTTGTGGAATTTCTAATCACAGAATCATAGAATCAGTTGGGTTGGAAGAGACCTCTGAGATCATCAAGGCCAATAATTAAACCAACCCTTTTGATCACCAGCCCAGGGCACTNGAAGGGACTGTTAAAGGTTCAAACAAAGGAAGGTGGTGTTGGGAGGCTGCTGGCACCACCTCGTCACATGCCGTCAGGATGTCCATCACACACCGGTCCAGGGCTCCTGCAGGGGTGGGAGGGAAAGAGAAAAGGGACAAAAAAAACCCCACCTAGTTTTGTGGAATTTCTAATCACAGAATCATAGAATCAGTTGGGTTGGAAGAGACCTCTGAGATCATCAAGGCCAATAATTAAACCAACCCCTTTGATCACCAGCCCAGGGCACTCAGTGCCACATCCAGTGTCACCTTGAACAACTTCAGGGATGGGGAATCCACCCCCTCTCTGGGCAGCCCATTCCAATGCCTGAGCACTCTCTCTGCAAAGAATTTCCTTCTGATCTCCAACTTCAATTTCCCCTGGCAGAGCTTGAGCCCCCCGTGCCCCCTTGTCCTATTGCTGAGTGCCTGGGAGAAGAGACCAACCCCCAGCTGGCCACAACTTCCCTTGTGGCACTTCCAGACAGTGCTGAGGTCACCTCTCAGCCTCCTCTTCTCCAGCACAAACACCCCCAGCTCCCTCAGCCTCTCCCCACAGCACTTGTGCTCCACTCCCTTCTCCAGCCTCGTTGCTCTTCTCTGGCCCCGCTCCAGCCCCTCAATCTCTTGCCTCAACTCAGGGGCCCAGAACTCAACCCAACACTCAAGGTGTGGCCTCCCCAAGGCAGAGGCCAGGGGAAGGCTCACTGCCCTGGGCCTGCTGGCCACGCTATGTTTGATACAGAGTCATGTTTCCATGCCTCAAAGGTTGATGCTGCCCATCCCTGTGCTCACCAGTGTCCATCTGCCAGACGTAGACGGAGCCATCGGAGCATCCCACCACCAGGTAGTCATCCGAGGGTCTCCACTTGATCACCTGGATGGGGAAGAGGTGGCGGGAGGCCAACATGATGCACTTCTTCTCCCTCAGGCTGAGCAGCCCCACGGAGTGGTCACTGGCCACGGAGCACACGCAGTGCTGCACTCTGGCCTGGGAGAGCAAACACAGAGATAAACCTCAATCACAATGCACAGGGTGGGCATTAAAAAGCTTTTCCCCACTGCACCAAGAACCTATTTGAGCAAGAAAAGCAGGCACCTCAGTCTTGATATCTTGCTAACACATAAAGGGGCAAGTCACAGTAATGGCACAGCTAATTGATAATCTTTGTGATGATTTTCTTTACTGGTAACTCAGTGGTTAAACTCACTGAGGTCAGGGGAACAGGAGTGCCTGAGCAGAAATCTCATCTAACACATCCTCATTCACACCAGGGAGAGCAAAGAGTAAACCACATTTTGTTGAACAACAACAACAAAATAATCAGAGAAATCATGGTTTTCAAGCAGTAAATGTCATTTTGTTTACTAAATTGTACTTATTCATGCACACTACAAGGGGCAAAATTGCCTTTAAGATTAATTTTTAACAAGTTTGATGAACACTCTATTTTAAATCTTTTTGAGAATTAAAATACGATGAGGGAAAAAACATGATTAAGAGAATTAAGTTCTTTTTATGGTTAATAATAGAGTAATATATAAATATAGATATAAACATAGATATATATATAAATNTAATATAGTAATATACAACAAGATGATAATAATCACAGAATCCCAGATTATTCTGAGTTGGAAGGGACCCACAAGGATCACCAAGTTCAACTCTCAAGTCAATGACCCACCCAGGGGATTGAACCCATGACCTTGGCATTATCACACCCAAGTTTTAACCCCCCGAGCTGATCCCACCCCACATCCCCACTCCCTGTGGGGGCTGCAGAGCCCCCCACTCACACTGCAGTTCTCTGGTGGCACCAGCAGCTGGGTGATCTCCCCACCATGCACACAGAAGATGTGCTTCATCTCCCCCGAGAAGATGTCCCAGACGATGACGGAGAAGTCCACGCCCCCCGAGATGAGGTAGCGCTGGTCGTAGCGGGGGGACACCTGGTGGGGGTACAGCAGACACGTCACCTTGTTCCGATGGCCCCGCAGCGTCCGGTGGGGTGGCCAACCTGGGAGGGGGGCACAGCAAGGCAGAGACACACATTGCACTGCTACAGTTCACAAGCCAAGGGGCTGTTCTTGGTTAAAAGAAATACAGAATCCCTGCAGGTCAGTCTTAGGGAATTAACCATATTTGTAATATTATTTTTTACATTGAAAAAAATATTTTGGTATAAAGTTCTATACATTAAATAAATTCTGTAAAGGAAACAGTGCAACCAACAGCCTTGTATAAAACTGACAAGGCCAGAGATGCATTTCCAGATAAATATTTACAGTTCTTTATGTACCAGCATTGGGAAAAATCAACCCCCAAATATTTGATTTGCAACTCTGATCCCAGAATGATTAAAATAATATTTTAATAGTTATAACATTAAACCCAAATACCCAAAGGCAGCCCAAGTACAACAGCTGGATATTGCACAACACACAGGAATCTGGGTACGTGGGTCCACCCCCTCTCTGGGCAGAGCATTCCAATGCCTGAGCATTCTCTCTGGAAAGAATTTCTTCCTGATATCCAACCTAAACCTTCCCTGGCAGAGCTCAAGCTGTGCCCTCTTGTTTGAGAGAAGAGACCAACCCCCACCTGGCCACAACTTCCCTTCAGGCACTTCCAGACAGTGCTGAGGTCACCTCTGAGCCTCCTCTTCTCCAGCACAAACACCCCCAGCTCCCTCAGCCTCTCCCCACAGCACTTGTGCTCCACTCCCTTCTCCAGCCTCCTTGCTCTTCTCTGGCCCCGCTCCAGCCCCTCAATCTCTTGCCTCAACTCAGGGGCCCAGAACTCAACCCAACACTCAAGGTGTGGCCTCCCCAAGGCAGAGGCCAGGGGAAGGCTCACTGCCCTGGGCCTGCTGGCCACGCTACTTTGGATCCAGGCCAGGATCCCATTGGCCTTCTTGTCCTGGTGCCCCTCGCCTGTCCCAGTTCCTGGCTGTGCAGCGCCAGGTGCCCGGGTGGCAGCCCTACCTCTGCGCAGCATGTGCTCTCCCTGCAGCAGCTGCACGATGGCCGTCTGCGTGGCGGGCACGATGACCACGCTGCCGTCCTCGCGCCCGCAGACCAGCCGCCCGTGCGCGGGGATGTACACGCTGGCCGTCACCCGCAGCGGCTCCGGCGCGCCCGGCGCCATGCTCAGCTGGTCGATGATGCCCGCGGGGCGGGGGCTCAGCTGGTCAAACGCCTCCTGCAGGGACACGGAGGTGGTGGCTGGAAGGCCTGGGGAAAAGGAGGGGAGAAAGAAGAAGGGAGGGTGAGGTGGGAGGAGGATTTGAGGAGCTCGGTGCAGTGGGAGGTGGCCCTGCCCATGGAATCATGGAATGAACTGGGCTGGAAGAGACCTCTGAGAGCATCAAGTCCAACCCTTGATCCAACCCCACTGTGGTCACTCAGTGCCATGTCCAGTGTCACCTTAAACACCTCCAGGGGTGGAGAATCCACCACCAATTGATCCAACCCCACTGTGCTCACCAGCCTAGGGCACTGCTGGCCATGCTGTTCTTGATACAGAACTGGGTGAGCTGTAAGGTCCCTTCCAACACGAACCATCCCATGATTCTATACTGGAAATTCATTTGCTGGCTGTAACAATAAAGCTGACTAAGATGTTTTATCATATATGAAAAACTGAAGTTAGTGTAACTCTTACATGAATAAAGCTAATTGTGATTCTGATCATGGATGGTAAAATAAAGTAACTAAGAAGATGTTTTATCATATATGAAAACTGAAGTTAGTGTAACTCTTACATGAATAAAGCTAATTGTGATTCTCATCATGGATGGTAAAATAAAGTAACTACAGCCCTTACAAGAAGGTAACAATTAAAACCCAACTTCAGGGACCTCTGGGAGAACCAGCAGGGCTTTATCCAGCAAAAACACACCTAAACCACAACAAGGCTCTGAATTAGGTACCTCTTGCACTCCCCTGTTGTTCAAGAGTGTCAGGCACACTCCAAATGCACAGTCTCCCTGAGGAGTCCCCTTGGATCAACAGCTTGGAGGGAAACTCTCCCTGCCCACAGAAGAACCGAGTAACTGGAGGGCATATCAGGAGCTGTTAAAAGAAAACAATCAACTTCAGACCATGCAAACCATGAACTCACCTCCAAAATTCTTCATTGTGCCTTTTAATGCAGGACAGAAATTAATGCAGGCCAGGAATAAAACTGCACAGAAAGAGATTTACCTGTTTATCTGCTCTGTCCAACACGCTGTACAACAAAGGGGGAATCAAGTTCTCCACTGCTTTGCCCACGTCCCTCCTGAAGGAATCACTGGCTGGGAGGCAGCTGGGGGAAACCAGAGAAAAAGGAATACAATTCCTTGCATTTAGAGAGCAATCACTATAATATAAATGGGTGGTGCTCCCATCCTCACACTCTGATCACAACAGGGTAAGGAGGGAGTTCCACCCTGGTTTACATGAGAATATTCAAGATAAAACTGTATCTTCAGCCAGATCAAAGGTGTTTCTGCACATCATGAAGATGTCAGAAGAAAAGGTTTGATTTTACTCTTGTCATTCCACACCTTTTTAACCTCTCTGATGCCCAATTTTAATGTTACAGTTTCATATTTATGTGCATGTTTTCAGCTGTTTGCTCTTTCCTTTCTAGGTCAGTATTTCAGTATCTCTTCAATGTTTTTATCTCAGATTAAATAAATGGAGCATTTAATTTTTGACTACCTGGCTGGTAGTTTATAGATAAAACTTTGTCCATCTTCTGTCCACACAATCACTTTATCAGCTGCCACAAAGTCCCCACCTGTCCAGGTCTGATCGTTTTCACTGGGGACTGAACACAAGAGGGAATAATCCCCAGCATCAAAAACCTGGGAAGAGACACAAAAGTGGTGTCATTAACCTGGTACAGATTAGAATGCCCAGACAGCAGCTCATTGGGGGATTCCTAGCACAGAATCCTGGAGTGGTTTGGGTTGGGTGGGATCTCAAAGGTCATGGAATGGCAATGCCGTGGGCAGGGATTTAGGTTCAGTATGTAGACATACACTAAATATATAACACAGACACAGTGAGAGGACTCAGAGCATCTTGTTCTGCATGTTTTGGTGTGATTTTTAGTGTAAGTTCAGAGTGAGGAGGCCCAGGGGGTGCTGCCTTACCCTCCAGTACTTGGAGCACACGACCAGCAGCGAGCGCTGGGTGAACGCACAGAAGGAAATGCTCTGACAGTTCTGGCAGTAAATGGGCTTGGATTCCTCCTCAAACACTGGGGTGGTGTCCTAAAAAACCCAAAACAACATTAAATTAATTCTTTTCCTGCTCAAACTGAGCTTAGGACCACGCCAGACACCACAGAACGGGGACTATGGCATTTCATAAGGGCATTTCCAAGGGAATCCCAACCCCTTGGGGCAGTTCTTATCCCATTATTCCTCCTAAGAAGATCTGCAGGACCACGTGGTGTCCTCTTGGGCCACTTAAGTCTCCCAAATTCCCCAGCAGGGCAGATTAGAGGTGCTGATTTAGCCACCTTGCAGCCAGGTAGGAAGCTGGAATGAAGCCCATCCCACTCCCTTTCATTCCTACACACAATTTGATTTTTCTCCATCTTTTACAAGAGGTTTCTACGAGCAGTTAATTTACCAGGGGGCTGAAACGTTTACCAAATCTCTTTTTTAAGAGTTTTATTCATCAGTGCACAGGAAATGCCCAGTAACAGAGAGCTGGAGATGGTCCTGAGTAATGAATATTCCTAAAAACTGTATTGTCTGCTCAGCAAACAGCAACTCAAACCATCAAATGGCACAAATAAAAACCAGATTTGGAAAACCTGAAATCAGTTATCTGGGAAGGACTGGGAATCCTGCTGGGAACTTGGCTCACTAAAGCAAAATTCTGGGAGTTGATTTTTGATTAGCAAGGAGGAAAAAGAATACCCTGAGGTATGAAAGAATAGGAATAAAATTCTCCAGCAGTGCAGGAAATGCCATAAATCCAGCAGGCTCTGCTTACCTGGAGCCGAGCCACGTCCGAGGTGATGATCCAGACCTTGAGGATTCCAGTCACAGAAACAGCCACCACTGTGTCCTCTGGGGAGCACAAAACCCAGGGGGATGCACAGGGACACAGACATTTATACAGAGTGAAAAATACACTGAATATACCCAAAACTTTATCCAAACCCTCTGGAGTGGCAGCTCCCAACTGGGATGTCCATTGGTGAAGGTGGTCACAAACAGGAATAAAGGAAAGGAAACACTTAATCCCAGAGATTGTTCCAGCAATTCTGATGGTTTGGGGATAGCAATTCCCACTCTGGGATTTTGGGAAGGGGCAGTTTCCTCCACTCAAAATAAAAATCCTTCTCCTTAGTGTTTCCCAAAGCTCTGAGGAATTACAGCCCCCACAACAGACACACCTCTCTGCTCAAAATTAAAGTCACCCCCAATCAGCAGAGAAGGACAGACCTGGGCACAGGTGACATTTAAACCATGCCAACCCCTCCACCTGGCACAGTTTGCCAGGGAAGCTGTGGCTGCCCCAGCCCTGGGAGAGTCCCAGGCCAGGCTGGAGCAACCTGGGCTATGGAAGGTCCCTGCAATAATCACCTTGTGTCCTGTTGGATTTGATGATGGTCATGGAGCTGATCCAGTCAGGAGAGATCTTGGATATCAGGGAATACAGAACCTCCAGGCTGGTTGCATCCAGGACCAGAATTTCGGGATAATGCCCATGGCACAGGAGCCTCCCTTCCCTCTGGGAGCCGACTGTGAACTGGTAGAACTGACAACACCCAGGAATTACACACACACTCCAAAGGGTAAATCCATCTTTAATCACAGCTACAAGTTTGGAACTACACTCTGATGGCCACAGAATTCCAGTCCTGGGTCCCTTCCCTGCAGGATTAAAACCTCCAGATCTGGGATCCTTCCCTGTAGGATTAAAACCTCCAGATCTGGGACCATTCCCTGTAAAACTTCCAGCCCTGGGTCCCTTCCCTGTAGGATTAAAACTTCCAGCTCTGAGACCCTTCCTGTAGGATTAAAACCTCCAGCCCTGGGACCCTTCCCTACAGGATTAAAACTTCCAACTCTGGGACCCTTCCCTGTAAAACTTCTAGCTCTGAGACCCTTCCCTGTAGGATCAAAACTTCCAGCCCTGGGACCTTTCCCTGTAAAACCTCCAGCTCTGAGACCCTTCCCTGCAGGATTCAAACCTCCACCCCTGGGACCCTTCCCTGGAGGATTCAAATCTCCATCCCTGGAATCCTTCCCTGGAGGATTCAAACCTCCACCCCTGGGACCCTTCCCTGGAGGATTCAAATCTCCATCCCTGGAACCCTTCCCTGGAGGATTCAAACTTCCAGCCCTGGGACCCTTCCCTGGAGGATTCAAACCCCCAGCTCTGTGACCCTTCCCTGCAGGATTCAAACCCTCAGCCCTGGGACCCTTCCCTGCAGGATTCAAACCTCCATCCCTGGGTCCCTTCCCTGCAGGATTCAAACCCTCAGCCCTCCCCAGCACTGACCTGAATCCCTGTGTGTGCACAGGCCAGTTTGGTGAACTCGATGCACCTCCCATCATTCACATCCCACAGACACATCTCCCTGCACACAAAAGGCAGATGAAAATTCCAGGGAAAACAGCCCAGGCTTCCAAGCACTTCAAAACACCTTTGTATTTGGAGGAATTAACTTGAACCAGTGATTATAAGAATATAGGAAACAAACTCAACATCCCTGCCTTCTCCAGAGTGATTTACTTGGATATCAATTGCACGAGAACTTCCTTCCCTTTCCACCCTCTAAACTGTTGTGATGAGTCAGTAAAACCACTTAACAAGTCAAATGGATTTGCTGATGAATTTTTCCTTAAGGATGAAAGCCAAACACAGCCCCAGTGTGGCAATGCAGATAATCTGGGGAGAGATTTGCATCATTTGACAGCTGTGGAAGCTGCTCAGACACTCACCCACTCTCCGAGGCACTCACTATGTATTGTTTGTCACTGGAAGCTGAGGCCTTGGATAAACAGGTCACTGAGGCTGTGTGACCAAAGAGCAGAGCCCTGGGATTAATCTGGGAGCAGGGAAAGAGAATGGGAAGTCAAAATAACATTTACAAACCAGAATTCACATGCTCCAGCTTCCTATTTTATGTGTTATGTATCTATTACTACACACATTTCATTAGCAACCTTGAAACAGACTTTCTACTATGCAAATCTGGGGGGAAAAAAAGCAATTTGCAAACTCATATCAGTATTTATAAATCTATAAATCACTGCTTATCAATATTTACAAATTCAGCCCAATGTAAATGAAAAAATTGTGTTGTACAACAGTTTTCCCCAATCAAGTTCTGTATGTTTATAAATAAGGGGAGACCTGAGAGCCCTTCCAGGGCCTGAAGGGGCTCAGGAGAGCTGGGGAGGGACTGGGGACAAGGGATGGAGGGACAGGACACAGGGAATGGTTTAGGTGGGACACTGGGAAGGAATTCCTGGCCAGGAATGCTGGGAATGTCCAGCCTGGAGAAGAGAAGGATCCAGGAAGACCTGAGAGCAAATTCCAGAGCCTAAAGGGGCTCCAGGAGAGCTGGGGAGGGACTGGGGACAAGGGACAGCACACAGGGAATGGCTTCCCACTGCCAGAGGGAAGGGATGGGTGGGATGCTGGGCAGGAATTCTCAGTTATGAGTCTGGTGAATCCCTTTTCACAATATTAACAACTCAAACCAGTTGGTTTAGAGCAGCTCCAACAAATGGGAACTCCTTAAAGAAACACCTTACTGTGGGAGGGAAGTTTAACAAAGTTCAGGAGCCAAAACACCTCTCTGTAACCTGGAGCAGTCTCTGTGGTGCCAGGGGAAGTGTTGGCAGAGGGAAGGACAGAGAGACAGGGAAGGCAGGACCCCACCAGCACTCACCTCCAGGTCCTGGGAGAGGTCCCAGAGGCAGATCTGGCCGTCGTGGCAGCCGGTGACAATGACCCGGTCCAGGAGCAGCAGGGAGGACACACAGTGTGTGGGGGCACGGCGGCCCCACAGCACGATGGGCAGCACCAGGCTGTTCCCTGCCATGCTGCTGGGCCACCTGGGACAGGGGAGAGGCACAGTGTCACCCACAGCACGATGGGCAGCACCAGGCTGTTCCCTGCCATGCTGCTGGGCCACCTGGGACAGGGGAGAGGCACAGTGTCACCCACAGCACGATGGGCAGCACCAGGCTGTTCCCTGCCATGCTGCTGGGCCACCTGGGACAGGGGACAGCAGCCATGTCACTGCCCTGCAGGGGCACAGTGTCTCCCTGAGCCATGGAACAGCAACCATGTCACTGCCCTGCGGGGGCACAGTGTCCCCCACAGCACCAGGCTGTTCCCTGCCATGCTGCTGGGCCACCTGGGACAGGGGACAGCAGCCAGGTCACTGCCCTGCAGGGGCACAGTGTCCCCCAGAGCCCAGAGACATGGCCACAGTGACGTGGATGTGTCACACAGCGCAGCCCTGCAGGGACACAGCCTGCCCCAGAGCACAGAGACATGGCCATGGTGACAAGGCCACAGTGACCCCATGGATGTGTCACACAGCCCAGCCCTGCAGGGACACAGTGTCACCCAGAGACATGGCCACAGTGACAGGGCCACAGTGACATGGATGTGTCACACAGCCCAGCCCTGCAGGGACACAGTGTCACCCAGAGCCCAGAGACATGGCCACAGTGACAAGGCCACAGTGACAAGGCCATGGTGACCCTGGATGTGTCACCCATCACCCCTGCAGGGGCCCCGCAGAGCTCCCTCCTCCCTCCCCTTCCCCCAGGGACCAAAGGGCATTCCTTCCTCAGACAACCCTCCCAAACTCTTCCTTACAGCTCGCAGGCAAAACTTCACAGGCTTTGCATCCAAACAGCACAGCCCCGGGACCTTTTCTGCCAAAATAATTCTTTTTTAGAGCCACTTTGAAGTGACAAATGTTTTAAGAAGCCCCAGGGCTGCAGCAGTTACTGCACAGATGATATTATTATATATCTGTTATTATTATCCATCTGATATTATTATATATATCTGATATTATTATCTATCTCATTTATTATTTATCTGATATTATTATCCATCTGATATTACTATATATCTGCTATCACCACGTATCTGACAGTACTAATTGCCTGATAATCAGATATTTATGTTGGACTAAGGCATGTCCTGCATTAGGTGAAACCAGCCATGTGACATCCCCTGATAAAGTGGATTTTGGCCATTCTCCAGCAGGAAAGAGGCCCAACTTTATCTTTACAGCAACATTTGGGATCTTATAAAGATATTGCCACCAACAACAGGGAGACATTGAACCTGTCACCGGGCCAGGATTGTCTCAGTGCTTGGGAAGTGCAAAGAAAACACAAACTCAGGTTGTGGCAATAAACCCCAGCTGGATCAGCACGAGATCTAAAGCCCCAAACAACCCTCTGTTGTTGGGAACAACATTCCCAGCTTGCCAAGTTTGCAGAACTGACATTTCCTTATCAGTGGAAAGGTTGGGTTAAATAAATGGCTGAGCTCTCCAAACCCTCTGCCTGCTGCAGGTTCATGTTCTGAGCTCTCCAAACCCTCTGCCTGCTGCAGGTTCATGTTCTGAGCTCTCCAAACCCTCTGCCTGCTGCAGGTTCATGTTCTGAGCTCTCCAAACCCTCTGCCTGCTGCAGGTTCATGTTCTGAGCTCTCCAAACCCTCTGCCTGCTGCAGGTTCATGTTCTGAGCTCTCCAAACCCTCTGCCTGCTGCAGGTTCATGTTCTGAGCTCTCCAAACCCTCTGCCTGCTGCAGGTTCATGTTCTGAGCTCTCCAAACCCTCTGCCTGCTGCAGGTTCATGTTCTGAGCTCTCCAAACCCTCTGCCTGCTGCAGGTTCATGTTCTGAGCTCTCCAAACCCTCTGCCTGCTGCAGGTTCATGTTCTGAGCTCTCCAAACCCTCTGCCTGCTGCAGGTTCATGTTCTGAGCTCTCCAAACCCTCTGCCTGCTGCAGGTTCATGTTCTGAGCTCTCCAAACCCTCTGCCTGCTGCAGGTTCATGTTCTGAGCTCTCCAAACCCTCTGCCTGCTGCAGGTTCATGTTCTGAGCTCTCCAAACCCTCTGCCTGCTGCAGGTTCATGTTCTGAGCTCTCCAAACCCTCTGCCTGCTGCAGGTTCATGTTCTGAGCTCTCCAAACCCTCTGCCTGCTGCAGGTTCATGTTCTGAGCTCTCCAAACCCTCTGCCTGCTGCAGGTTCATGTTCTCAGCATCCCAAACCCTCTGCCTGCTGCAGGTTCATGTTCTCAGCTCTCCAAACCCTCTGCCTGCTGCAGGTTCATGTTCTCAGCATCCCAGCCAGGACTCCCTGGGAAATAGTTTAAAATATGGATGTTTTCCTTGGTTTTTTTTGATATAGACACACTTGGAGCCAACCTGCAGGACTGGCATTGCCCACAGGTTGCTGCCAACCACCCACCAGGACCCAGGGAGGTTTTCCATCCTTGTCCATCCCTGGAAAAGTCCAAGGATGGGACTTGGAGCAAGTTGGTGTGACCTGGGAGGTGTCCCTGCCATGGCAGGGTGGGGTGGGATGATCCCAAAAATCCCTTTATCCCAAACCATTCTGGGATCCTGTGAGTCCCTTTTCCCAGAGGAAGCTCCAGATTTCCCTGGAATTGGTGGGAATTTAACCCAATAACCTCCAGCCCCACTGGGAATTCTCACACAGGGTTTGATGCCTCCACTTTGAGGCAGAGTCAGGTTTGATATAAAGAGATTTTGCTCCCACCATCCTTTGGATGCTCAGGGAATCCCAGAGTGGTTTGGGTTGGAAAGGATTGAAGGATTTAAAGGATCATCTTGGTCCAATGGGCAACAAAAAATATAAATACAGGCCTAAAATCAAGCCTTTGATCCACTGTAACCCCATAACCCACACCTGGCCCTGCAGTGTTAATTGTTATGTAATGTTGGATCAATTGTTCTGTCTGCACAGACACAACAGGGAAAAGGGATTCATTACAATGTCAGACAACACAGGGACACACAGAGAGCAAAAAGGGATTCATTAGGAATGTCAGACAACACAGGGACACACAGAGAGCAAAAAGGGATTCATTAGGAATGTCAGACAACACAGGGACACACAGAGAGCAAAAAGGGATTCATTACAATGTCAGACAACACAGGGACACACAGAGAGCAAAAAGGGATTCATTAAAATGTCACAACACAGGGACACACAGCTAAAACAGGACTTGATTTACAGTGAAGTAATCAGAAAAATGGAATAAAACCTGCAATAAAGTGCTCAGATGAAACAGAATTATCAACAGGAAGAACAGGAACATTGAAATTGAGGAAGAATATCCATTTAACTCTTTTAGCAGCCAGTTTGGGGGAGGAAATAAATCACCAGTGACTCAAAGTGAGCTGAGAAATGCCAGTAAGGAACACAAAACCCTCTTCCTGTTCCCCTCATGTCCTGCAGCTCCCAGGCCAGGGACAGGTCTCATGTCCCCACGTCACTTGGGTGGTAAAAAAGCTGCTTTTTTACTAAATGGAGCAACTCCCCTAAGAGGGCACCAAATTATTGCCTGAAATTGTGCATTTTGTGCCCTCCCAAACCACTCCTGAACCCCCCCAGAACGGTGAATGAAGTGAATTTCCAGAGGGAACACCTGGGATATTTCAACATGCAGGAGCACAAGGACAGAACTAACCCAAGACACAGATCACAGCTCACCCAGACACAGATCACAGCTCACCCAGACACAGATCACAGCTCACCCAGACACAGTTCCCAACTAACCCACACACAGTTCCCAACTGACCCAGACACAGTTCCCAACTGACCCAGACACAGTTCCCAACTAACCCACACACAGTTCCCAACTAACCCACACACAGTTCCCAACTGACCCAGACACAGTTCCCAACTAACCCACACACAGTTCCCAACTAACCCACACACAGTTCCCACCTAACCCACACACAGTTCCCAACTAACCCACACACCGTTCCAAACTACCCCAGGCCAGTTCCCAACTAACCCACACACAGTTCCCAACTAACCCAGACACAGTTCCCAACTAACCCAGACACAGTTCCCAACTAACCCACACACAGTTCCCAACTGACCCACACACAGTTCCCAACTAACCCACACACAGTTCCCAACTAACCCAGGCCAGTTCCCAACTAACCCAGGCCAAGCTCAGATTTCCCATGCAAAGACATTCCCTGATATTCCCAGAATATTCCACTGAAAGGCTTTGGCAGGGAGACGACAAAGCAGCTCTACCTTTTTCCTTCTGGTTTCTGCCCCTGGCCCAGCAGAGCCTTGAGGAAAAACCTCCTTTTGAGGGAAAGCCACATTGTAATCCCCAGGGGTTTGGGATGCTGGAGCTCCAACTGGGAGCCCCAAAGCCCTGAGTGAGCAGCTCATCAATAACTCCCTGCTCCACAGCCATGGGGACAGAGGCAGGAGCAGCCAGGGAATCATTCCACATGGATTGTCACATCCCTGCTATTTATAGTGCTCAGGAACTCCTGCAGGGAAGTGGAGCTGCCACCAGCAAAGTTGTTCCTGTTGATGCTTCCCTGTCTGTCCTGGGGGTGGGAAATTCAGCTCACAAGGGCCAGAGTTTCAGTTTGCTTCCCCAAAGTGTTGCCCGATACACAGAGACACAAACCAACAGAATGTCAGCTTATGCAGTGCTTTATTCAAAGGGCCCTGGGAACCTGGGGATCAGTATCCCAAATCAGGATTCCAACGGACCATTTTCACAGACAGCTTATATACTTTTCTTACAAAGGCATAGTACATGAGACCACATAATCTCATCCATAAATTGGTTTCATGAGTTATATACATACAATTGGCAATCATCTTTAAAGATAATAGATTTACCAGGCCTGTCTGGCACAGGATACTGTTTAACTGATTTCTCCTGCACCAGACCCCAAGGCTCTTTACATATGTTGATTCTAAACTTATCTCTAAGCAACAGTTTGTTCTTCCTTCATGTTCTATATACTTTTACTAATTCCTTGATTATTGTCCCTCTGTTCTCAGCACATTCCCGACAGTTTCTAGGGCCCCACGAATGTTTCAAGTTACCCCACCTCAGGCCTGGCTGAGCAATTCAGACCTTAGCATAACTACTTCTACATTAGCATTTTTAATGTATTTCTATTATATTTGCAACA
>VWZD01012455.1:5203-30187 GCA_013396695.1 Sakesphorus luctuosus
AAGTTATTTTATGTTTGGATCCAACTGACATAAAAATGTAACATAATTTGAAGTATTCCTGGTGCTTTATGTCTATGTGGTATAAATTCACCAAAAAAAATATATGAGCATGACAGCTAGATACTTGTGTTACCTGTTTTGACAATCACATTATTGTTCCAGTGGAACTACATGCTTTCAAGCTGTCATTGTGTGATGTATGTCAGTTGCAGTACTCCTTTGCAGGACCAAATTAAATTTAAAAATTATAATCTACCAAAGTTTTGATTGTCAATTTTTGACAGTGTTCTTCCATCAATTCTTTCTTCTTTCTTATGACTTGAGATCACCAGTACCGGCTGTGTGCTTCTTGATAAGCTCTTTGCCTTCAATGAACCACAAATTAGTGCTTTCAGTTTCCACTTGCAAAACTAAACCCATGAAATGTTATTACACTATATGCATATAGACCTCTCTTTGTCCAATTTAATCACTATTTTTGGACTTCATGTAAAAAAATGACAGGCTATAATCAATATAAAAGTGCCCTCTATATCACAGGTTACTTCTGCAACTGAGACATAATTTCTTTAAATTGAATGTAAGACATCTTTAAAATTTAGTCATAAGATAAACCTATCCCAATTAGACTAATTTTAAGATTTTCTGGAGTAACTGGCAAGTCAAATTAATATTTAAAATTAACTTTTCCAGTCATAGTTATTTTTAAGACAAATCTGTGATCATGTAAGAAGATTAAATGGTAAAGTTACAATAATATTCCAATATGGTTACAATTGGGATTATTTTTTTTTTATGGAATAAGGGTGTATTTGCTGTTAGAATAGAATAGCCTTAGATATATGTTAGGATGTAAGCATTTTTAGCATGCCAGGTAGTAGAAGAAATCATTACTTCTTTAAAGTAGGTGTCCACAAAGGGAGTTAGGATTTTAATGATATCATTACTTGCTTCACCTTCTTATCTGCATACCTACCTGTACACCAGCATGAAGTTAACCATGAAAGACAAATTTGAGTGTGATGCTATGATGTCTTTATGGCAGTGAATTGCATTGTTTTGAGTATATGCCTGAAATGAAACTGAAGCTGATTCCAAGATTCTCTCTTACTAAAGTACCTTTGAGCAGTCTTTTATTGCAACCCAAGTGAAGTTTGATCTTTTATGACCTTTTATCCTCTTAGGTTACTTCCTGACCTTTTTGGAACCAGTAAACAACATCACTGTAGTCCAGGGGCAAACAGCAATCCTCCACTGCAAGGTAGCAGGAAATCCATCTCCGAATGTCAGATGGCTGAAAAATGATGCTCCAGTGGTTCAGGAGCCAAGACGGATCATCATCAGAAAAACAGATTATGGTTCACGTCTGCGAATCCAAGATCTGGATACCACAGACACAGGATACTACCAGTGCGTGGCTTCAAATGGGATGAAGACAATAACTGCAACAGGAGTGTTGTTTGTCAGGCTTGGTGAGTTCCTGGCTTTCATAATTATTCAGTCTGCTTTATAGAATATGTGTTAGTTTTCACAATAGCATCAGGAGAAATTAATTTGAAGCTTTAAGAAGAATTCTCAACACAAAGGGAAATACATCAAATCATGGCCTGGGGCCTCTCATCCAGCACAGAACTTCTTGGTTGAACTTGATACCCCTTTACTGGTAATAAAAGAAAGTAAATACAGATGTAATGTTCTGCAAATACATAGTGAATAAAAAAAAAAATTGAAGGAGTGCCAGTGTAAAATACAAAAAGGTAACATTTCGTTGCCTGGAGTTTTTATTCAACTGCTCAACTCAGTCTGTAAAAAATAAACAAACTGAAGAGAAGAATGAGAAGCCATTTTCTAAGTCATGTTCATAGTGCTGTGCCCATCCTTGTGAAATATCGCTTCAGTACTGCTGTGTGAAGCCTCCCATTTTGTCCTTAAGCAGAAGTACTTATATTGCATTTTGGAGACTTAATCATACAGCCCAAAAGCCAAGCTTTTATTCATTTGGCTTCTGGAGCAATGGGAAAAGAAAAAACAATGCAGATATGTTTTCCTAAAAATGTATTCTTTTTAATGTAATTAGTTAACTCCACAGTTTAGTTTGTAGTGATTCACTAAGTGCTGGGTATTGAACATTGTTCCTGCTATGACAAAAGTTAAGTATCCCCTTGCCACATGATAAACTCTGATAATAGGCCTGAGATGAGGCTTATTAAAAGGTAAGGGATGTGTCAAGATAGCACCTTGTCTTTTTAACAGCCTGTGTCTTTTATAGTGGAAGATACTTTCTAATAAAAATTAAATCCATGCAAGTGGTTGCCTGAGCAGACAGCAGATTCATGTGATTTTTATTTGTGGCTTTGAAAATAGCAGTATATAATTATGTGCAGGAATGCAGAGGGTTTTGATTGAATCTTGAGACAAACTTTCCTTAAAGAGACAGTTTCCTTTAAACTGCTATTGACTTTTTATGATGTTGTCCTTGAGCTGAACTTGTCAGTAATGTTTGTTTGTTTGTTTTATGTTTACAGGTCCAACAAACAGTCCAAATCACAATCTTCAGTAAGTACTCTTTGGAAAATACTTAATGCACTCTGGCCACCTTTGTTCTGTGAGAATTTAGTTCATAAACTCAGTAAATGCTGCCTTCAACCACAGTGTTCTTGCTAACATTATCTAATTTGATCAAAGCTCACGGAACGGACAAAACTTTGTCAGACAGAGGTAGCATTGTGCTGCAGTGAGTTTTGATTTGATTGAGTTTTCTTAAGCAACTTCTGCTTGGTTATTTAATATTTTGGACAACAAAATAGTACGAAGTCACAGTGTTTGAACAGTAATTGTTTACAGGGTAAGTATGGGCTGGAAGAATGGTTAAAAATGAATGGGTAAAATGCTTAGGTTGCTGTGGTTATGAATTTACCCATGTTATATTATTATAACTTGAAAAGTCAAGTAAAGTAAGACTAGAATCCTTTCTCTGAGTAGCTAGGTAGCTACTATTTTTAAGTATCATTTTGATTTGACTGGTGATTTGGTGATTTCTGTTAGGTGCCTGAGCTCACTTACTGATTCAGTCATAAGGATGAAAATAGAATCATAGAATAGTCTGGATTGCAAGGGACCTTAAAGATCATCTAGTTTCAACTCTTCTGCCATGGATGGGGACACCTTCCATTGTATCAGGTTGCCCAATGCCCCATACAGCCTGGCCTTAACCACTTCCAGGAATGGGGCATCCACAGCTTCCCTGGGCAACCTGTTGCAGTGCCGAGTAAAGAATTTCTTCCTAACATCTAATCTAAACCTTCCCTCTTCTGGTTAAAAACCATTGCACCTTGTCCTGCACTATCTACCAGTATAAGAAGTTCCTCTTCTTCCCTTTTATAAGGATCCTATAAGTACTGGAAGGCTGTGGTGGGATCTCCCCATAGCCTTCTCTTTCTCTAGGCTGAACAACTCTAATTCTCTCAGCCTGGCTCCATGGCCCTCCTGTGGAACCACTCTGACAGACTCACATCCTTCTTGTGCTGAGGACTCCAGAACTGGAAGCACCACTCCAGGTGTGGTCTCATGAGGGCAGAGTAGAGAGGGAAAATCAATTCCCTCAATCTGCTTGGCCACACTGCTTTTGATGCAGCCCAGGACGTGGTTGGCCTTCCAGGCAGTGAGTTCACACTATTGATTCACGTCCAGATTTTCATCTATGAAAAACCCCTAGTCCTTCTCCATAGGACTTGTCTCAATGACCTTTTCTCCCAGTCAGTACTCACATTTAGGATTGCTCTGACAGAGGTGCAAGACCTTGCACGTGGACTTGTAGAACTTCATGAAGTTCTCAGAGCCCACTTCTCAAGTTTGTCTGAGTCCCTCTGGATGGCATCCTGTCATTCTGTGGTGTCATCTCCAAGCTTTCTAAGGGTGTACTCAATCCCACTGTCTGTGCCATTGATGAAGATGCTGAAGAGCTGTAGTCCCAAGACAGAGCCCTGAGAGACACCACTCATCACTGGCTTCCGTCTGGACACAGAGCCATTCACCACAAATCTCTAGCGGCATCCATCCAGTCAGTTCCTTATCCACTGCATAGTCCATCAAATAAATATCTCTCCAACTTGCAGATAAGGCCATCATGTGGGATGGTGCTGAGGCCTATAGAAGTCTAGATATATGACATCTGTTGGTCTTGTCTTGTCAGTTGTTGTTGTCATGCCATCATAGAAGGCCACCAGACTAGTCAGGCACAATTTGCCCTTAGTAAAGCCATGCTGGTTGCCTTGGATCACCTTCTTGTCTTTCATATGCCTTAGCATACCTTCTGGGAGGATCCACTTCATGATCTTCCCATGGCCAGAGATGAGGCTCACCAGTCTGTAATTCTTCAGATTTTCCTTTTTGCCTCTTTCTGAAAAAGGGAGCGGTGTTCCCTTTTTACAATCACCAGTGACTTTGCCTGACCACCATGACTTTTCAAATATGATGAAGAGTGGTTTGGCAAAACATCAGCCAGTTCCCTCAGGACACTGAGATGCATGTCGTCAGGTCCCATAGGCTTGGGGATATTCAGCTGCATCACATGGTTCCAGACTTGCTCTTCACTTATAATGGGAGGGACTTCACTCGCTCCATACCCACACAGAGGACTAAGGACTTAAGAGAAATGGAAAGCTTGACTACCAGTGAAGACAGGTAAAAAAATCATATCTCATCCTTCTTGCTCATTCTCCTTGGCCTTTGTTTTCTGGCTTGTGTCAGATAGCAATGACTATGTAATAGAACTGATCTTTATGTATTAATTTAAATACTGTGAATTGTTTAATTTCTTGAAATAGATTCTGCTGCTGATAAACTAATGGAGAGTGCAGTCTGAGGCCTTTTTATGTTAGTGACATAAAATTAGTATAGATGATGGAATAGTTAAAAATAAGAGTAAAAGCAAATTTGTAAAGATGTGGATACTTTTTAGAAGTACTTTATGGATCAGTGTTTGTGATCTCTGAAATCCCAATGACCTGAGTGGAAACATTTTACATAGCTGCAGTGGGATGACCATTCATCCTCATCATCATGTCTAGGCTTCGCAAACAAAGATGTGTGAAGGGCTCTGCCCACATAGGTGTGCCCTTTGAGCCTGCACAGTGGATTTTTTAGGTGAGGCACAGCATGCATGAAACTGTCCCCACCCTTTAACTCCTAAAGTTCATCTACCACAGCCAAGCGAGCTTGGACAGTGAGAGTGAAGTCCTCAGAGCTAGAACTTACAGCTCTCGGTATTCCCAGGAGGTCTCCCATCCAAGTACTAACGGGGCCCAACCCTGCTAGCTTCTGAGAGCAGGTGAGATCGGGCATCAGAGTGGCATGGCCGTAGTTTGGGATGATCATTAATCTATCAATCTTGCATGTACCTCACTCAATTGTTCTACACACAGAATCACACAATATGCTGAGTTGGAAGAGACACACAAGAATGATCAAGTCCAACTCTTAGCCCTGCACAGGACCATCCCCAAAAGTTACACCATGTGCCTGAGAGTATTGTCCAAATGCTTCTTGAACTGTCAGGCTTGGTGCTGCAACCACTTCCCTGGGAAACCTCTTCCAGTGTCCAACCACATTCTGAGTGAAGAATCTTTTTCTAATATCCAACTTAAACTTCCCCTGACACAACTTTAGGCCACTCCCTCAGGTCCTCTCACTGGTCACGAGAGTGCCCCTCCTCTTCCCCTCATGAGGAAGATGCAGACTGCAGTGAAGTCTCCCCTCAGTCTCCTCTTCTCCAGGTTGAACAGACCAAGTGACCTCAGCTGCTCCTCATACTGGACCAAGGCTTCCAGCTCCTCTTATTTGTTCCTCATGCTGTGTATATTGGTGTAGAAACTTTTCAGATATGGTTCGTTGTAGCAACACCTCATGAAGCAGATTGGGGGATCCCAGTAGTGCTTGTTTCTTCAAGTTTTGACACACCAGTCTGTTCTTATAACTGAGAAGCCTGGTTTTTCCCCTTTCCCCAAGCTACTTAAAATCTCTGCAAATGAGCCTTGCTACCTCCTCTGCTAGAATATCTTTTCCCCTCTGAGAAAGGTGCATCCTGTCAAATGTCAGTAGACCAGGTGTTGAGTAGATCATCCCATGATCAAAAACCCCCAAATTATTCTGATTACACCAACCTTGGGGCCACTCATTGATCTGATGGATCTGCCTGTTCCTATAAATACTATTTCTTGTTACCAGAAGAATTGAGGAAATCACTACCTGTGCTCCTAATCCCTCTATCAATTGTCCCAGGGCCCTGAAGTCTCTTTTGATTGTCCTCAGACTTCTTTTGTTATTTGGTCACTGCCAGTTTGAATGACCAATNTGTATATTGGTGTAGAAACTTTTCAGATATGGTTCGTTGTAGCAACACCTCATGAAGCAGATTGGGGGATCCCAGTAGTGCTTGTTTCTTCAAGTTTTGACACACCAGTCTGTTCTTATAACTGAGAAGCCTGGTTTTTCCCCTTTCCCCAAGCTACTTAAAATCTCTGCAAATGAGCCTTGCTACCTCCTCTGCTAGAATATCTTTTCCCCTCTGAGAAAGGTGCATCCTGTCAAATGTCAGTAGACCAGGTGTTGAGTAGATCATCCCATGATCAAAAACCCCCAAATTATTCTGATTACACCAACCTTGGGGCCACTCATTGATCTGATGGATCTGCCTGTTCCTATAAATACTATTTCTTGTTACCAGAAGAATTGAGGAAATCACTACCTGTGCTCCTAATCCCTCTATCAATTGTCCCAGGGCCCTGAAGTCTCTTTTGATTGTCCTCAGACTTCTTTTGTTATTTGGTCACTGCCAGTTTGAATGACCAATAGTAGATACTAATCAGAAGGCCTTATTAGACTGGAGAGTTTCCCAGTAGTGTCCCTTACCCAAGCCCCTGGGAGACAGCAGCTTTCCCTGTGACCTGGCTCTGTTCTGCATATCTGGCCCTGCATTGCCCTTAGAAGGGAGTCTCCTATTACAACTACCCTTTTTCTACTGTTAACAGAGGATGCAGGTTACAGATGGTGTTATTTTAGGAGGCCCCACTTCCCCAGAAGGACCTTTGTCCACCTCATCAGTTGTCTGCCCTTCTAGTCCCAGAGCTTCATAGCTGTTGTAGAAGGTACCAGTCCTACCTGTCATATTTTGAGAAGAAGGAGGAACCTTCCTGCTGATATATGTAGGGACCCACTTCCAGCCTTCAGCTTTAACAGATCCTTGACTCACAGTCCTTTGACTAATTACTCCACAGAGTTTTGATTCCATCTGCTTCTCCACTACAATTGAGGTTTGACACTTGGGAGTCTTGGAGCTGTAGTGTCTCTGAAAATAATCAGTGTCTTGATCTTGCTCATACACCTGAACTCTATGAAGCCTGTTCATTTCTGCCCATAGCTCCTTTACCTGATGACACAGCTCTTTAACCATGGCACACCTTCTTGCAAACTAACTGTTTGTCTGAAGAGGCATCAGGCACACCTGGCAACCTGTAACGTGGAGAGCTGCATCTGCCATCAGCAGGTCTGGCAGTCTGGAGATTCTGGCTTGGTTGGTTCAGTGACTCCCACAGCTCTAAAGGATTGAGCTTCACAGCTCAGGTCATCAACCATAACTGAGGAAACTTAAAGTAGTACACTAATAATATTTCATCTGAAAGGATCTCTTGGTCTTCCTTACCAGCTACTGAGTCTGTTTGCTGCCTCTATTGGCTGCTCCCAGATCGTCAGAGAGGAGTCCTTGCTGCTCACCCTGCCTGCCTGAACTGCTGTGCAAAATTGCTGTGCCTCGCTCTCACTGACATGCCAAAGCCCTGTTTGCCCTCTCCTGTTCACTGTGCTCTGGGTCAGTCATGCTCTCTAGAGCCATTTAAATCTCCCCTGGTTGCTCACAGCACCAGGCCCTCCTTGCCTGGTTGTTTGCCAAGGGCTTCTGAATCCTCACAAGGCTGCTTCCTGGGTATTCCTGGACTCGAGACCTCTCTGCACAGCTCAATCTGACCCCAAACCCTCTTTTAGTCACTGCTGCTGCTGCCTTGCCAACTAAGCCACATAGTACACAATCTTGTATTTTACATGCACAGAAAGGGTAAGTACATTTAAAGGATTTCCCTATGTCCTTAGTCTGGCCAGGACAGGGTTAATTTTTGCACTAGCCAGGGTGGGGCATGGCTGGGACCCAGAGGTTATTCTATATCACAAGGCAGTTTCTGGGGTTGGAGTAAGGGCTCACTTCAAGGTCAGGGGAGAGAGGGGTAGTTGAGTCAGGCTCCAGAGTGAGCATGTGCATGGGAATTTCTTACCTCTCTCTGTTATAAGCTTTTGTTAATATTGATTCTGTTACTGTTTGGGTTTTTTAATCTCATTGCTGCTTCCAGTAAATTATTCTTATCTCAACCTGTCATCTTTACCTTTTGTGCTTCCAGTTCTCCTTTCCAGCCCCTTGAAAGGGAGGGGCAGGAGGGAAGAAGTGAGAGGCGCCTGGTTTACAGTGGTTTCAGTGGGACCACTAAATTGGGGAATATCACTCCTAAACCATGACACAATATGATAGGGATTTAACACATTTTCATGTCTTCTTACAATTGATTGAAACCAGGTGTTCATGACAGAATACAAAAAAAAAATCACTTTTGTAACACTGAAATCCTACTTCAGTTCTTACAGCACTTTAGAACACTGTTATGCATGTATTCTACAAAGGAGAAAAGTAGTGAGATAGCAGGAAACTCAGATCTTTCATGAGATCAGAAGGCAGAGACTGGTACAAGACACAGCAAAATGAAATAGTGAAGCTCTGAGTTGAAGTTCAAACATCAGTCCTCAAATGTGACTGAAGCATAGTAAGTTCTGAGCATAAGATGTAAAGCTGGAAACCAAGTTTTACATTGATCACTTTTTGTTATAGTGCAAGTAATTTGATTTCTTTTGGTTTCCCTAGCATTTCCTAAATGCTTCTCCTGTACTGAGGATGAACTTACTAATACTTTATAAATATCAACAAAAATGAAACATTTCAACCAATATAGTGAAAAAATACTATATATGTGGCATATAGTTCTTAATTATATGCTCTCCTTTACATGAAAGTATTTTTCATCCTGGTTTTGCCTAGGTTTTGAATGGTTTGCTATTCAACCCTTGCTGGTTTTGAACCCTAAATTAAAATAAAGAAAGAATTAACTAAAAAGAGGGGGAAAAATGATCTGTTATTTGGCTTCTGACACTTCAAAATTGATCTTGTACCACTGGTTTTGGTGGTGGACTTGGAAGCAATAGTGTGCCATCAGTGTTTTGGACCTGTCACTGACAAGTGAAGTGAGGACTGCATAGCTGATAGATTATTTTCTTTTTATTAGCCACTAGATGGAAGAGAAAGCTGAAACTTCAGAAAAGCAAGGTCAGGTCAAAGGTCTAGTAAGAATTCATGAGAGACTTATCATAGAACATCCAGGAGCTTTTGGGATTTACAGATCTTTGCTTCATTACTTGCCTATTTCTGTTTGCTTGGTTTTTTTTTTCTTTTTTTTTTTGTTTGTTATCTTTCCTATTTTGCCAGGTTTTATATACCTTTCCAATGTTCCTATTTTTCTTTTGATCTCTTTTTTAATTTTATTGTCTTTTCACAATTATTTCCATGTTCCTCTGCTGCATGTCTCCTAAGTAAGTCTTTCAAATAAAATGCTGTATTTTGGCAGTATAATTATTTTCTTCTCAGAAACTGATTATGATCTTTTTTTTTTCTAACTCAATATTTCGTATAAAGTCATCTAGGTAATTTCGTAAGCCAGAAAAGAGGAAGGGCAAAAAAGGCAAAAGAATGCCTAACTGCTTGGGAAGAGCTCTCATGGAACAAAGGACTCTTTCTGTTTGCTGTCTGCACCGAGCAGTCTTGAGTTGAGCCATGCGAGAACTGTTACTGCTGGTAGTAATTCTTAAAAAAAAGACATGCTTCTATGGGAACACTGAAACATAAGCCTATTGTAACTTGGCTTGAAACTTACCTAATGAATTTTTAAGGAATAAGAAACATTACCTATATGGATACCACGTATTTTTATGCAGTCCATGCTGTGGATTTCCAGAAATTACCTACAATTAAATATTGACAGAGATGAAATTTGTTTTATACAGTCAGACTTGCCAGTGCAAAGAAGGGTCCTGGTCTTCAGGTAGCGAAGGTGAGACATTTTCATAAAAATCTAAAAGTAAAAATTGTCAACCAAATTCATAGTCTTCAAGAGCTGCGGATTTTTTAAGAGGTCTTTATTTTTTATTAAGGTCCAGATGTGTAAAGATTTCTAGGGATTTTTGTGTAGAAAAGAAATAAAATCTCTTCAAATTAGTTTATTTGTTAAAAGTATTAAAATTATCAAAAGTATTAGTAGCTAGTAAAAATTAATTTACAAAGGAAATAAAACAGTCAAAAAAATAGTCTCTGACTAGCCTTTGCTGTCCAGAGGACTATGCTGCTAGAGGACTAGAGTATGACCCAGCAATCCTTTCACTCACTGCATTATGGTTTTACCTTTTGTATCATTAATTTTATTAGCTTTTACTTTTCAAAAGGAAGAGATTCTGTCTGTTCAAGGTACAAGTGTGTGAAAATAAAATAAATGGTTAGCAATTACTGGGGAACTTTTTTTAACATGATTTAAAATAAAGCAATGTACAAAGCAATACAGACTCATTTGGAGTCTAAGAGTAGGAGGGCAGAAACCATTGTCTTCCTTTCTATAGGTGTTGCTCTTACAAGATAATGTCATCCTGAAAGTTTGTATGTTCTCTAGTCTAATATATTTGGCTTTTGAATTGAATGGTTAGATTGAATTTTACCCATTGGGCAGATTTCTATTTTAAACCAGTTTAGATTTCTTATTAAGGCCATAACTGTGGTGGTGCCACCTTGGAGGAAACTTGGGATGGAAGATATCTGACAGTTTGTTGGCTCTCAGGGCTTCTGGAAAATCTTTAGCAGAAATGAGGAAGGCAAAGCAGAATACAGGCCAAAAGAGGTACCTATAAGCTCTGCCCTTGCAAAGTGTAGATGAAACTGGCTCTGTTACCAGTGCTTCACTTTTCTGTATGACCCTTCTGCAATCTGAATGCTAGGAGGTAAACATTTCCTTACAGATCCCTATGCAGGGGAAATGGTCTTTCCAAGAAACTTTGAAAAGTCCCTGTTTTATTGAACTCTGATGTAGATCAGTTCTGGGTATGCAACCTTTTATGCCTGTATTCTGTACCTGTAAAAGGAGAAATAGGTGGGAAGAAACACTGTTATAAAATATAAATTATCATTCTTTTGGGGAGGAATTTTTGATGTATTAATTACTCAGAATAAATTTGCATGCTCTTGTGCCTGATTTTCTTCAAGAAGTTTCAGATGACAGTAAATTTTTTAAAATTCAGTCCATTCAAGAAAAAGAATGAAGCAATTGTGGTTAAGGAAAAAACCCAGTTCTTTCAAACAGTGTAAAATAGAATGTCTAAAAAACTAGTAACGCATCAGTGTTAAAACTCTAGTGAGGAGCCCTGAGACTGAGAATTTGCTCTTCATGCTCTGCATATCCCATGGCTTTTATTACATAGCCAAAGCACAACTTTTCTGTGACCCCTAACGGGGATCTTCTCCATAATGTGAGGGACACTCATAATGTCTTTACGTAATAATAAGATGGGATGGAGAATATAGGGTCTTGGGAAAGAAGGTGGAAAGGAGTGAATCATCAGAGCACTTCACTCTCAGGCCACCTCCCAGCCCATGACTGGGGTCTTCCAGGTAAAAAACAGAAACTGAGGGGGCAAATAATTATGTAAACTGAATCTGCCTGGTAAGACAAAGGTGGCTAATGTCACAGTAAAAAAGTGAGAATGCTTTCCTTATCATCAAAGAGTGTCACCACTCATCATCCTTTCCTCAGGTGGTGTGGCAAATATTCTTTAGTCTCAGTGCAGTTCAGTCATTAGTGACATTGTTAATCTTGTAAATTATACAAGATTATCTTAAAATTCACATAAACAGATGTTTTTATAATCAATACAATGTTGTTTCAACTCTGAAGTTACATTGTTTATTCAGGCCCAAGGGGATAAGGTGTTTGATGATGGGCTCCTCCAGAATGACATGCATGTATTTTGTTTCATCTAAATATTTAAATGGCGGAGACAACTATATTTGAACTATATATATTTTTCTAAGATGTTGGTGGTAGCGTCTTGAAGTT
This sequence comes from Sakesphorus luctuosus, assembly GCA_013396695.1. Lineage (NCBI taxonomy): Eukaryota > Metazoa > Chordata > Aves > Passeriformes > Thamnophilidae > Sakesphorus > Sakesphorus luctuosus. The sequence continues at coordinate 17,449 of VWZD01012455.1, forward strand.
ACAGAATAACCACATACTTTGTGTTCTCATTTCCTGTTTTAATCAAGGAAGAAGAAGAATTTAGTGATTAAAACACTGGACTGTAAATTTAGAGGGTTGGATCAATTTCTGACTATATTCCTGTCTCTGTATGTGATGGCATCAAGTCGTTTAACCTTTATCTCTCCATCTTTTGTACATCAAATGGAGATGGTGGACCTTGGGAATTTTTTGCCTTCCTCTACTACGGGATCAGATAAGTTCAAAATGTTTAGGGTACATTCTCTCCCTATAAAACATGGAATGTTATTCCTGCTTTATGAGTGAGGAACTGAGGCACAGATTATCTTCGGCTGGTATATATTAAACAGCATGTGTTTATCTTGGCACATTTCCTGACTCCCTGACAATCCAATTTGGGGATCTGGCTGGAACATGCTGCAATTCCCTCCTAACCCCTGTGTGTCAGTTTCCTTTTTTCTCTCAGGGTTGAGGAGGAGGCTGCACTTCACCCTTCTGTGGGTTTGGGGCTCCTTTCAGGGGATTTGGATCCACAATCTCAGATCTGCATTGGGCTTCATCAGTTTAAATATCCTTTGACAATCTCTCAGGCCAGGACAGGAAATTTGGAGCAAGGCGGGAACTAAAACTAAAGCTGCACTTAATGATTTTGCATACTCTTTTCTCTCTTATCTATTTTATAGCGTAATTTTTCAGTTTTTGCTCTTGTTATGCAGGATACAGCCTAGCAGGGCTCATAAGCATACCATGTCACAAATTAACACATAACTGAAAATTATCCTCTTTTCTGCCCAGAGATGTAGGGTGTACTCAGAGGAAGCTGACCCTCTGTCTTGTAATAAAAACTGAATTTTTTATGCTAATGTTACTTAGATGTTTCCAAAAATACGGGGTTTTTTTCTCATTTGAAAACCCAGAATATGGGTAATTCAGGACAGAGTTAAAGCGCAGTGGAAATACTGCTTTGGTTTGCTTTGCAATGCTCCATATTCCAACTTCTTCCCATACTACATAATTTCTTCAGCTTTAATCTTCCACTTAAATGTTTTCTAATTGCCCCTAAATAAATGCACTTTGTATTATTTAGTGATAGAAGTAAAAATTCAATGTGCTTACAAAATTGACAAATTTTAAACCCCAGATATGTATTTAATCTAATATACATAGTATCATGGAGTAGACACAAGTGTCTGCGTTCCTGCAACTTGTTATCTGGGGAAGCCATTGCAAGTGGGAGGGGTTTTTTTTTCCATCAATGGAATGGAAGAACAAAAGAAAGACGCTAACAGGGACTGCATAGGGGCAAAAAGGACAAGTTTCTTTAAAAATGGGCCTTCAGGAAAGCTTTGTGTTACTGTAAAATCAAATGTCCTTGTATTAATTATTGTGTTATGCAGCTATTTTGCACTGCTTTAGAGAGTCTGGTTGCCAAGGTAAGACATCAGCACTATCTGACTTGCCTGCATTTGGGCAAGATTTCCAAATACCCTAGGAAGAAGCAATTAGTTACATTTCTTACAGTTAAGCTAACTTGGTTTAAATGTGGAAAGCACCTTCCTGCTTCTGATTAGCAGTACTGTCAAGATACTTTTAAATGGTAGGATCAAGCATTGCCATGAATATAATGAATGTAATGTGTACAGTACAGCAAAGCACACAAACACTTTGCTTTCCTTGGAGTTCTGCTTTCCAAAATTTAGACATTTAACTTTTAGGTAGATATTAAAGGAATTTGATGGATTCTGGAGGTGAGAGTTCACCCACAGCCTGTGTGCTGGAAGAGCCTGCTTCCTGCTCTGAGGAGGAGTGGCTAGAGGTTTGATAACCAACAGACAAGCTGTAAGATGCACCGCTTAAGATGTGCAATACATGGCAGCAAGCCAGTTACAGGTCTGACTTTGTAAATATATGCCCCCAATATGCCCTTTTCCAGCAAATTCCAGATCAGCAGCAGGTGCTTAGGTTTGAGCAGCTCAGAGAAACAATTTGCATTAAAAACTGCCAAAGAAGTTGCAAGCAAAATAAGACACTTGTTATTCGCTTTAAGGATTTATGTAAATTTGAAGTAGTAATGGCCCTTGGGCTTTTGGCAAGTAGCTACTGCAGCTGTTGGACATCCCTGATATAATCAGCAATCTTTAGTGTGTTTGGATTCTACGTTGTCCCTCTCTCTCTCCCTTCCCTAATCTCATTCGTTCAGTAGGTTAAATGGCTTTCAAAGTATTTATTGTATGTCTTACAAAAGGACAGTTATATGTCCCTAAGACTTCCTGTAGGCATTTGATGCCACATTGAGTTTAATTAGAGTTCCTTAGGATGCTGAATAGCCTCTAAGTTCATACAAGGAAAGGGTAAATGTTGTAGTTAGGCACAAAGATAAAGGAAGGCTATTCTAATGAAGAGTAGGTAATTTAAGCAAACAAGATAATGCTGGAACACCACACCATAAATCATCCTTTCAATTTTTATGGCTTTATGGTTAGTTTTTCTCTACTTTTGTGTTATTATGTTCTGTACTTCAGTTTGAAAGAGCCAAACAAACTATAGATGAAACTCATTTAGTGTACTTGAAAAAAGGTCCAACAGATGGTATCAACTGATAAAACTTGAACAATTCTATTCAAAACTGAATAATATTAAGAGTGATGGAAGGGATTTAAAAAAAAAAAGGGAGAAAGAAAACGTAGTAAGGAAATCCGTTCTTATAAATTGGTACTGATCTGTTAAGCCTACAATCTGAAGTAGTTGAGGTAATACCACTCTAAGGTTGTAAGAAGCACACATCATGGGCAGTGTCTCATACTCCTCAAAAATCTTAATTATAAGTGTTCCATTTCTCATTTTGTTTGCTCTGATAATGATACAGAAGAGGCAAAGTGTTATTTTGGTGGGACATAAATGATGATATACCACAGAATCTTTTGTTTTCATAAGTGTGCCCACATATACACATACTTCCCTCCACCTCAAGTTTTTCTAACAGTTCAGTTTGCAGGCCAGAAAGCATGTTTACTTCTGCCTCATCATGCCTTTCTTCAAGTTGGGAGACGTCTCCTTCGTTTCACAGGCTGACCTGCATATAGAAAGCCTGGTGTTTCATCTGGCTCAGCTTTGCAAAATTGTGCTGACAAACCTCCATTTTTACACCTGGCTAACAAAACCATAACAGCTTCAGATTGCAAAACAATGAGTAGAGGGGTAACAAAAAAAGGACAGAAAAGAATGTAACAGAAAACAAAAAAAAATACAGTAGCTCCAGTTTGCAGTGAACTACAGCATTCATTGAGTCCAGCTTTTAGATCACTCCATGGTTCACAAAATTTAAAATCCCTTATTAAGGCCGTTGTCCAAATGGCTCTTTTTAAGGTGTCAACAGGCACAGGACATTGACCATCTCTTTGGAGAGCCTGTTTCAATTTCACCACCCTGTTGGTACGGAAATGGTGTCCAATCTGAACCTACTCTAATGCAGCTTTGAACATTCCCACCATGTCCTGTAGCTGAATCCCAGGGAGAAGAGACTAGCACTTCCCTCTTCTACTTTCATCCCCATAAAGCTTAGAGAGCAGTGAGGTCAGCCCTTATTGCCCTTCTCTCCAAACATAGCTAAGTCCAGAGTCCTGAGCTGCTCCTCATGTTACATTTCTTTCAGTCCTTCCACCACTTTTGTTGCTCTCCTCTGGATGCATTCAAGTACATTCATGCTATTCTCATTTTGTGGAGCCCAGCTCTGCACAGGCTTCAGGATGAGGCTGCATCACAGCTGAGTGCAGAGGGATAATTCGCTCTTTTGGTGGCTGGGAATGCCATGTCTGATGCAGCCCTGGATGGGGTTTGCCCTCCTGGCTGCCCAGTCACTCTGCTGACACACATCGAGCTGCTCATGACCAGCACCCCCAGATACCTTTCTGCAGGGCTGCTTTCTGGCCATAGAAATATTTAGGTAGGGAAAGCCCTTAAGATCATTGAGTCCAATCATAAAGTGTTACATAACATAAAAAAACCCATATTCTTATCTCAAAGATCTGCTAAATTATGCAGGAACTTTAAAAAAAAGGCATGATTGTGAGTGTGTGCCATGTTTGCAAAGCTAAAGGTGTAGTCCCTGTTCAAGTTGGAGTTGCTGTGCTGGTATTCCCCATTTGTAGATAGCTGCAAAGAAGGGGTTTCATACTGTATTTGGTTATTAATGTAGAAAAGACAACCTCAATGTGTAATAAAGTTTAGCTGTGTATATTTTTAAACATTAGGTTTACTAATGGAGAGTAAAGCAAAAGTGTCTTACAAAATCAATAATTCCAAGACTCAGTCACTCCAGCAACAATGTGCAGTGGGTGATTGCTGTACTTCTAAGTTCTCTATGACAGATATATCAGTATTTAAAACATCTTAGTTACATCATCTTAGAACTAAATGCTGAAATGCTAAAACCTGGGAAGCATTTGTTCTCTCAATTGAATTTTCTATATGTTTTGATTGGTGAAGAGTTTATTAGCATTAAACCTAATCACATTAATTTACAGAGCTGTAGTGTTGGTACAATTGCTACTCACAGACTATCAAGCTAATAATGTCTTCATAGCATCAGATGTGTGGCATCTGAAAACAAATTAATTCTGTCTTTGGAATGTGAGCTCTTTTGCATTGCCTGTGATACCATGCAGTATCCACTATTATATTGTAGAGAGATTTACGTTAACGAATGTGATAGTCAGATGTTAGTTAGTTATACACATGAAAAAAAAACCAAATAAGAAGAGAGTAGTCTTTGAAAATAAAGTGTGATAAACTTTCTGTAAGTAATTTTAAGTCCAAAGAAAGAAATGTAAGGTGAAATTATCACTTGGGATTACATCAAAGATGTATGAATACCCAGACCTCCCAGCAGTTTTGAGTGATCCAGGATGCTGTTATCCTAGCCCCAGAAAAGGGGTGCTGCAGTGCCAAAAGTTGTTCATTTCTCCTCTCTTCCAGTGGCTGTCTTCCTGAAGCAGAAGAGTGTAAAGGTCTAACAACCAGCTGATCCCAGTTTGGGGATAGAAAATGGAATAGTTTATTGAACACATGATATACAATTCAAGGGGCTTGAGGGCAGGACACATTAATAAGGAGGATGGGTTATGGTAACTTGTGTTAACCAGAGAAGGAGGGATTATGGGAACTTATGATAACTAGGGGATTACACAAGTTTCTGCTACAGTTACACAAGTGGTTAATGTTTTCTATAACCAGGATTTACATGGGGGGAAGAAAACAAAGGGTTTCAACATGGTTTAATAGTATCATCTCTAAAGTCCTTCCTTATCCTCCTGCAGGAGAAAGGCTAATTGACAGGGCTGAACATCACAGGCCTTATCCGATCCTTGGTGATGGGATTTCTCGCAGCCCCTGTTGACCAAAGTGTTGCTGCTTAAACCTATTAAGCTCTTTTTCTGCTGATCACTGAATTTTTATCACTACAGAAGTGTGTCTGTTTATTTTTAATTTTTGAGAACTCTTGAAACTGGCATAGAATTTCCTATGCATAAAAAGCTAATTTCATAAAAAACAACAATGTTATTATATGAAATTATGATGACACACCAAAATTATTTCATGAGTTTAACCATACTACCCAGACCTTGGCCACTATATCCAGAAAATAGGTGGATAACACTAACAGATTGCTTAAGTACTGTCTTAAGTACAGACTGGTCTAAAAGAGGAGACACATACTTACTCATCTGTTGACAGAAAGAAATAGTGAGACACAAAAGTTGTTAGGTTTTGCTCCACATTTTAGAGGAACATGTGCTGCTCTGGTGGTAACCACCTTGTGTATCCCTGAACTGCCTCTTTCTCACATTTCCACAGTCCCTGTCCTCCTGGGCCCTCAGCAAACTCCTCATACCAGTGCCTCAGTTAACCTTAGGTGCTGTGAGACCCAGACATGGGTGCCAAGCAGTTTTACTTTCTCATATACTTCTGCAAAGCTTGCTGTAGACTGGGCATTTAGAGAGTATCAGCTACACTCTTGTAGACTGGACTGAGTGCATTAAGGTGGAAATTGCATAATGGCTGGACAAATGTGGGCAGTCTTTTATGGGAACAGCCAAAGGTGCGTTTCAGCAAGTCTCAAGTCCCTGTTCAATAGCAAGACAAAGTGATCGCATCATAACCAAATGGCTGCTCCTCCTAGTACTGGTTTTGGTTTGGGTTTTAATTTTTTTTTCCTAAAGAAAAATGAAATATTGAAAAATTTTCTGACCTCATTTTTTGAAACAGCTAACAATTTATTTAGAAGTAAAAAAGTAAAATTAAAAATTATCTTTGGACAGTGGAAAATCACATGTCAAATAAGTTCTACAAAGTAAAAAGCAGCTATGAAATACTCCTTAACATTGGGAACTAATCACAAACTGTAACTTTCTGCAACATTGCCTAGAATTGGTTCATACTGCATCCATAAAAAGTAACAGAGAAGCTCACAAGTATTTAATACTGTCACTTAGATATTTTTAAAGATTTTTCCAGGTAAATGGATTATGCTATTTTTTTCTTAAGATTGGCAAACTGATACTTCAATATTATATAATTATAAATACTTTATGTTTCTGTAGTTTTAATAAAAATGTTCTGCAAAAGACTTTGAAGGTGAACACTTGTGTGTTATTATGCAACCAACTTATGGGTGATGCCATGATAATTTCTGGCTGGTTTACAAAGCTCTCTGCTACCAGATGTATAGTCTCTTTGGTAACTGAGAGAGAAAAGCCATGTTTGTTTTCTTTAAAAATATAGAAGATAGAAGGAAAAAAAATGCTAGTATAGTTTTTCATTTGCTCAGATTCTTCCATAGGTGATTACATTTGTAATGGCATGGTCAATTAAAATATTTTTAATTCTGAAAAAAATTAATAATGGCTTTTAACAACCTTTTTTTTCTTTTTACAAATATGTCTTAATGCTTTAACCTCTACTAAAAAGCCAGGAAACACTTTGTGGAAAGATTATATTTCCCATCATTCAATACCAAAACGGAAACCTTATGGCACTTGCATGGGATTTAATATTTTGTTTTAAATTATTCCTTTGCCTTTCTTGTAACCTCCCCTTCTCTTCAGATTTATGTAACTGGCTATTTTTGACCATGCTTTCACTGTTTCTTTTTTCTCAAAACTTTATACATCCTACCTGTTTTTCTGGCATACATATAAAATTCCGTCAATGGCTTTAAATCAACTAGACAATAATACAAAATTTCTATTTGTGCATAAAATCTGCCACTGTAGGTAAATCACAGTGCATTAACATCTACCTGAAAACTGAAAGGATCTTTTATTCAAAAAAATGATCATGTCTAGCTTAGCCCTGGTAGCATTTGTATAGTGGGGTGAGCTTCACACTAGGCAAGCTTGCAGCAACATGTTGGGAGGTGAGCTGCCATTCCCCTAGGTAAGGCCTGATATCCCTCCATCCCTCTATCTGTCCCTCCATCCCTCTCTCACTCCCTCTGTCCCTCCTTCCCATGGCACCATAGCCATCAAAGTTACCCTTTGCTTCTTCTCCTCGAGGGCTTTCCCGTCTTTCCTGACAGCTAACATGATCTCTTAGCTCTTCCCCCTCAGTCAGGTCCTTCCTTTGCCAAAGCCTGGCAGCCCCAGCAGAGCCATCTGGTCTGAACTAGAGGCACTGGCAGCCTCATTTCTCTAAGCTGCACAAGGTGGCCCCTGCCAGTTATATTGCTACCTGGATATAGCAGCAATTATAATGACATTTGCAGCTGGTGGACTCTTCTAAGACATATTTGGAGTTGACCTCTGTGTACTCACTCAGGGTGGCATAGCAGGAGAGGGAAGGATAAAAGCTAAGTAGAATTTTGCTTTTCTCTGGCAGCAGAAGGAATAGGGAGCTGCTCATTCAAGGGTCTTCAGAGGGGGTCTCTTGGCCTTGCTGACTTTCCTTGGAGATGTCATAGAAAGACAATTTATTAAACAGTCATAACACACTGAGAGGAATAATGTGCCCTAAAAAAGAGGTGTGTGGAGAGGGGAATTCTTAATGATTTCCTGCTAAGTAAGAAGCTGGAATGCTGCATGGCAAGGTTCATGTTCCCATATGTTGAAATTAGTTTTCTGAAGGGTTTTTTTTCAAATTTTCAGTAATGGGGGTTGCAACAGAGATATTTCTGTTAAAAATAACTGACTCAGCAAAAGGGACCTGTAGCCTTCCTTGGAGTGCCAGCTGACTCATCTGATTTCAAGATTGCATCCCAACGTGCTAACACCTATGAAAGCAGAGAGAGATTTACAAAAATGTCCTTCAAGTAAGTTGAGAGAGTTTATAGGCAGAAGTTAGAATGTTGTTGGCAGAATATGAGACAATCCATTTGAAATTACATGTGGTAATCAGAGCACTGTGGCTTGTTATACATCTAGGGACAACCCTCTGTATTGTGCAGAAATTCAGGACATTGATGTCTTGTTTAGTTTTGCTTCTTTGACTGTTTTACCCATGTTAGTGTATTAAAATCCATCCTGCCACCTATGTCTATTCTTCTGTGTGTGATTAGTGTACTTGGGAACTGCAGCATTTTTTCAGATGCTGAAAACATTTCTAAGTATGTAAAAGAGTAATAAATATGTGAATGCATGTGATACCATCAAATTACAGCAGCACATAGTGTTACCAAATAAGCAACCTGACATAGTTTTATGTGTTCCGTTCGTTCGTATATGTCTGCCTGTGAAGGCTGGGTGCTTTTCTTGTAGGATTAGTCTGTGAAAGAAAGAAAGGCAATGCCTTTTTCTGTTGGTTTTATTCACTTAAATTATTGAACATGATATTTTTTATTAAAGATGCAGCTCAGCTAGCATGCTGACACCATTTAAGGCAATGTGTACTGAGGAGGACAGTTTGGGTCATGATTCAGGGAAGGTAAATGGTTAAACTCTGCAGATGTTCTCTTGCTTTTTTGTATTTAAATGCTTTTTCAATACTTTGTATTAAAAGAATCCCCTATTCACAGTAACATCAGAATATATGTTTAAAACATTATTTAGAATATGTTTTAGAGGCACTTTGGACTCTGAATCTTGTATTTAAAAATACTGATTTTATAATCTTTTGTGGAAATAATTTCAGTAGCCTAAAAATTAGGTTGTTGTAAAGTGTACAAATTGCTGTTTGACAAACAAACTACTTTTCTTTAGTTTGTCACAAACACTAAGCCTATTTGCAGCTGTATTTTTACTAATGACATGTCAATTAGGTGCTCTATCAGTTGGCTTAAAATGTCTCAAGTCCTATGATTAATATGAAAAAATTAATAATTTAATAGAACCAATAGAATAAAGATCAGCTTTTATTTTACTGATCTTAAACATTTAGTCTGGAGTTTCAGTTTACAGTGTTCTTCTTTGGTAACTAGTAGATATATATTCAAATCAGTTCACAATGTGCCTTTTTAGCAGCTAGTAGATAAATATTCCAGTCAAATGCATCACAATTGCTCTGTTCTGTAACTGTAACTTAATTTTTTTAAGGGTTCTGAGGTGTACTACTTTTCAGATAAAAAGCAAGAAATATTCATCCAAGTTGCATGCTAAAGAGAAAAGGAATTCTGCTTTTTGGGTCTGTTGTTACACTCAATGAGCATCTGGTAGCAAAAGTCACGGGCCATATCCATGGCAAGTGTAAGTTGTCATGGGCCCATTGCCTGCAACTGAGCTATGACTATTTATACAAATTCCTCTGCCTGTTAGTTTTTCACTTCTAATTTTTCACTAGTCACCTTCTTTTCCGTCAGTATTTTTTACATGCCGTTAGCATATAGGAAAAATTTTACATCCTTCTCGTATTGTACTGTCTTAAGATTTTCTTTGTGGTGTTAACTACATTGGTGTGTATTTCCTGACATCCCTGGAGCACTGATCTTTATACTCAGATGAAGATGTGCAAACAATGATTTTAAGTGCTGCGAAGGTGGGTTATTTGCAGAAACCTCTGCTCAGAACTGTTTGTTCAGAGCATATATACAGGTAGGGCAGGATGCCTGTGCCTTCCTCCCATGATGTGGATGCAAGGTAGTCTCCATACAGGCAGGAGCCTGATACAACATCCAAGTTTTCTCAGCCATCCTTTAGTTTCTTGATTTCAGCAGGCAGGACACAGATGTGCATGTGTGGAGGTTTTGGCTATTTATGGTTGGCGGGTTTTTTGAGATTTTCCTGTGCACCTGGGTTTTGGGAACTATGCTAAAACCTGCAACCTATTTGTGTGTGTAGTGAATTTCTGCCCTGTATGGGCAGAAATTATGGATGATGGCAGAAGCACCTGACATTAGCCAGACCTGCAATGGATAGTAATAGGTCAAGCTATACTTATTTAAAAAATTCCATTCTTTTCCTCCATCAAATATTTATACCCCAATCCTGTTGCCCTGAATGCCAGTAGCAAAACTTCTGTTGATGATCTGTGCACAATGGGAGGCCTATGAGAAGGAGTAATTTTATAGCCCATTGCAACTATTACTTTAAAAGACAACTGTCCTGAAAACTTTTACTCTATGGTAAAACAAGCAATTGAATGTTTTATTTTGTATTTTCTCTGAAGAAAAACCTGACCAGAAAGGGAGGGATTATCCGGAGATACAAACTCATTTTAAACGTTGAAAAGTCATCCTCTTTTGAATAGAGTTTGCTCCCCAGCACTATGATATGATACATGTCAAGAGTAAGGGTAACAAATTACAACAGCTGTAGTGGACATTTTAAGAGGTCCTGATCTTGAGATTCAGTATAAACAAACCATGAATATATATGTATATTTAAAAAATGAAATTCCTGATTTTTTTACTGCAGCCCTCTATGATGCCCTTCTCACAAGTCAGAGTGATTTGGCTCTCTTTGATTAAACATAAATCATTTACTGCCTTATACTTTTTGTATTGCAGGTCATTTAACCTGTGTGCTTTATGAAGTAGCTACCCACTGGGCTAAGTAAACTCATAATATGAAATATGATACCTGTCCTTTTCCCTCTGATCTTACTGTCAGTCATAATCCTTCTTTTTACACAGCTTCTGACATCAGCTTTCAAGCTGTAACTATCAAAAATCATTACACTTTTCCACAAGATGAGTGACAGTATACAAAATGTTGTATTACTCTACCCAGGGCAAATAGGATGACATGAATCATTTTTTCTTGCCTTCATCTAGCACAATCTAATTGTGGTTTTCTGTGCAATTGTCCTTGCTTTCCCATTCCAATTGTAATGAAATATAAGGAGGAGTCCTAATGTTCTCAGTATTTAACAGTTCTTAATTAAAACTGTTTAAATCCAGGACAGTAGAAAAGAGAGTCAAAACTTTGAGTTTGTTATTTGTTGTGGCAAAATTTACAGGAATTTTAATCGCACCTAATTTGAAGATGTGTCCTTTCATATAACTGCTAGGGTAGGTTGGCAGGGGACTAGTAAACGAGATTTTTTTAATGTATTCAATCAAAAAAACATTCTGAGTTTTATGAAGGATTTCTGAGTTTCTTTTTATGACTGATGCAGTGTCGTGTCTCTTCTGTTTTCAGGAAAATAGATTTAACTTAAAAGCATCTGCTGTCCTTGTAAGTAAAACTTGTAGTATGCAATCAGGATAAAGGTGTCTCACTAGCAAATGTGGTACCTCTCAATTCTGCTTTCAGAACACTTTTGTGAACCCTTGCTAAAAATTGTTAGGTCTTCATATGATTTCTCTATTTTTCAGCAAAACCACAACTTTGCCTTTGTTGTGTTTCTAGGGGCACTAAAAGTCTCATCAGAGTTGGGCATTTCACAAGGTGATTTTAGTATTGAATGGAGTTTCCATGATTGCCTTTGTTTTACTGGGACTTTTTTGTTTCATATGCCCTCTGGTCTGTTCAGCTGTGACAGTTGCAGACAATAGGTGGTGTTACAGAGATAGCATACAGTGTATTGTGCCCAGATGTATTCTCTCAGCGTTTCTGACTTTCTGAGAAGAAAATCCTCTTTGTTTCCTACATGTTTTCTTTTGTAGTATTTTGTTCAGTGTTCTTTATTTGCCACACGTGAAATTAAAGTAATGCAAGGGTGGGAGTGGTGATGTTCACTGTTTTTTTTGTGGGACATCTGGAAATCTCTTTATATACTTCTAGAGCAGATGTCTACCTCATGCAAGTATTGCATGCCTCCATCTAGAGACTTTCCTCTTCATGCATGTTAGGTTTTATTCCTATTCAGAGGCACTTGCTTCTTCTTGTTGTTCCTTTATAAAACCAGATGTTTCCGGAAGTTATGATTCCTTTTAGTGGGAGGAGTGACACTCTACCACTGAATCTATATCTTTCTTCTACACTGTCTGGTCAGTTCTCCATTTCATACAGACTTCTTTTGTCCACAAACCTGAAGGCAGACTGTATTTAATCAGGTGTTGCAGTGCATGTGTGATAAGGAACTTGTAAATGCTTATTAGTACTTCATTCTTCAAGATGTTCCCAGACCTGACAAACCTGATCATGTTGTACATAAAAGTAGTATCAGTATTTCAGTTTTATTCATGTGTCACTGAGGTAGAAGATTCCTCTGCTTTAGCTTTATATTAGAAAGTCTAGCTCTCAACTTTATTGTTCTGACAGATCACCTTGTGGGCCTGGAAAACTAACAGCATTCATCCTAAGGAATGGAAGTCAGGGGTTTTGGCATAGAGGGTCTGTTTAGTGAGATTCATTGCAATTTTATTTCA
>VWZD01012455.1:32469-55850 GCA_013396695.1 Sakesphorus luctuosus
TTTGAAAAAAAAAACAAACAAACAAACAATGAAACAACGACAAAAAAACACAAACAAACAAACAAACAAACAAACAAAAATACATCAAAATGGAAGAGAGTCACTAGGTAAAAAAAGTAGTGCTGTCTTGAAACATTCAGAAACTAAAAAACAAAGGTAAAAANGTAGCTGAAGAACACAGTAATCTGTAAGGAGACTTCTGCAGCTTTGTTGAAATCAAGTATTTTATTAAGAAGACAAATGTAATTTTGCCCTCTCGATACCTGAACCAGTCAAATGGTATCCACTGAGTTTCCTGACCTGACAAAGATGCATGTAGAATAACAACCCAGCATCTGTCAGAGTAACTGACATCAGGTTACTGTTTACTTTTGCTTGTGTCCATGGTAATGGTCATATCCAGTTTAGTTTAATCAGCAGCTGACTATAACGTGGGAGAGAGAAGCATATGTGTATATTTATAGTATCTAAACAGTGTTTAGAAGTTCTTGACAGAAATAAATAAACCAAGTAAGAGATCACACTGCTTTTGTCACCAAACCCATGCTGTTTTGAGCGTTGTTTGTTTGTTTGTTTTTTAAATACTGGCAAGAGAACCCTGAACTGAGAGCTGAAGTGTGAGATACAGTTTCAGTAAGATATTATGAATTTGCAATATTTCATTGCAAACTTTGTTCTGCAGAATAGACGTATGAATTTACTCTTGAGAAAGAGGTCAAATGGAGGTTTCATATTCATTCAGCTCCTTATGGGAATTGCTGACTTCCTACTGAGGTGGTCAAGGATCATAAAACAGGCACAGAAAAAAATATTTTGGTATTTTTGTCCCTTCTGGCATGATGAAATTGTTGCAAAATTACAGATTTTGTTATAAGAATGAAAGAATGTCACTGAAGGGAGTGGTTGATCCTGAGATTCTTCTTTTCCTTCATCCACTGTAATCAGCTTTACTTTGTGGAAGCAGAATTTGTATGAGGGTTTGTAGACAAAATGTTGCTTTATGAATATTTAACAATCATACTCTGATAGGAAATAAAGGCCAGATCTGGATAACAACTGCATAATACATTGAATATCACTATGGTTTCTGTAGCAGCTTGTGTGATGTATAGAGTTCTGTTAAGTCATTGTCTTTCTGGGAATAAAGGCAGACATGCAGCATATTTGGAGATCAATGGTTCCATCTGTACATAAACTATACAATCTTGCCCAACCTTCTGCAAAGAGTTTACACTTCAAGAAATATTGGTAACATTTCCTTGAAGAGATGAGCTGTATTAGGGAGACACAGCAGCGGAAAAACAGAAGAATTTTGTAAGACAGAGTAAGGTATTGGAAATAAAGGACTGCACTTGGCTTGTGTAGGTGTTGGGTAGTGAGCTTATCATGGCCAGCTATTGTCTGGCAGCAGGTTGCCATGCTGATTTGGTGCAGATGAAGTTATGGGATTTTACATGTGGTCACTGACAGTTTTGTCCTGCTCACATGGCACCCTAAGAAAGGGTGAAGGTATTTATAAGAGAAGTGGAAACATGGGTGACCAAAAGAGCTGTTGATATCCGAAGATAAAAAAGTACAGAGTGCAGAGGAGCACTGAAGTAATATTTAAAAAAATTCTGAGTTCCGAGAAGTATCTCAGACTTTTGAACAGTTTAGTTGCAGAAGCTAATTAAGTTTTAAGATGCCCTAGTCTAGAGTCATGGTTTTCTAGATTATGTTTTATACCTATTTTTTGTCCCTCATGCAGTAAGTGAACATGATGGGAATCGATCAGATTAATGAATCCTAGCACAGAGGCTGTACCATGCCAGGGGAAACACAGGACATACTGGATATTTTCTCTGAAAAGTCTGTCTCTCTGAAGTCCCTTTTTAATGTTCTGACAGTTATGGTCTGCAGATCAGCTCTGTGTTATTTACAGGGGCTTTGGGGATAAAGTGTTGAACCACTGAGCCTTTAGGCTAGACTTTTGTGCCAAGATATTTATGTTGATGTAAGGGAGTGAAAAGCCCAAAGCCTCATGAATTGTAAACTGGATTAAAATATATGTTAAAAGAGAAGTTTGACACTGACTCTCGCTGCAGAGAAAAGATGTTATAGCCTTGATTATTTTTTATTCTCTTTACCTAATTAAGAGCTCAAAATTATTCCATGTTTTAATTCAAGCTTCACAAGATCTCTTGTGCTATCAGCTACAGGAAATGAAGAACAGGAGAAAGAAGTGAGAGAAGAGAACAAACTGTCTAATTTTACAGGATATAGCTGGATGCCAAAATTGCATGAGGACATGTAATAAGATCTATGTTGCTGTCTCACTGTAAACGCTTTTTAATAGATTCATCTGTCAAATCCCATTATTAGTAGTACATGATTTTTTAATTGATCTCACATTGTGTTTTACTTCTTTCTGTAATGAGCTTTTTACAGAGTCCCTCATTAATGCTTCTAAGGTAGTCTAGACAGAATTAGAGGACATAGCTGCATCTGGGGAATGGAACAATTTCAGACTTACAGTATTTTATATTTTTCTACTTTTATTAATAATATGTTTTGTGAAACAGTTAGACATTTGCATATAAAATCCTAACACGTCTTTCGCAGAGAAGATTACCATGAAGATGGATTCTGTCAACCCTACAGGGGAATTGCATGTGCACGAATCATTGGAAATAGAACCATTTATGTGGACTCCCTCCAGATGCAAGGGGAAATTGAAAATCGAATTACTGGTAAGTTTACACATCTCTTTAGAAGTGAAAAAAGCATTCAAAAAAGTATCCAATCCCAGTATAAATAATGCCATCATCCTTTCAGTTTTGTCAGTCAATGACTATGACATCCTTATATTAAAGTTTAGAGGAGATAAGCCTGTTTCTGACTTGAGCAGTTAGCAAAATTTGGAGCAAGAAAGATGAGTATCTGCTGTAATGTGTAAAAGCTTCTTCCATATGCTTAAGTGAAAAGTCAGACCATTGACTTTTTAACAGCTTCTGGTTTATGCTGGAGTTTTTTGTATGATGGATCCAAAAATAAGGTTGGTTTGGGTTTTTTTTTTAATGAGTTTGTAATATAGTGAAAAAGTACTTGTTTTGTATTTTCTTGAAAAATGTAGGATGGTTTTTCCTTTAGGTTTCCTCCCTTATTGTGTAATTCTGGCAGAGTCTGAATTTCACATTGAATTATATAAAATGAGAATTGACCTTCCTGTGTTCTGCCTATGCGTAATCTTTCTCTGAATACATTTTTTTATATGGAAACACAAGCATGCATCCAAAATCCTAATGACTTTTAATGGGCTGTACATCAACATTGATTTTCTTCAGTGCATCTCAGTTAGCTGACATTAGCATCTGTGACTCTGATATACACAAATGGAATAACCAAACTAATCCACAGAATAGAGCACACTGTTTAGCAAAATATATAGGAAATTAAGTCAGTCCAGCAAGAGCTTATTTGCATCTATACAGATATGGCTCACTAATTGACTCTGCAATTTTAGCAGAACTAATTGCCAAAATGAGTTTCTTCATTTGTCTGCTGTAACTCCTTGAACATATTACCTTAAAGACTCTGGCATGCCAGAAATCCAGGTAAGGTTTTTTTTCAGTTCTTGAGATGGTGATTGGATGCTGGAAATGGCAGAATCCAGGTGCTGACCTTTCCTTATGCTATTACAAATAGCTCTCTCCCTCTTTTCTCCTGTACTCTGTTGTAATTCCACCCCTCTTTAACCATTATGTCATCAATTGATACATACTATTGATACCATTTTTTCCCAACAACAAAATCTCTGCGCTGTTTGGATGTTTTTCAGCAATATGGAAATGTTCAACTATCTGAAATTATTAAATCTGTAACTCTGGAATTAGGTTGGCAATGTCCTTCAAAAAACCAACAACAACAAATACAAAACTTCAAAAACCCTGAAACAAATCAACAAAAAACCAACTAAAACAAACCCAACAACAAAATACCTGTGATATCATTCAGAAAATGTTTATTGGTTAAGCAGTATTGTTTCTGGAATATAAAACATGGGCATTGATGAGCTGGCTGGTTCCCTAATTCCACTGATTATTGGTTAGGTTTTGGACACTAGGGACTGGAGCTTTCTGTTTTGGAGTTGAGGAGAATTTCCTGTGGAACGGTTCTGTTTTGGGAGGACACTGTGAACCATCATGTACAGCTGCCTAGGACCTAGCTAGACAAGAATGGTAATCTCTTCATAATGTATAATTTTTGAACTATCTACATCTGGAAGCCATTCATAAACACAGTTTTTGGTAGAAGGTGTTTGTGCTTCAGTGTGCATTGGAAGCGGTGACACCTACCGCCCAACGCCAGGAACATTTAGCAAGGTTACATCTATGAGGAATTTTCATTCTGGCTTCTCTTTTCCCTGCTGTGCTGAGGTATGAACCTGAACTCTAACCTTTCATCAATCTGAATTCTGTAATGCAATGAGTTCACAAAACTTAGTGTAGAGTTTCAAATAGCCAACAGTGACTTTCCAGTTTTATTTTTTCCCTGTTAGTCTTTGGAGCATGTGTCACAGATACCTTGTGAGGCCTAATGCTGTGCTTGCATGCACTATTCCCTACATAACTGCTAAATGGTTATATTCCTGTGTTAATATTTCTGAATTATAATAAACAATATGAAAGGCTGGATTTGGGGTTACTTGCTGCATATTTTATATTTAAGAAGAGATAGGAGACTACTTTGATAGCATGTGCAGAAGGAAATAGGTGGTTGAAAGGAGAGAGCTGGACAAGAGGGGAAAAACTTATTTGTAGGTTTAAATAGACTGCTCGATGACATTTCCTCTCTTTCTACAGTGTGAATTTGTGTAATATGTGGTCTAGCAGGCCTCACTCGCAAGTGATGCTTTACTGGGGCAGTGAACATTCCTACACTGAAAGTTTGATTCAGCACCAGATACAGGATGCACACACACATTTGTCTTTTCTTTGCAATGTACAAGAAAATTTTGAGATAAACATTAGTGTGTAGGTGCTGAGAGCTGAAGGGGACAGTTATGTTATTTATTCATCTTAATGTGATCAGCATGCTGAGATTACATTCATTTTCCCCAAACTGCTGACTGTTAGGCTTCTCATGTTTATTAATAGCAACGTCTCCCCAAATACCAATGGCGCACTTCCTTTTGTCTTACAAGACTTGAAAAGCACTTTGTTTATTGAGCAAAATGTTTACAGGAGGAAGAAGGTGATTCTTGTTCAGATTTTACTTAATTAGGAACTCTGGAACATGTCAGTATCCTGGCCGGTGTATCTTGCCTTTGCTCTTTATCCTTTCAAATTAAAATTAGCCAAGACCAGTAGTTTGAACAATGGTAGTCACAATGGGTGAATTCCTAAGGACTGAGGTCCTACAAGCTCTGAGCAGATGTCAGAGGGACACTAGGATGCTAGGTTTGCTTTCTGCATTTGTCAGTTCTCACTTACAGCAGAATTGGCCTCATTTACCTGTTGCTCAGTGAGTTTCAGACCCTCAATAAAAGATGAAACTTGTTAAAGACAAAGGAAATGAACGTTAAGTTGTTTCTCATGCATTTTATAAATCAATAGTTAAGGAGTATTTTTGTTCCTTTGCAGCTGCATTTACCATGATTGGCACTTCCACGCACTTGTCCGATCAGTGCTCACAGTTCGCTATACCATCTTTCTGCCACTTTGTGTTTCCCTTGTGTGATGAGCGCTCTCGGACCCCTAAGCCACGGGAACTGTGCAGAGACGAATGTGAAGTTCTGGAGAATGATCTCTGTAGGCAGGAATACAACATCGCTAGGTCAAACCCTCGCATCTTGATGCAGCTACAGTTGCCTAAGTGTGAGGACCTCCCACGACCTGACACATTGGAAGCTGCCAACTGCATGAGGATTGGTATCCCTGTGGAGAGACTCAGCCGATGTAAGTCTGGGTGTTTCATCACTGGAAAAAAGTGGGGCTTGCTGCTTCCTTGGGTTGAGTATGGGAGACTACTTTATCAGCCATTCTTTTTGGAAAGAAAGTTCTGCTGTACATTATCTTGTTAATACCGATCATAATCTTGCACTGTTGTAAGGTATAGTTGGGATGGCAAGGAAGCCCAAAGGATGCTGCTTAGTACTGAAAAGGATTATGGGCTATAAAACATTGTGTTCACACAGCCATTTTGGTGCAGATTTGCAAGAGGCAGCAGCATGTTGTCTCCACATCTAGCTCAGTCCTTGCCTTTTTACATGAGTCTTCCCACACATCTTTAAGTTCTGTTTACCTATCAATAAACCTGAAATTGCCTGTCAAAAATTTCACTGGAAGATCTGTTAAGAAATGAAACACATACTGTTGATTCTTTCTATGTGGAAATCTACAAGAATATTAATCCTGTAAACTGAGTATGGGTTGTAATTCTCTTTATTTGCCCACACAGGATGGGTGAAAACATCGATCTCACTTTCACAAAGTTATATTTACATCCAGGAGTAGAAAGGCTGTTCTGTTGCCATTAATTATGTGCAGACAATTTTTCTGACTACTCCATTTCATAATAATTAACTCCCTACAATATTCAATAAGAAAACTCCAAGAGACAAAGCTGTTTAAAGTTCAAAGTGTGATAAGATTATTCTAAATATTCATTGTCTGAGTCCACAGTTAAGGGCAGGAGCCATGGCATAACAGTGACCATGGAAGGCTAGCTGTGTGCTTATAAGTTATAGTGTAATGTAATGAAGTAACGGTGAAAACTGTGACAGAGACAAATCAGCCAGGGAAAATGTACCCGGCAAAAGGAACAAAAACAAAACTAACAGAAAGTCTTGCAAAAGTTGTACATGATGCTCAGAGTCAGTGGTGCTGACGCTGGTGGAACAGCTGCAACTTGAATACATGGTGGGTTTGAGAGAGCTGGATTCCTGAGGGCTGGAGAGGAGAGATCAGAAAAATGGAGAAGGTAATGTTGCAAGTATGCTGGAAAACACATTATTCAGTTCAGATGATTCATATAGAAGAGAAACACTCAAAATGTATGAAGAGTGGATAGCAGTAAAGCAAAGAATAAAGATATGAGTTCAACAGATATGAAAATGATGCTACTAAAGAGAAGAAAAATCTGAATCTTTTTCCTAAAGAAGAAATTAAGGAAAAATAGTTAAGAGGAGTTAGAAAATACAGCACTAGTTTCTATAGAAAGTGAGCAGTGTGAAGAAGATGGGAAGATTATGAGAAATAAAAGTCACAGGAAGTTTATATTGTTGGTATCTGAGGACTTTTCCTGAAGTGAAACTTATATCTCTAATTCAGTTTAAATTATCATGTTCTGTAGCCAAATGTCCATTCATACACCTTAGTGTTGACTTGCATTCAAAATTAGGAATACTCATGTGTGTAGCCATAGAGATGAGATGCTCCAGGACAGAATCCAGAAATAACTTGGTGTAAAAGTGCAGATACTCAGAGAACTGAAATTTCAAAACAAATAGCTTTTGTTCAAATCCTGAATTGCCTATATTTAAATATTTTTTGCGAGCATGGCTTATGGACTTAGTGGTTTTGGTCTTGCTCTCCATTGATTGTTTTGGTTTTTTTCAACATTTTACCAAACCCTGTGTTGCAGATCATCAGTGCTACAATGGTTCTGGAGCAGACTATAGAGGGACTGTCAGCATTACCAAGTCTGGCCACACTTGCCAGCTCTGGGACTCACAGAGTCCCCACAACCATGATCTGACAAGCACGCAGTTTCCAGAGCTAGGTGGAGGACATGCGTACTGTCGAAATCCTGGAGGTCAGATGGATGGTCCCTGGTGTTTTACAAGGAATAAAAACGTACGCATGGAACTGTGTGACATACCTTCTTGTAGTATGTATTCTATTTCTTTTTTCCCTATTACTGTTCTGAATCCTGGGTAATTTTGAATGTTCCTCATTATTACAAGCATAAATCACTTTAAGGAGGTTATCCTTTTAAATGTTTAACCAGCAGCAACTTTGTTTTCTGTTGTAATTTTTAATGTTTTCTGCATATCAGAGCTTGTAACTGAGATAATATAACACTTTTTTGTTACATATTGGAGGCTTAATCTGAGATAATAATTAATGATAATGCTGCAGTCTGTATTTTGACTTGTCAAATACCAGATTGGACATACAATCACCTTTGTGTCTTTGATTTGCTCATGCAACTCAAGGGTATATTGATTTTGCTCTGTATGACAGCTTACAGATAGCAAGGACTTTCAGATCCTATAGAGGGAGGTATAACACCGTGTCTGGTTGGAAAGAAGCCATTTGAAGTGAAGAAGCAGAGATGACATAAAACAGATGATCTTCTCAGAAAAGTCCTACATTGTCTGCTAGTGGTGTGCTGCGCAACTTGGTGCAATAATAAAAAGCACATCTCTCACAGTTTAATACCATAACACTCAGTTCCCTCTGTTGGTACAGACTTCTCACATTGGTAATGGTCTTCAGGCATGACAAAGTTGCTTAGTACTGTGCTTCATTGGGAAAAAAACCTTTTTTCCTGCAGCAAAAATGTATCATGGAAGCCATAAAAGCAGATTGCCTGGATCTTTAAAACTGCTTAGAACTAATACAAAATTTCTTAGTTACTTCACTTTTTTACAGTAACATGATTTGACATCTATAATAAATTTCTACATTGCATGTAACATACTGTAAAGATAACACTGGGATGTGGTTGTGGTAAAAGCAGTTGCCACAAATAGCAGAACCTTGGGTTACAGAAAACACCCCAGCCAGTTCCAGTGAACCTTTTGGACATCACTCTGCTTTCCTAGAGTCTCTAAATACTAAGAGAAAATGCATTCTATGAAGGTTCCAGAACACTCTTATCAAGTGTATTGATGGCTCAGTTTTGTCTGTCTCACTCTTAACACAAAAGCACTTTAATTCTAGTAAATACAGAAAAAATAATGTTCTGCCAATGAGAAGTGAGATTTGTTTTATTCTGGGGAGAACTAGTATCAGTGGAGATAAAGAATGGGCAAAGTACTGATAAAATGGCTGAAACTGTGAGAGTGGGCCAGACTTCAGTGTTATGCTGGGGTTTATCATTTTGAGTTCACTGCTTCATATACCATCACAGAGACTGCTTGTTTTTTATACCCTGAACAAAATAATGCAATGATACTCTAGTCTATGTTCTGCAGTTTCCACAACTGGAAGCCTCAAAAATAAAATTAAATTAACCACATACTGTTACAGTGAACAGGTTAGATGTGGGAATCCTAATTTGCCTTCATCCTGCTAGTTGCTATGTCCATTCAAGCTTCTTTGAAATATTTATTGGAAAATTATGGAGAAGGGGGAGAGGGTAACGTGAGTTCTGTTTTCAAGGTATGGTTTACTTTTTGTTTAAAATACAGTATTAATAATCATAACAAATTGTTTAACTATTAAATGTCTTAAAAGTACTTATTGTAAGAAATGAGGATTTCTGTGCTTAACAGGTCCACATGACAACAGCAAAATGGGAATCCTCTACATCCTTGTTCCCAGCATAGCCATCCCTCTGGTGATAGCCTGCCTTTTCTTCCTGGTCTGTATGTGCAGAAACAAGCAGAAGGCATCTGCTGCTACACCACAGCGCCGCCAGCTGATGGCATCTCCTAGCCAGGACATGGAAATGCCACTCATTAATCAACACAAACAGGTATTTCTTACAGAATTTGCTTAGGCCTACATATTTCTGAAGTGTTTAAGTTTTCAGCATTTCAGATTGTCTGTGTTCAAATTGAGCTGTGTTGTAAGGGACCTAAGTTTCATGCTGTGCAGGCCATTTATTTCAGGGAAAACCAATCCTTGCACTAGCTGTACCTAGAAATCCTGGCCTTGGGTAACAGCTTTGAGTACAAAGTAGTTTATGGCATTTGTCCTTACCTGTTCATCACCATTCTGTCTGTTGTCTCAGTGACTGGAAGTGTTGTTATTTCTGATCCAGACTTCAGCCTGCAGCTCATTTTTGCTGCTGATAATGACATGACCAGTTTCCTTGTTTAAAGCATGGTGCATGGTGAAATTTCTTGTTTAGCCCAAGGGCTCAAGACCTATGATGTTCTGATCCATAACTGAGTGGAGAGCTGAGATGGGGTGCAACATTTTTAAGGCTGAGAATAGCAAAGGACGGTGAAATGAAAATGGCTTTGAAATCCTAGAGATGTCAGCTCCTGCATAGGATTTTCTGGGTCAACTAACTGATCTCTCTGCTGAAATCCCGTTCTGAGCTCGTGTTGAATTTTTAATCACAGCATTTACAAGATGAAAACTCAAAAAAACAATGCTTACCTTGGAACAATTGGCAACATCTGTTCAGGAAACTGTAGAGTACTTGACAAATATTACCAATTGTAACAAATGGCATTGATTTTGTGTGTAATGGATATATTTAATGGTTGAGCCAGGACTGTGCTGGAAATTTTCTGGCCCAGTCCATAGTCTGTTGGCTACTTAAATCAGAGGTTGTTTCCAAATCACCATTTAAAGCCTCTTTCCAGCCTGCCCTACTCCCTCATGCTGCAGTGCCCTGCGTGTGAAGGTGTGCCAGCTGCACCTCGTTTGATCCATTAATGCAACATCACAAACTCCCTTGCTTCCCCGCCCCAGCTGCAGGAGGGAGGCTCTGGGGATTTCTCACTCTTGTGTTTGCAACATTTTCTTTCAAGTACCAGGAAGAAATTCCTTATTCCTTCTGCTCCAGTTCCCCCCCCACTCTTCATCAGAGCTAACACAAGGTTTCTCTGCAGGAGTCCGGTATTCTGCTGCCCATGGGCAGGGGCAGCAGAGAGAAAAAACAGTGAATCTGCTACTGTAGAACTGAAAGAGAGAGATTTTATTCCTCCTTCTGCTGAAAGGATGTTTCAGTTCACTCCAAGTCTGTTACCCTCTCAGCTGGTGCTTTTCTGATGGACCTTCACTGGGCAGCTGTGGGCTGGTCTGTACAGCAAGTACAGCTGCAGTTAATAGATGTCATTTTTTGCCAGATTTACTCTGAACCCATTATTCATCTAGCTTGCAGGAAATATAGTCACTCCTTTGTAAAAATAACTACATTCACTATCTTGCAGCATAATTCAATTTACATTTCTCCTAATAGTATAACTCGTTTCAAGGTTAACTGTAAATCAATCTATTGATGTGAATATACAAAAAACCCTGAAAAGTCACTTTGACCCAATTTATCTTCCATTTGAGGATCTAACCTCTGGGATATTTTCTTTAATAATAGATTCTGTTGTGTTGGAAACATTACAGTATTTTACTGACTGTCTTTACTTCATTTCAGGCTAAGCTTAAAGAAATTAATCTGTCCACTGTGCGATTTATGGAGGAACTAGGAGAGGAGAGGTTTGGCAAAGTCTACAAGGGGCATCTTTTTGGTACAGCACCAGGTGAACAGACACAAGCTGTTGCCATCAAGACACTGAAAGACAAAGCAGAACTGGCTCTTCGGGAAGAATTTAAACATGAGGCAATGATGAGATCACGATTACAGCACCCAAACATTGTTTGTTTGCTGGGAATAGTGACAAAGGAACAACCTATAAGTATGATATTTAGCTATTGCTCCCACAGTGACCTCCATGAGTTCTTGGTAATGAGATCTCCCCATTCGGATGTTGGCAGCACTGATGATGATAAGACAGTGAAATCCACTCTGGAACCAGCAGACTTTTTCCACATTGTGACTCAGATAGCTGCAGGAATGGAATATCTTTCAAGCCACCACGTTGTGCACAAGGACTTGGCCACTAGAAATATACTGGTGTTTGATAAACTGAATGTGAAAATATCTGATCTAGGCCTTTTCAGGGAAGTTTATGCTGCTGATTACTACAAACTGATGGGAAATTCCCTTCTTCCTATCCGGTGGATGTCCCCTGAGGCTATTATATATGGCAAGTTTTCTACTGATTCGGATATATGGTCATATGGAGTTGTGTTGTGGGAAGTTTTCAGCTACGGCCTGCAGCCTTACTGTGGTTATTCTAACCAGGATGTCATTGAGATGATCAGGAACCGACAGGTTTTGCCATGTCCTGATGACTGCCCCACATGGATTTACACTTTGATGTTGGAGTGTTGGAATGAATTTCCTAACAGAAGACCAAGATTTAAAGATATACATAACAGACTACGAACATGGGGAAACCTTTCTAATTACAACAGCTCAGCGCAAACTTCTGGGGCAAGCAACACCACGCAAACAAGTTCTCTAAGCACAAGCCCTGTTAGCAATGTCAGCAATGCTAGATACATTGGACCAAAGCAGAAAACTCCAGCTTTCCTTCAACCACAGTTCATACAAATGAAAGGCCAGATGAGACCTATGGTCCCTCCTGCTCAGCTCTACATTCCAGTCAATGGTTACCAGCCAATGCCAGCCTATGGTGCTTACTTGCCAAATTTTTATCCTGTCCAAATTCCAATGCAAATGGCTCCTCAGCAAATGCCTCCCCAGATCATTCCCAAACCAGGCTCCCACCACAGCGGGAGTGGATCCACAAGCACAGGCTACGTAACAACAGCACCTTCCAACACATCGGTGGCTGACAGGGCTGCTTTGCTGTCAGAAGGCACAGATGACACACACAATGGAATGGAAGACATTGCCCAGAATCCTGTCCAGGAAGAGGAGGAAGAGGAGGGCTCTGTGCCTGAAACAGAGTTACTGGGTGATAATGACACACTTCATATGGACGAAGCAGAAATTCAGTCAGAAGCCTAAGGAATTTGGCCTCATTACGAAGAATTTCACATCACTTCCATGCATGGAGACAGTAGATCCTTAGGCTTAATAAAGTGATTTTGATCTGACTAAAAGGAACAAAACTAAAAAGGCAACAGCGATGTAAAGTGCAGCAGTAATGATATACCAGGTTTATTGACCATTGCCACCACTGGATTTTGCAAATACAATGGTATAGAATTGCTAGGTTTAATATTTTTACTATCCTACAGTTCTTGAGAGAAGCTGATTTTCAGGTATGTACTGTTGCTGTGCAACATATTGCAGAGTAGCATTGCACGTCATGTATATCATGATATGTGAGTGTAATGTTAGTGAATTATGTTTAAACCAGTAACACAAAAAGGAATACAACTATGGTTGAAGAATTGCTCTAAGCATAAAGAAGTGCCCTGGCTGTGATGGACAGCTTAGTTTGTAGTATTTATCTCTTTGTTGTAATGGACACAAGATTGGTTTTTATTTTTGAGTCTGAAAAACTAAGTTGAGAATAATGATCTGTGTTTGTATTACAATAATAAGAAAAGTAGGGAAACTGAACATAAAATTGACTATGCTGAGAAAAACCACAGGTCTGTTCAGCCCAGTAGCATGTCTTGGAAGGCCATCGATAATGTCTGTCCAGGGATAGACTGCAAGGGCAATTTGCCTTGTAGAATTTCCCCAGGGTACTTCCCCAGCCTCCAGCAATTTGTGGCTTAGGGACTTTCCAAGCCAGAAGTGGATTTTTTTTTCTGCTTAATAGCCATGAATGGAATTTTTTACCATGAATTACCCAAATGATTTTGGATTCACATAAATTTAGACTGTCCACAACATCTTGTGGACAAACATGAGAGGAGAGAGGATGGTTTTCTTTTGTCACTTCCAGTGACTGACTGTGACAGAAGCTTCCAAATGAGATCATCTGACTGTATATGTGGATGAAAATATTCCTTCTCTGCTGTGTATTTTCAGCAGCAAACAGCCTTAATACACTGTTAACCAAAAATGGGGATATTGTAGGGGATATTGTAGGTGTGCACTAACTTAATAAATCCAACTTTAATTGCATATTAGTTATCAAGTACTGAAAATGGCTCCACATGTATGTTCTTACATTATAAAAGTGTTGGGTTTTATGCGAGGTTATAGACTTACTTGATTTACTGCAATTACTGCTGGATTACATAGGAAACCATGTTTTTTTCTGCCTTTTTAGTGAAAATGATCTTTGAACTTTAGAAGACCAAAATAAGCAATACTGTACAAGGTGCTGGTTTTGTGCTTCTATTTGCAGGATGAATCATGTACAGACCTTTAAATGTAATTTATGTTTTACTGCATTTTATATTTGTTTTATTCATTGAAATATTTGGATTTTTGAATGAATGACTTTATAACTTAACCATTTACAATATTCATATGTGATGCAGTTTTATGGTATTGCAGTTTCATTTTTTTTAAATATGCAGACAGGTCCGTGCACTTCATGACCCTTTCTGTACAAATACAAGCAATATACATTCTCAATGTAGCATTGTAGCCAACACACTCTATAGCTGTAAGTTGTACATCCAACATGGAGTATTCAATAAAGCGATGCAAAAAATATGATTAAGTATGTTTTCCTACAACTGCTGCTTTGTGGAAATAGAAACAGTGACAATTCCTTAAGTTACAGATTTCACACATAAACACAACTTTTACTTTTATTAGATTGGGATTCACTTGTAAATGATGTATAATTGTGATCTACACCCTGTTTTTATGGTATGGCAGCATTACTTCCCGCATTTCACCTGAATCTGGAAATGCACTGGTAGGAATAAAATATGAAAGCTTTACTACTTGTGTTAATATAATGCAGCTTTTGATGCTTTTACTAAATAAAGGATAAATTTAAAAAAAATGGGATTTATTTATGTGAAGTTCTTTGTTTCTCCTATGTTTCATGTTCTCAGATAAAAGAACTTGCTTCATCAACTACATTGTCTTCCTTTAGTCCTTTGCTAAGTTACTGCAAAGTGAGTAAAGAGTAACTGGTCCAGTTACACCATAGATTTGTCAGTGAGAGAAGAGATGTAGTAAATGAATGGATGGCAGCCAATGGAAGCTTCTGTACAGAACTGTCTGAGGTTCAGCCCATTTCTGATAGTCAAAGTGCATTACAATTTTGTGTGCTTTTCATTGAGTTTGGAAACTCCTAATTCTGTTCTTTAAGCCTCCTAAATTTGTTACAGTTGAAAAAAACAGGTCAGAATACAGCACAGACCTTCCCATCTCTGCTACAATGTGGATGTGCTCTCAAAGTGATGGTAGAGAAACAGTATACAATTTTTAAGGTCAGCCTTGGTAATACTGGTATATTGGTGGAGGGGTTTCGCCCTCTGCGCTTCTCTGACCTGCCAGGACTGGAGTCATGAGAACATGCAAACACCTCCTCTGCACTTCAGGTGAGTATCTGCACAAGCATCACTAACAACATGTGAGTGGCTACTCTAAATCATATGAATCGGCAGTAACTTGCTGTTCTGCATCTTCCCAGACTACCCTTCCCTGTGACATCTGCTGCACAGACCCAGTCAGAGTAAGGATCTACCTTTCCTTGTCAAGATTTGGAAGCAGGGCCAAGGGACAGCAGGAAGGTATTAGGCAGTAAGTGGATGGGACAAGGTGGTAAGGTGGGAATAAAGGAGGGAGTGGTTGGGTCCGGGGCCAAGCAAAGCTGGCACAATGCTGCTCACTAGGGCATGCAAGGTTACTTCTTCCTACCAGATCGAGCAATGCTAGAGTTTTTCTTAGTGGCAGAACACCTTTTCTAGGCAAGAAATACCTACCTGGAAGGCCAAGAGAGGGTAAGCTGTGTTTGAGAAGACTGTGGGATGTTTCAAAAGTTTTCTCTTGCTTCTAGTGCCCTGCACTGTGTCAGCTAATCAGTTTTCCTGTGAAGATAGGGTCTTACCTCAGAAAAAGTGGATAGAGCACTGGGACAGCAGCCCACTGATGAGGCAGGAGTGTCTGTTTTCAAAAGTGTATGGGGCAGATGGAATTGGATAGGAAGAGAAATGGATTTGTAATCATAGGTTAGGAAAAATGGGTAATGGTTCATAGTCTGAGTGGGGAAACTGACTACAGATCTTTCACTAGCTCCAGTCTAAATCCTGCTCTGATACTGTCCAAGATGTGAGTTATTTCAGAGTCTTTTTATGTTTGACTCACTGAGACTACACAGAAGACAAAACTATAAATGTTACAGTATTAACAGCTATATAAGAGCACAAGATTCACCCAATATGATAAGTACAGGCAGATGTTACTACAAGCTTTGATACACGTCTTCATTCCTTAATCTAAAAGTTACTACTCTTAATTTCATCTACTGCTTTCAGTGAGGCTGATCCAGATGAACAAACTCCCTGTTGAGATATGAATTCTTTGCCTCCTACATTTGCCATGGCTATGAAAATCTTAGTAAGTCAAAGGGAATTTATTTCACAGTAACATTATCTCAAACTTTCATTAGATACATGAATTTGAATTGCTTTTTTCACACTTATGTAACAATTTCCTTAGATGGCGCTAGCTTTTGTGTTCAGAGAAATCACCTCACTTCAGCCAGGCAAAAAAGAAGGGAAGACATCTGATGGTTTGAGCTCAGGAACACTTGTTGTGTTGGAGCACTCTCTAAAGATGTCAGACCTTGAAGTGTTTACCAAAACAGATATAAGGATGAGATACCTAGCTGCAAGCACAGCAGTATCTTCAAATAAAGCCTAAGTCATAGTTTCACCACACATAGACAGTAACTCTGTTTCTAGACAGTCAAAATGCTACTGCAAACTGTTGTTCAAAACAGTTTTTCAGTTAGCCAAAATGTGGAGAAAAAGTCCACCGTTTTTTTGGATGGCTTTTTTGAGGAAAGAGACTAAGTTCATATTGTAAGGAACAAGAAGGTATATTCCTTTCTATAAATAAATCTGTGAAATGGTAATAGAATGTATGACAGAAATCAAGTTTTAGGGATTTGCTTAACACTGGGAAAGTGGTATTAGAAGGGTAGTAGCATACAGCACAATGACTTGACTCAGTGAATGAGTTTTAGTTCCATCTCTTTAGAAAATGGATTCTTGTTCTTATTTTACAGAAGTGACCTTATATAATCTCTCAGTTTTGCCCAGCTTCCAGATATGACAAATTGTTAGCTCCTTCAGTCAGCAATACAAAGTCTAAGCAATCTAGGGACTATTAAGCAATACTAAA
The DNA here is from genome assembly GCA_013396695.1 of Sakesphorus luctuosus. NCBI lineage: Eukaryota > Metazoa > Chordata > Aves > Passeriformes > Thamnophilidae > Sakesphorus > Sakesphorus luctuosus. The sequence goes on from VWZD01012455.1 coordinate 49,489, forward strand.
TGTATTCACTTGGAAAGACAAACCAAGACTGTGATAACCCAGTCAGGTAGGACTTTCTCTAGACCAAAATATACTCTTTCTACTGTGATAATATAAAGGCAAGTTGGTTTGGCAGGATTTCATTTCCAGAGAAATATTGTAAAAACATTTTGCACCTGCTATTCCTGTCTTGCATTCTGTTTGATGTTGAAAAGTTCTAGTGTCTGGACTACATAACCACTGCTCCTCCCTAAAAAACACGTGGTGGAGGGACTCCTAACACTGGGTTTCCACTGCAGAAGACTGGGCTGCCTGTCTTGCTTTATGACCTCAGGTAAAAGGCAACTCCTTTGTGTAATATGAGTGCACACGTGCCTGGTTTTGGAAATAAAAATATGCTGGAATGTAAGGCAATAGCTGTGTATTTGGGGTCAAATGAAACATATGTACACACATACACACATATCTACACAGAGGTGTATACAGACATGAACCATCAATAGGCAATGCACATTCAGATGATTGCAGTTCATTAGAGGATGTTTTTTCCCTTGCCTTCTGTGATGTGTTGTTCAAGGGCTGTGAAAGATCTTTTGCATCTCTGAATCCAGATCCAGTTTGTCCTAGTGTGAAGTGAAGTGAAGTCCTTGCCTGGCACTGCTTCCAGTCCGTCACAGTACTTGGAGCTGTGACAACAAAAGACTCACAGGATGAGACTTGCATGAGGAATCTCCTAGCAGCACCCATGGAACACTGCCTTTGCACAGAATTTTCAGGAGGGATTTTTCACTGTCAGTTAGGCTCCCTCTTTTCCTATGACACCCATGTTGATGGTCTTGGTGCACTCCCTTACCAAGGCTCCATCCAGTTGCTTAAAATGTAAGAATATTGTTCTAAATCTTAGCTAAATACTGCAAGATTGCACAAGCAGGGGGGAAGTAATGTAACTGAGGTTATGGCAGGAGCTGGAAATAGTATGGGGTTTGCAGGGCTGTAAATCTCCAGGAGAGTCGGAATTTAAAATAATATAATACTGAGAGAATGCAGAATCTGATGTAGCTACTTCTCATTTCCATTGATCTGAAAGAGGAACTTTACTTATCTCAATTACAGTGTACCTGATGGTTTAACTGTCCTTTCTAAAACCTCTGGCTAAAACTGGAAATAATCTATCTGTTCAGTAAGTTTTTTTGTTAACTCTAAAAGTGGTGGAATTATGGGAGGGAAATTAAACTAAAATTACCATATTCATTTAATTGAACATTTATTCCATACACCAAGTAAGAAATAATCATCTTGGAGATCTAAAGAAAGTGCTTTTGTTATTCCATATTTTGTATCTGTTACTGAAGAAGATTTTTTTTGTAGAAGCTACTCTCCACATAGATTTCTTGCAAATTTATTTTCAAACTAATAAAGTAGTCACTAGAGATGTTGGAAACTGTTATAGTTTTGATTTAGAACAATCAGCTTTAAAGATCTTATCAAGAAATCCAACTCTAATTCTTAGTCTGCTATTTTATACACACCAACAATAACAACCACAAGGAATTAATTTCCAGAACAATAAAACACGTTGTAATTAACATATGGGATGGTGGATAGGAAAGTAAGAAGCAAACTAAACAAGTAATTGACCATATAAGAACTGCCTCTAAGTAATTTAAAATGAGAAATATTTCAGGTGCACTAATTTAATATAGATATTACACAATTTCAGCTGAGGTTGATTATTCTCACACATAGTTTGTGGTTTTACAGTTAAGATAAACATACTTGTCTTGCTCCGTTGTTAATCCTGTGAATACTTTTTCATAACTTGATGTGGGTTTTCCATTTAATTACTTTCAGATTAGATTTAAATTAAATATGTATATGAGAATTAACCTGAAACATTGGGAGAAATATCTTGTAAAAGAGCTAATGCCCCTATGCTTTTCATATCAAAGAAGAGATGTTATGTTCCATTTTTTTCCCCACTTTTTTTTGACCACACCAAATGCATGTCTCCACAGTGAATCTTTCTGTTCCCAGCTCCATTAGGTGATAATTTTGCAACAAACTACTGAGGAAATATTTTAATTTATAACACTGAGAGCATTGGGAATAAAGAATTTGTTTCTTTATGAGTGGAACATATTTCATGCTATCTTTATTTTCTCTGTTCCTTGTTCCTTTAGATATTCCTTGCCCTTGTTCTCTGTTAGATATTTCTCAGAGAACAACTACAGCATTCACTGTACATTTCCTCTACTTGAAATACTGTTCTCTTAAGGCATAGTTTATATATGTATAAATAGATGTGTTTATGAATGAAGTCAGTCTTGACATGTTGAAAAGCCAGTGAAAGAGAATTTTCTTCTTCACAAACTTGCACACTCAAACATTCCCTAATGAAGGGGTGTGTGAAAGAAAGATCTTTCATTTTCAGCAAAGTTCACTCCAGACTTTGCTGCGTCCTTCACTTTTTTGTTCTATAAAATGTAAGTGCTGGCTGTTCATCAACATTTTGCAATGTCTTTGCTTATAATTAGTTAACATTTCTGTAATTTCTTTACCTATTCTCTTATCCAGGCATCTGCTGTAATATCCCTCTGCTGCTGGTGTCTGCTGCTTTTGTTGAGACAGCTACCCTACTTTAAAAGAACCAAATCCAAACGAATGCAGAATTCACCTCTAAAACTAATGGGATGCTCTGAGCTCAGGCCTCCTCCTGCTCTGGTACTCCCTGCAAAAGCCACAGCAGGGAATGGTGCAAATACTCATTATCCTACTCAGCCTGAAGCTGATCATTTTGACTGACTATGTTGGAGGTGCTAAGCCAGTGGAGGAGAGTAAGGAACTGGGATCCCATATCGGGCAGGAGCTTCATGTTAAAGCTGGTGCTAAGCTGCTGAAGGCAGTAGTCTTCTAAACTGCTCTAACTGGACTCAAAATTACAGACCTAGATAAACTGAATATTTTTCCTAATGAATTTGTCCATGGAATGGGACTAATTGTGAACTGAATGCCCCTGTCTGTCACTTTGCACTTTGTGGGACCCCATGTGAGTTTTTAGGTTTCTGTTGTTTCTCCTGTAAACAATAAAATTTGGATGCTTCTGCAGATATTGTGAGGGGAAATGCATGGAATACAAGGGAGTTCATACTGCAGGCAAGATTAGCAGCCTGATGGTAGATGAGGCTTTATGTAAGATATGGCACAGAGGCATTACAGAAAGGCATCCTCTGCTCCCCAGGAGATCACTGCATTAATGGACTGTGGGGGACTCGTGGGCTTGGTACAGGCTGCCTGACTATAGACACACTGCGTACAGAGGCAGCACTTCAAGGGGGGGCACTGGTCTGAAATTAGTAGGTACATCTTGTAGTGACAAATGGTTTTGAGGCTGGAAACCAAAGCCCATTGAAGTCATTGGGAAAACCTTTTCTGCTCAAAAGGGGTCTGATTTAAGGCCATACAAAATTTTTATCTTGTTCTCTTAAACAAACATTCCTTGACTTACAAACAACATTGATATTAAAGCATGGTTTAAGAATCTTTTTTTTGCTTTGAAAGTTTGTATAACAGACAGTGAAGAGAGTATTATTTTGTGAATATCTTTTAAAGTCTGTGATTTTTTAATTTTTTTTTTCAGGATGACATTATAATACCTTAATTTGTTCTGTGGATGCCAAAAAATATTCATAGTACATACTGTAATTTCTTGTAATCAGTTTGTTTGCTAGCCTATGCTCTGTGTGTGTGTCTGTCTGTCTGTCTGTCTGTCTTTGCTTGGAAATCTGTGTACATATTTGTGATAATATGAATTTACTAAGTGGGAGTTAATATTCCAACTTGTTCATCCATTTTAAAGTGTGTTAGCATATGAGGATCCTTTGGAAAGAGTGGGATGGAGAGTTGAAGTCTTGCTGCTTTGGAAGAGGTCCACCTGCAGTCCAAGGTGTAGATCTGACAGCGTGTGCCTGAGCAATGGAGAGAGAAAGATTAAGCTTTACCCCATGGCAGCATTTATTGAAAATAGACAACATCACAGTGGGAGTCTGAGGGCCAGGGAGCCTGGAGGGTATGACAGGGGCCACATCCCACCTGAGTACCTCCTGGACAGCTGGCCTCTCCTCTGCTACCCTTTGGCTCTAGCATGTTTATTCCGTTCTTCCAAGGGCCTGATAACCTGGAGTCTGTCCCATGGCACTGAACACTGTGAGGCTACTGTGGCAACTCCATATAGGTCTGGGGAAAGCGATGGTGGACACTTAACAGCTGCCCAGGACCACAGCTGTTGTGGGGGATGAGGATCCAGACCTTATCTTGAAGGCTATTGAGATTTCACTGGACCCTCTCCAGAAAAAGCTCCCAGAGTAAGGAGGTACTTCTCTTCGTCATGTCAAGGACCTGCTCTGCCTGCAAGTTTCAGGCAGGTCTGTTAGTGCTTCATCTTTCCAGGACAGAAGCACAGCCCTGCAAACCCTCTTCTGCTGCTACTCCAGCACTTCCACTTCTGGCTGCCTCCTGAAAGCAGCGAGACATGCCACAGTGAGGGGAGAAGATGTTTTTTGGAGTCTCAGAAGCTTTTAGGTGCATCAATGAATTTTTTATAGAAATCAAGTTATATGATCTTTTCATGGGTTTAATAAACAAAGTTATTATACTAGTTGCTAATGTGGCACTTTGATAATGGAACTTCCACATTTATCTAGGTTCTTTGCTTTGACTTGCAGCTTTCCAGGACATCGTTATCAATGTATGTTCTTGTGTGCACACTTTGACCCAGTGTTTCTCCCTGAGTGGTTTTACTGTGAACACTGGGCTGCAAGTGGAGATTTTATATTTTTACTAAACCTTGCGTTCTCATGTCAAAATAATTCATGTGTGATATGTTCCTAAGAAAGGCCCTAGCTTGCATTATTCTGAGAAAATGCTAGACCTGATTCTTCAATATTTTTTCACAGAAATTTCACTAACATCAGAGTAACTTTAAACTTGACTTAGAAATGCATTGAACATATCTTAAATTAGTATTTCTTTAGATTCCTGCTGTACACACATGCATGTCCATACCTTTGTACCCACACAGGGTACAACTGAATGAATATACACTTACAAAACTAGCTGATATTTCTTACTGGTTTAGAAGCTCTGTTAAGCAAACTGAATCTCCTTCTCACATAACACAGCCAAATACAATTCTGTTTTTGGCGAAGGGTGCATTTTCAATGTTTTCTAAAAGGGATTTTAAAAGCAATGCTTTTTATAATTTACATGAAAATAGAACAATGCCCCAGAAAAAGGTTCAAGGATTGAGCAATAAGTTTCAAGAATGAAATCCAATGAGCTACTGGTGAAGAATTTCTTGTGTTTGGAGCAGTACATTGACATCTCACCTGGCATTGTAAATTCTTATAAATGAAGGAAGTCATAAGTTATTAACTTGGCCTTTTGCTTTTATATCCCACAGTCTGTCTTTCTAGTGTCCTTTTCTGTACTGATGTTGATTGGAAAAAATAAGTTCACACAGTGTATTTAGGAACCAACCTCGAGAATGATGGTTTTTTTAATATTACAATTTTTTTCTTATGCCATGGTCCCATCTCTGCAAGCAGATTCCCCATTTGCATTCAACAAAGCAAGTGAGAAGTAGCAGTGAACTGAGCTAATAAGCTCTGCCATAACTATTCTGGTTTTGTTGAACTCAGAGAGAGATGCTGTATTACCAGCTCTTTAGAGTGAATCTTGATTGTCACAAGGTTTGGCATTTCTGGTCCATCTAGACATAATTTAAAAATCTTCCACTTAGTAATTTGAAAATCTTCCACTTCTGAGTGACAGTTTTCCCTTATAATACAATATACTAGAGAGAATCAGGCTGGTTCCCTTTATTGTAGTTAAATTTCCGGCTGGCAGTGAAATATAAAAAAACTCAGTGTAAAACTGGTTTTAGTATTGGTCTCTAACCTTGGCCTCTTCTTTAACTTTTACTTATCATAATTAAAAAAAAAAAAAAGAAAAAAAAAGAAGAAAAAAAAGAGGATTTGAAAAGCAGTACCACTCAGACCTCCTGATGTCCATGTTGCATAAAAGTCTTGTTAGGTTATTGGAATGAGGTTTTCAATTTATGCTAAACAGGAAAAAAGTTGACAGATCAGAAATAAAATAACACCATAAGATGTGATAGAAGATTTTTTTAAAGAGTTAACCTCACTGCACCACCGAACACATGTATAGGTCTCATTTTTCCAGTAAAAGGATATGAAAGGAGGTTCCTTTTTATGTTTGACATTTATTCTTCACTATTCTTTTTCATGTAAGCGCAGACCTGGTAAGACTTTTAAGTACGTTTAATATACAGCACAAAATTAATTCTTGGGGCTATTGCCACTAAA
>VWZD01012457.1:0-51842 GCA_013396695.1 Sakesphorus luctuosus
CTTGGGAATGAATAGATGGGGGTGGAATACATAGCCTTGGTCACTCCCACACATTGACAACCGGTCCCACCTGCTGAACTAGGACACCATCCATGGAGCTGTTCATGAAACAACTAGACATGGCACTCAGTGTCATGGTGAGTTGATAAGGCGGAGATCGGTCAAAGGTTGGACTCAATGATTTCAAAGGTGTTTTCCAAATGAAATCATTCTGTGATTCTGTTGAAATTTGAAGATTTAAAAAAGATTTTCTTATTGGCACAAATATCCATTTGTTTTATATTACTGCTAACAGTCTCAAAAAGTGATATTAGGATATATCAGATAGTTTTATATTACTTTCTCTTTAAAGGTTTTTTGAGAATTTTTCATGGGACATACTGACTTTCTGAAGGCAAAAACAATCCATCAGATTTTTGGCAAAGATACATGTTTACCCACAGACACAACATGAGGCATTAAGAATTCCAAACTTCTATTTTATGCATTAAGACAAGTTTCTCCCCAACCCAAGTGACAAAGCTGGAAAAGGATTTAAATTCTGTGCTCAGAAAAATTTAGGTATTTTCTTTCAATATTACTGTTACAGATTTTTGCAGGATTAAAGTGTAAATTGTAGGAATTACAAGAGAATACATGAGTTTACAAGAAGCCTCAAGACAGCTTTCAGTCAATCTAAATTGACCCTTACTGAATGAAATTTAGTGCCATTTCACACTATCCTGTGAAATTTTATGCTAAGGCTTTGTATGATAAATTGTAGCAAAATAAAATCATTAATCTAAAGAATTCCACTGGGAAATTATTTTTTTTTCCATTTTCCCTAGCTTTTGACTGTATCTAGTGATTTTAGAAGGTCTTGTTTGCAAATGATTTAAAAGAGGAGATATGCTTGGAAGACATTTTCATATGAAAGATGAGAAGAAGGAGCTCATGTGTCTATAGAAGTCTGTGTGAAATCCTTGCAGAAACAAAAAAAACAAAAAAAACAAAACCCAACAACCCTCCCCAAAAAGACCTAACAAACTTGAAATATCGAAAAACTTGTGAGAAGTAATCATCAAGATATCATTTCAGTGCCATCTGTCTAACTTTCCAATGCCTGATGCACTCCACAGCAGAATGAGCTCAAGGTTTATCACTCAAAAATGAGACCATTTTCTACACCCATTGTTTAAGCTGATATTTTTAATGTTCCCCAGCTGTGAAAGAATCCATGAAATAACATTAAATATTATCAATTTTCATCAGGCATCTTAATTTATCACTCAAACAAACAAATAAAAAAGATTAACCCCCTACCACCACCTCTCTTCACTCAAAGATTCAGTATGTTTATTTTGGAAGGCTGAAGCTGGTTCCACTTCACTAAAAATATTTTGCTCACTGAGATTTACAAATACAACTGCTTGCAAAAAAAAGATTTGGATGAACAGGATTTCATTTGATGTAAATGCATGTATTGCACTATAAATGCTCAAAGAAGCTACTTGCAGTTTTAGGAAAAGGACATGGTAAACACACAGAGCACACAGAGGCACCAAGTTTTAAAGAGTCTGATCTTGTCTCAGATTATTCATGATCAGCTCTGTGTGTATTAGTTTAAGTGCAAGAGAAGAATCCACTAAGATATTCAGTGGTTTCAGTCAGAAACTAGAACTGAACAGAAACATTTTTTTTCCTCCAGAAGTTGTTTTAATTTAAAACACAAACATGAAATTTAGTTTCATTTTTATTAGAACATAATGTTTTATTTGATTTTTTTTTTAAAGTTTAGAGCAGAAATTAATTTCTATTTCCTTTAAGGGGTGGGAACATATCTGCACATGCGTGTTTTAAATACCTTTCTCCCCCCCCCTCCCCCATGTTAATATGGTTTTGTTGTTTTGGGGTTGGGGTTTTTTTGCATATTTTAAAATTGCAGAGTAACTTAAATGGGAAGAGCCTTCAAAGGAGGTGTTGTTAAAGGTTCAAACACAGGAAGGTGGTGCTGGGAGGAGTCCCTCAGAGAATTTTACTCACCCTACCAACAGTAAGGTTTGGGCTTGGAGTGCCAGGACTGAGGACAAAGGATGGCTGACAGCTTTCAGATTCCAGCTGAATGATGGGGTGGAGGTGAGAAAACAGAACACCAGCACCAGGGGGTGGAGAATTTTTTTTTCCCCGTGTGCTGGCTTGAATTTTTGGGCTTTTCTTTGGGCAGCTGCAGAAAAAGAGCCACTGCTTGCTGGCGAGAGCTCTTTTTCTGGCTCTACTCTTTGCTCTTCCCCTCCATCTCTGGGCACCCTGAGCTTCAGAGAGAAAGAAGAAAGTCACAGTTACTTCGGGACATGCTGAAGACCATTTTTTTTTCTTCCTGGGGACTGACTTAGACTGCAAGGAGATTCCTGGGAATTATCACCATTCCTCCACTTTCAGCTTTTCCTTCTTCATTTGGAACAAAGGACAAGGAGAGAAAGAGAGACCCCAGTGAGTGTTCACCCTTTGTCTCTGCCTCGCTGGGAAAAGACTGAGAATTCACCTTGCAGCCAGCTGAGGTGTGACACTGACACTCTCCATAAATATAGCTGCTCCAGGAGGGACCTACCATTTGGGGGTTTTTCTTTTCTGTTTTCACATTTGGTGCTGGGGCAGCAGTATGCTCTGGTCAGTTTACAGTTATATCTATATCTACATATATATGTAGATATAGTATTTAAGAACAGTTATCCTTCTTATATCCATTTTCTAATTAAAGTTCCTTTTTCTTAAATTTACGGGATTATTGAGGAGCAATCCTCTCCTCTGTTTTTTGGTACACATTTTGGGTTTCCCTCAAACTAACACAGTTGTCTAGTCCAGTTTCTTCTTCAAAGCATTGTTAGGTATAACATCAAGCCAGGTTGCTCACTGCTTCTTCTTGAAACACCTTCAAGGATGGAGACTGCCCAACCTTTCTGGACCACCTGTTTCATTCATTAAATACTTGGGGCAGCTTAGACCTCCCTTGTTTCCTGCCCACTGTCCTTTATCCACCTGAGAAAAGTGGAGGTCCTTGTCCTCAACAGACTCTCTCTGGATAGGCAGGTGGCTGTTGGGACCCTGCAGCAAGCCCAGGTCCCCTGGCCCTTTCTCACAGGGCCAATGCCACCATGAACATCCTGAGGGTTTCCCTGGACTTGCCTTGCTTGGTCAAAGTCTCTTTTCTACTGGATGACCCAGATGGATGCAGGACTCCAGGTGGGGTCTGAGACAGAAAATTATAATCTGACTAATGAAGCACCCTTGATATATTTTCTGTTAGATGGAAAAATGCTTTACAAAGTGTAGAAAAGGAGGATGTGGTCCTGTTGTCATTTCCAAAGAATTAACACAGAATGAAACAACAAGCCAGGCAAGAATGTTACTAAAACTTTTGTAACCAGGGAATGTGCAAGCAATTATTTTATCTCAATGTGACAAGAGAAAATTACATTTAAACTGTGCTGCCAATAAACATAGCATCTTTTGGGGTTTTTTTGGACAGGTGCCTCAAGCAAGGTCTGTGTGATTCAGATTGGAAAAGTTTTTGAGCATTTAAAAATTCATTAACCCTGATTATCTGATATCTCTCTTTTATAAAGTAAAGACCTAAAAGAATTTTTCAACCCTTCTCTTCTACACTAGAGCTTTACTTTGAGACTCAGATTTGAAAATCTAAAGAAAAAAATTACTAACAATAAATAGTTTGCAGTCAGGAAAATATGAGTAAAAAGAATAATTAACAATTATACAGCAAGTTTGAAGAAACAGCATAGAAGCTTCTGCATAGAAGCTTCAGCATAGAAAAGACTTTTTGGAAGCATCAGACAGAATTTTAGACCTATGCATTGCATTCTTCTATGTAAAATATAATATTAGATTAATGACACAGAAAGCAAACCAAATACTAAGTTTACACATAAAACTCATATTTATATTTAGTTATAACTGTTATGGCAATTAGCCTACCTCACAAAAATGTCCTTACTAAGAAGTAGATAACAGGTCATTAAATTAACAGAGAATAGAACCAAAGATGCTGTGCTAAAGCTTTCCTACAGCTGGTGAAGAAAGATCTGTAAAAGTGCCACTGGCACGCAGAATGACTGCAGTGTTAATGACATTTGATTGTATTTATTATGCAAGGCTATCACCCACAGGTTTGCCAACAGAAGATAAAGGAATTGACACCAAAGTAAAGCTAATGTTCTTGCCTCTGAGCTGGAGAAGTTTGTGGTGCCTAGATCAATAGGATACTGGAGCAACTGCTGTTCAACAGATGCTGTGACATGTTCTGTTTGAAATCAAGAGCTTCAGCATTCCCCTTGGGATGCCTTGCAGCCAGCACAAGTTTTTATTTTTTTAAGTGATTTGCACCTTTATCTTTCTATAAATTGGATTCTATGACCTTTACAAGCCAAGATCATTGTCTAACTGAAATATGGCAGCTAAGAATGCAGTCCAGCATACAGGAATTAAAAGGCTAAACCACACATAATCTGTTCATACTAAAAAAATCCTTCAGTTTTGGAAGTTACTACCTTCTTACTCAAATGACTTTAACATGTATCTTTTTTCTGTCTGAAAAGAAAAAAAAAAAAAGGACTATAAACTCAGAAATACTTCTTCCATATACAAATGCTCCAAATTAAAACAAAAATATAGTCTTGATGGCTTCTCTGGAAACCTTCAGGCATAAAAGTTTTTCAGGTTCTCAGACACTTGCATCTCCTCACTATTCTCTTCACTAATTTTCTGCAGGTGTGTCTGGATTTTTTGTTTTATTTGAACATTTTCTCAAACACCTCCAGTACTGATAAAACTATGCCAAGAAATGCATTTCAAATGACAAGTGTAGGCGCAGCCAAATTGTTTATACATCTTTGCTTCTGAATTCTCTTCATCATAAATTTCCATTTACTTACTTGGCATTTAATTTCCAGTCAAAGAAAAATTTAATGAGATTCACTCACTTAATTGCTCAGTCTATTGCTGCCTCACTTTATCTGGCCTCTCAGACACATTAAAGATTTTAAAAAGGATTTGCTGACTACAGGATATAAGTACTGGGCAATTAATTTACCAGTAGTATCCCATAACACCCAGAGTTTACTTCTCAAAATTGCAATTATTCATTCGAATAGAGTTACTACTCCCAGGTTCTCTCTTTACACAGATAACTGAACAGCTAACAATTTTCTTCATTAGTGTAAATAAATGGCTGTACCTCTAAATCTTGTCCTCTTTCAGTCAAGTATACCAGCCACTGAGAACTGGACATATAGCTGGTCAAACATAGTTTCTAGTTTATTAAATGTACAACAAAATTTAGCATAGAAGTGTGAGACAATCCAGAAGAAATAAAGAACCTTAGAATTACTCACCTTAATACCTTTCTTATCTTCCTTGACACCAAGATATTAAGAAAAAGGGGACTCTATAATAAAAAAAAAATCATCAGTAAACATCCTACACTAATTGTTTTCAAGACTTCATGCTATTTCTGCTGTTGCTGCTGCTCTTCTTTTTTTCAAAGTAGAGAAAGGAGCATTTTATGGATAATTATCTCTGGGCAAAATTTTATTATATGATCTGATAAAGAAAGAAAACTACTCCACTCCAGAAAATACTGTTTGCTAGTCATCAATAAACATTTTAAGAACTTTTTTCATATCTTTAGATTTTCTCATATTGTATGACTATAATTTTTATCTTCAGAGGGATGCATCAGAGGATTATGTTAGCACAGAATAACAGGCATCCTGGGACTTAGGAAACAAAGACTGTGCTCTGCCAATCCAAAAAAAAATTATTCACAAGAAAAAATTCCCAAAGCAGCAAAGACAAATTCTTGCCTGGAGAGCACATTTTGGTGTGAAAAGGCAAAATATTTTTCCTTTACAATTTCCTTTTCAGCAGTTGTACAGTCAGAAACTATGTCTAAATTGTCTTTAGCAGAATGAAATTAAGGAGAATTTGATAGGTTCAAACAGTTCAACAATTTAGCAAATACGCCCTTTTGAAAGCTCTTTTCCAAAGAAGTATCCACTTGCAGTTAAGCAATGATGACAATTCATCCAAGATGAATGATGTGATACCAAGAAAAGATTTCCCTCAAAGATCTGTTCCTGAGCCCTTGAGAGGAGTCACATGCCAGTGGTGTATGAGTTGCTGGTGTCAGAGATGGGAAGGGACACTGAACCATGCTCACATGTTGTCTTGAGTAAACAAAACAATTATTTTAGCAAACGGGAAAGAAACTGAAAGAGAGATGCAGGTATGGATTTAAAAGTGCAAATTTTCAGTATTTTATATTTTAATGAAGAAAATGGAAGGAGTGGCCCTTGTCAAGATTTCTGTAGCCCTTGTGGCTTTCATATTTATATCAGTTACATAGCACAAGATGAGGAGAAATAATTTTAATAGTTTTTCAAACTTGAATGCCTTTCACAACATACCTTTAAACAACTTCCAGAGAGTTATTGATATTATAGATAATGATAGAGTTCAGAAGACCTCTAAGGGTTTTCAGCTTTTGTTGTCATGGGTGTGAATAGAAATAAATGAATAATGCAACATTGTTCAGTAGAAACAGCTTGGAGTAATGAGTCAGCTTAATCTAGGAGATATTGCTCCCCTGGTTTCTGTATAGGGAAAGGAAATGGCAGTAGAAAATGCACTAGGGCAAATCAAGGAAACAAATGTGCATGCTAGTATATAAACCCAAGGCCTGACAGAATAAGACAGGAAGCTTTGAGCAGTGAAGGAGTCTGCACAAGTTCACACTGATTAACTGTGACAGTGTCTTCACTTCTGGGCTTGGATGTGTTTTTCAGTTGCTGCTTCTAGGGGCATATCCTGTCTGTGTCTGTTCCCATGGCAGGGAGAAAGTCTAGCACTTTGATTTCTCTCTCCACACTATGCTTCTACACAAGGGAATTCCACTCTTCCTCCAGGCATGCAGTGGCCATAACATGATGTCGGGGAGCACTGGGAAGCCCAGGATCCTGGGTTGAGGAGTGACACACGTGCAGATGTCTGAGGAGACAGCTACCAACAAAAGATGTTGCAGCACTGAGACAGGTGACAGGCTCAGTGCTTACATTTAAAACAGGACCAAGCTGAATGTTGTGGGGCTGATCACCCCAAAGTCTAATTTCTAACACAAAGAACAAGTGTGGTTGAAGCAAACTAGATTTCTGCTGGACAGTGCCTGGCCATTACCCACATAAAAGCATGCCCAGTAGGGGCCAATGAACAGGATACATGCTCTCAGTAGGCATAGAGAAGTGTGCACCCGATTTGCTTCTCTTTGCTTTATAGTTAATGTCTTCTAATGGTATCCTGCTATCTTAGCACACCACTGCATGCCCTCCCTTTTATTTCAACATTCTGCTAAGCTGTAACATTATCCTCAGACTACTGCAGGTACCTTGGACTGAAAAATACTACTCACAAATATTACTTATACATTAGGGCCATGGAGCAGCATGTGGGGAACTGACTTACAGTTGAATTTTATGTACTGTGGACACGTATCATTATGTCACTTGGGTTCAGAAAAGAGAAGAATACATTTCTTTAAGCAGTACAACTCCAATCAATGATTTGGATGCAAAATCTCTTATAGCTCTCCATAGAGTTACAGCTGGGAAAGTAATTATGATTGAGTATTCTTTTTAGGCTTTGATCCTGTTTCTAAACTATAAGTCGAGAACATCATAATGTATGGAACTACATAAACAGCATTAACTACAGTGAGGTGGTGAAAGCGGGGTGGTGTGCTCCAGAAAAGCCTGGGAAGTCAGCTCTGGAGTGTCATTGTTATAAAGGGATCAGAAAAGTAAAGCTAATACCTGGAAATGGAACCAGAAGCATTGTTTACTGATTTAGGAAAACATACTAAGATTTATTACTTGAGGACCCAGTACACCAGATTAATAAAATTCCAGCAAATTTTACCAGATTTGGAACTTTTAGTTCAATTATTCCTCCTGAATAACTTGGGATAGGCTTTAAGGAGAGTGGGAAGTATAAATAAATAAATAAACAGGCAAACAAACAAATAAATAAAAGCACTGGAAATTTTACACATGCTGTTTTCAGTGACTACTGTCCTGAGTCTGGAATCTTGAACAGGCCAGTACTGTCACATACCAAAAATGTAATTCAAAGTGTTTTCCACGTGAAGTGCAGTAAGGCTGCTCCTCAGTTTAGAGAGCTTCATACTCAGAAGGGCAAATGTACAAAGGATGTAAAACTGCCTTTTCTCCCCAGCTCTCAACAGAACTGGCAGTAGCAGAGGAAGGTGCAGAAAAGCTTTTTCCTCTAATCATCTGATATTAAAATATGATCTTCTTTAGTGTTTTGTAGGCAGTGGAGGCTGAGGTATAAGAGAACTCCTAGAGGCCACTTTCATTACACACTCAAAATTCTCAGGTTCTTTTTCCTTACTAGCATATATATCTTCAGAAAAGATAGCAATCAGATTATTAGCAAAGATAGCAATTATCTCATTTTCATAAAACACAAGTCTGAGGGGGAAAAGATTAATATCCTTTACAATATAAAATTTTTAACTGCAGAAAAAAAGGAAGATAAAAATATTTGGCACTTACTTCATTTATAGCAGCTTGACTAATGTTAAAAGATAAAAAAGCATTGCACAAGCTTGACATTATACCTGTGTCAGTACACACCATCTTTCAAATCCCAGTACAGAGAAAAAATCAGTTATTCATGCACTACATTCAGTGTTCAGAAGCTATGAGATTTTTCTTGAAGTCAATCATTATATGGCTCTTCTGTATTCTGTTCCTCAGAGAAAAAGAAAGGCCTGTGAGGACAGCAACAATCTGTGTTATGCTGTGTTGAAATTTTTGACTGTGTCTCCTTTGTTGTGCTGTATTAAGTGCCACCATGAGGAAAGATGAAGTTAAGGGGAAAAAATCATGCAGGATACCACAAAGCCATAGCTTCCATAGCAGTGTAGATTGTCTTTGTGAAAAACCTGTTAGATAAATACACAAAGCGCATTTGAAAATCATTTTAATAATAAAATATATGTCAGAGCCATACTGAAAACTTGATTCCAGCTCAGTGAACTGTGTTTTCATGCATTATACAATGCCAATTACCATGTAAATGGCTATGAAATAAAGTTGAGTGTCAATTAGGAGTTCTGTGTTTCACAAAGTAAGCAGAAGAAAGCACTTGATGAATTAAGTTTAATAAACACATTATGACATTTAACATTAACACACACACAAAAAGCTGAGGAACAGGAGAGATCATTTAAAGTCCATTTTGAATTATGGGACAAAGATTGTCTTCAACTCAAAGATTATCTTCACTTTCAAAACTATTTCCGGGATTGAAAACACCTCTCAATCTTTAAGAACCAAAGGAGTAAAACACACTAACGATTTGAAGACAGCAAAAAAAGTATTCAGTAACAACAAAAGAGTTAAACTCAGGTTTTTAGGTACACATTACTTCCTTAACTGGTTAGATGCAAGAGAAATTACATCTTTCAGGACAAGAAGTTTCTACAGTTTGGTTTTATAGAATGACATTAGGACTTTTCTCCTCAAAACAGCTGTATCATCACTGTTCCAGTCATGCATGCCATCTGCCTGACACTGTGTGCTTGACCTCTGCTTCAACTTATGCCAGCAACTTCTGGTGGTTGAGGAACCTGCACATGCTGGAGGGGCTAATTCACCACCTCTTTGGACCTGACTAAAGCAAGCCTGGCACTAACTGCTGTGCCCAAGGTTTTCTGAAGACATGCTGGCAGATGCTTTGCCCTTATATACCAGTGTCTGTCTCCCCAAAAAGACAAAGAGGGCAGAAGACCTGTGCCCACTACGAAGGCTGAAGATGCCGGAAAAGGATCTCTTATCAGACAGCCCTAGTGGCATGCACATGTCTAACACTTTCTGCTACAAAGGAAACCAGTTTATCCAGTTCTGAAGATCTCTTTTTCAGTGATTCAAAGAAGAAGGAACTTGTGATACGTATTTTATAAAAATAGTAAACCAGTGCTACGGGTACAGTGATATGTTCATGAAAATAGTATTTGGCTACACATAAGCCTTCCAGTCCTTCTCCTCCTGCCTCTAAAGTGACTTCTACTGCCCTAACTTTATATCTAAGGACTAGTGTACAGTTTTTACTGTTTTCTGTTTGTTTTTTTCACTTGATTTTTTTTGTTTGTTTGTTGAGGCTTTTTTTATTATTATAATTTTTTAAAAAAATTTTATCATATTATCCACAGAGTTTATCTAAAAGAAAAGAGGCAGAAGTAAAAGTCACAAATGAAGAGGAGAAACAAACAAGCAAACAAAAAAAAAGCCAAAGATACAATTCCTTCCTTTCTTAATATCATGGGTCATAACAGCCATTAAAGGAAAAACACATTCTTGTCTTTTCACACGCCTTTTGATGCAAACTTCCACTGTCAGGACTGTAGCAAGGTAAGGCAAATGACAGGGCAGATGCATTTGGCAAAACCTGATGTAGCACTTATCAGTCCTGAAGAATACTGCAGCTTTGGGCTGCTATTTGGGGTATAATGGGAACACAGTATGTTAGGAAAAAGTGTACTAGAAGTTCCTGTTTGCCTGTAATTCAGGCAAAATTCAATCTCAACTGAATACTGAGTGAAGCTAGAAACATCTGCTAAAACTGTCATGGGAACTCTAGTGTCAGAGTAATGTGTGCTGAGAGAGGAGAGAAATGGATGTTCAGGTGCCTTATGGAGATGAGTGGCTTCTTCAACATCTTTTAAAAAAATCTTCATAAAGGCAAGTTAAGGCCAAGAGAGTGTGTGATACCAGAAACACTTAAAACAGTTGTAATAGAACAAAAGGTATTACATAAAAAAGAAATTTTATATGTTGGATGCCTTAAGGCACATGGATCAAAAGTATTAAAAGATCACATATATGTATATGTCAAAGGCAAAGTTCAAGTAAAAACGAGGTCAATTACAGGCATGAATGACAGAAAGGATGGTTTTAGAGTCATCCATCATTTTCAGATTTCAGATGATAAATAAAATGTCAGAAATATTTTGGCACGCAAGAAATCTAGGCACCACCAATATAATGGTAAAGTTTATAGAATGGAGTCAGTTCAAATATTTGGAGGCACTGTACACAAAAAATGAGGAAATTAAATGCAACTGAACAAAATATTCAATAATATTAGGGAATAGAGAGAAACTGCTGGGTATAGTTTGATTTGTAACAGTAGAATATTTGAAAAAAATCACCTTTTTCATAGATCTAAGAGAAAAAAAATCTAAAATAGCTGATTTAAAATAGCCTGGATATTTAATTAAACTGTTAATGTGGTGATCAGTGTGGAAATTGTTCCAAACAAAATGAGGAACTAGAAGAAAAATTCTCAAAGTGTTGAAGAGTACTCATATGTAATTGTATTATCAGGGACTAAGTCTCTAATTTTAATTGATAACTTTTCAGTAAAGCCAAGAAGTATATATCTTGACCTAAATACAACTTAAGTGTCATACTGAATGTTGAGTTTGAGCATCCTTTAATTCTAATTTGAACTATGCCATTAATAACTTATGTCACAGCTTCTGTCAGAAAAAAAATCTTTGTTAGGTCTTCATTACTGAATTACATCAATACTACATACCAATGAATATTAATGCCATAGATGAATAACTATGAAACTATCAAAGATAGTAACCTTATGTAAGTGCCACATATTAGTACTGTAAGCAAGGGGTATCTCACAGGAAAAGTGGATTGGTAAGTGACAAAGCCTGTTGTTTCACCCTCTGATGAATTTAGCTGCACAGTCTGCATTTAGAAAAAGCAAATTCCTTCTTGCCTTTTTTTTCTACGAAGAAATTGAAGAACGACAAAGTTTGAGCTACTGATTTCTCTGTTCTTAGTAAAGTTGAAAGCAGAGCAGCATTTTAAGAATACCCGGGCAGCTCACGTTTTGCTTCTGCTTAGCAGATAAACTATACATACTGTGTGAAAGTTTTCACTTTGGGAATTGTTATTGCATTATGCATATGTTACTCTGCAGTTTCAGAGGAAAAGATAAACTTACCACCTTAGTATTTATTCTATTTGTTTCTACATCAGGACTTCTGTCTCCATTTCATTTCTTCTCTGTAAACAGTTACATTGTATTAAATGAGAAAGGACAGGAGAATAAATAAACCTTTGATCTGACCTTGAAATCACACCGCTTTTAAGCTAAAGGAATCTGGGTGTTTCCACGTTGCCCTGAGCAGCTTTAAAAGTGTGAGTGGAAGGTGACAACACAAACTGTTACAATAACTCTCTTAGGAGATGCCTTGCTGCAGATGGATTCTGATAGTAATGTGTTTGTCAGACTTCTAGCACTCCTACAATCCATCAGCTAAGGACTGTCTTGGGTGAGTGTCCTGAGTGCTGATCATACCAACTGTACTAGTAAACTGGTTTTAATCTGACCAAATGGCAGTGAATAGTTTTTACTGCTTAATCAAAAGATTATGGCATTACTCTGGCAGGTTTTTGATTTTTCTGGTTTTTCTTTTCCTTTCTGAACTATTGTATGAATGTGAATGACAATTATTCATCATGCCTGAAAAAATTAGGTAATTGCAAAAGACCAGGGCCATATTACAATTGCAAATTGAAAAATTCTGTTACTACAGATTAGATGCTTGGAAAACATTTGATGTTGAGTAAGAAGAAATACCTTTTTCCTCCTGCCCCCTAGGACAAAATATTGAATAAAAACATTTAATTAAGGCTAATATCTAGGCTACTGAATTGTTTCCATTGAATGGCCACCTCTACTGACTTTTGCTCATTTGGGGAAATTAATTGAAAGCAATTATGTCTTAGAACTGTTTTGGCTTTTTGTTTTAATCAGTCAATTCCTATGCAGGTCTTCTACCTCTTAATGATGATATTTTACCTTGTAATCAGTGTATGAGCTGCTCTGTATATTGATATGTACTTCAAGCTGTGCTTATTTGTTAACTTCTTGTAAACTTAAAGAGCATGCTATTTGAATAGGGCTAGACTCTACATAAAGTGTAGAAACTGTGTTAGTATATTGCAGAAGAACTAACAGAGGTATTATTTGGCTGCATTTAATAAGAGCCAGATTTTATTTTTTTAAGTGGCACTGTGATTGTATGTGGGTATATCTATATGTGTGCATATTTTTGAAGGTGGAGAGGAGGAGAGTGAGAGCATTATAGTTAACATCTTTTTTCAGGAAAGGACACAACACACAGGTAGTATACTATGTTTTGGAGGTGTTGAGGAATTTCTTACAGAAAATGGCCATGTGAGTGATCCAGACTGCATGGACTCTGTGAGATTGAAGCAGCTACCAGTAAATAAAGGCACAGCTGCTGCTGAGTGGTAAAGAAGAAATCACTCCCCAGGAGTTCACACGGCAACTCTCCAGACTTTCACATAACAACACTTGAAAGTTTCTCACATGACTCTTGAGATGCACCTGGGAACCGTTAGGATGTTTTATCCAAACACTGGACTTGTGAGATATGGAATATAACCAATAAGAGATGTTGCTTTATGGTGTGAAAATTACTATAGCCAATTAGCATGTAGCTTTGACCCTATATAAACTGCTTGCAGTGTATCAATAAAGGGCATTCTACCTAAAACCATAATGGTTCATAGTGTGATGTCCTTTGATCCTCCACATTTATCGCTTTATAGAGGGAGGTAATATTTTAGATCTTGTCCCTGAAAAATGACAGAGATCTTATTTTTAATTTCAGATAGCTAGCTGGTTTTCCCAAAAAAAACCTGGATAACAACCACATTAGCATCAATATCAATATTTAATATCTTTCTGTATTAACACATCATATCTCAGAGCTGTGACTCCTTTCACTGAAAGGTCCTTGGAGAAAAGGAATATTTCCTTTGGGGAAGTATTTAGTGTCTCATCTTTTAAGCACACACACAGTCTCAATGACTGCACTGGAATCTCTGACTTGCACATATAAATTCAAACCTCCAAAACAGTATGAAAGTGTGTACTCTTATTAGGCACATACTTGAAAGCCCTGGGCTCTCTCTCTCTAGTCTTACCTTTCATTATATTATATTTTTGGGAGGGTGGTGGGTTTTTTTTTGTTTTTTTGGGCTTTTTTTAAGAATGGCAAAAAATAGTTTTAAAATATTAACCCAAGATGGTTGTTACAAAATGTCAGCAATATTCTAAAGTACAGCAAGACAGGACAATAGAACTGGCAGCTGAGAACTGTCTCAGATGTTTTAACTGTAGTGCCTAAAAATCATTCAGATGCAATTCACCCTCTTTTTTGCATATAATGAACAAAACCACTACTCTGTGAACAACATCCCAGACTTACCACCTTAAAGGACAGATATTCCACTTGATGACACTTTGCTGGAAGCAAGCTGAATGTCCATCCCAAGTACAAATATAAGCATAAACCATTATAAAATTAAATTTTTTTTTGTGAGTCAGAAAACCAGATTCTATCTTGATGAACATCACAGTTTAACCTTTGTCTAATTCTTGGAGAATATTAAAGTACATTTCTGAATCAGTGCCTCAGTTAGAATAATTACACTGATGGCATTTGAGTTGTATCAGCTGGAAGCCCGAGGGCAAGGCAAAGTTCAGTTTTCCCCAATACTACCCTTGAAGTAATTGCACAGGCTTGTTACTGCTAGAGGTACCAAGACCCAGCGAACTCCAGGACATAGGGGATTTTTCCCATCCCCAGCTGATTGCTCACATAAGATTCTCAAAAAAGAACTGTAGCTGAGCAAAAAGGCTCCTTCTAGTGGTTTTTACCTGAGACACGTAGCCTCTAAGAGTAAACTTCTCTACTGGATCCGATATTAAAAGATTGAATTTAACTCAGAGTAGTTGAAGTCTGAAGCTTTCTGCTTCACATATGTTATGGTTTAGCCAGGTGGGCCTAAATTTAGGCTTTAAAGATCATATTAGGCCTAGAATTGTCAGCTGACTTGAGCTGGGCTGGGCTAGCTAACAGCTGATTTCTTTTAGCCAGTAATATTGTATTCCACACCATCTTACATCATCTCAATAGGAGTAAAATCCAGTGTGTGGGTGTGGCTTAGGCAGTTCTGCCATGGCTGAGGTACAAGCCGGACGTGCTACATCTTTTCTGCTATCTTAGGCCTTGCTCCTGCTTTGGCTGCTGCTTCTTGCATTTTGTTTGAGTTCAGGGAAGTAGAAATATTTTGTTGTTACTCTTTCTGTTTCTTGCTAGGTGTCTTTTAGAGTGCTTATGAATCTAGAGTAATACATTTTGTATTAATTGGGGAGTGGGAGGTTATTTCTTGTTATGTATAACTTGTGTGTGTGTGCTATATTGTAGTTTTCTCTTAATTTTCTCTTTTCTGTATAAATACATGTAGTTAGTTTCAGCATAAACCTGGTTTAGAAGGTTTTTTTCCCCCTCTCCCTCTTCTTCTCTTTTCACTCTGTCTTGGACAGTTGGCAATTTGCCAGCTCAACCCAAGACAACATAGAATCAAGAATGCTTAATGTACACACACACACAGAGGATGCTGTGGTTTTCAACCTATATTGTAACCAGTCGCTGGAACTGGAGTTGGGTGTTGCCAGCTGCTGGTCTGAGCCCCACAGCCTTCTCAGTCCCATAGCTCTTTCTTAGGCCAGCATTTGGCATAACCTCCCACCCCTCAGCTAAGCTGGCTTGCTGTTCACCTGTGCTCATGCACACAGATCTGTAACACAGAGTGCACACACACTTAAAACAGTTGGAAGTGGAATTCAGTGAGAGGATAGGATAAAACATGCTGAAGTTCATAGATCAGTCAGTCAAGAGTGCTGTCCCAGAACTGTGCCTCAGCAGCCCCTTTAATCTTCTTTTATTTTCTCATGTTTGGTGTCTCTTACTTACCTTGCTTATTCCAACAAACAATCTTTAAGATATCCCATAACACTACCCCAAAATGCTCTTCCCTCCTGCATCCTATAGGCAGGAATACACTTTATTTTCCAAGGTCATAGAAAGAGAGTTTCTTTCACTGATTCTTATTGGTGGATTATAAACTAGGTTCAGAGATCCAATCCTTTTCCTTTGATAATTTTAAGGGCAGGTGATTCAATGTTCTGTTATTTTCACTGATGAAGCTACTAGAGGTCCTCCACCTGTCACTGCTCCCCTGATCCTGTGGGATCTTTGTGTCTGATCTTAGAAAACCTAGGAGTCATGCTCTTTCCCTTTAGTTTTCTGTATCTCTCCTTCACCTTTGGACCTAATGGTGGAAACACTCTTGTACCACAGGTAAACATTTACACTTCCAACCTTCACCTATGTTTTATCTAGGATTATAATTTCTAAGCCATCCTGTGGGATCAGCAGGAGCTAACCTCAGAAGATACCTCCATACTACTTAAACATGAAGATACTGGGTAACTCAGTTGATTGTCAGGCTTCTTTTGTAGGTGGGAGCATGCTTTGCTCTGTCCACTGTAAATATGAAGTATTTTAGGAACCTGCATTAGGCAACAGAGATAGAAGTGCACATACACTTACTCCCAGTCTACACCAGTAAACTATCACCATAGAGGTTTTCAGTAAAATATATAAGAATATGAGAAAGACAAATAGTTGTATAATAGTAGCACTTTGGTAACTGAAGAGTCACTGTTCTTGCATGTAGTCAGGCATTATACCTTCTGTCTGACATCAGTTGTATTTCCTAAATACTCTCAATATGGGCATACACATTGAGAGCACTTCTTCTGAACTTTGGAAAGGATTTAGGTCAGGGATTAATGTACTTCTGGAACAAAAAGTTATGTTAATCCTTGCAGTATTGTCTATTGATAATATGTTAATCCTTGCAGTATTGTTTGTGGATAATTTAAAGAAGCCAAGAAAAAGGAATAAATTTTACTCTAGGGCAAAAAAAATATGTAATGACAGTTCCATTTGTAAGTGACCAACCTAGTAGGCTGATGCTGCTACTATAGAAAACAAACTAAAACGATTCTCACTGACCTAGAATGTGAAGACAAGTGTATTTGGAAAAGTTTGCTAGTTAAGACAAAGAATACAGGGGAAAAAAACAGAAAGATGTGGTTTAGTGATATGCTTTTGCATCTGCATGCATGTGTTTAATGCTCTTCAGCAGAGGAAGGAAAACACACCTTTAATTTTACCTTTGAGACTGTAGCAGATCACATTGCTACCAGTAAAAGAACACTCTCTAAGAGTACATAAGGGCAATAATTGAAGATGTCTGTTTTGTGACAGAAAGGCAAAGGACTTTTTCATTACATAAGATAAAACAAAGTATTTTTAAAGCTTCCAATTTTGTTCTATATAGTTTGGTTTTGTTTTTTTGTTTTTTGTTGTTTTTTTTTTAAGCAATGAAAAATGTGTTGTGTAGACACACAAAGGAAAAGCACTGGGTTTGCACTGTTTTACTTTCCACGCTTACACGGGTAAGACCTCAGAAACTGGGATTTGTTGAATAGTAGCAGATATCAGATTTAAAAAAGGAAATTGTAACTTTTAAGCACTCATTAAAAACAACCTGAAAAACACATTCTAATGCTATTCTAATGACAACTAATACCTTGATGGCTCTTATTGAGTACTCTTTTCCTCTGTAGCTACTATTGTAACAGGAAGCCGTCTGAGAACAAAGGCAGCAGTGTCACTATGAGCTTCTGTAACTCGGAGAGTAGCTGAAAGCCACCAAGAAAACATCACCAACAGCACCACCAAATTGCAGAGGTGAGAAACAGTTGACAGTACAGTGCTAAGCTATGTGATAAGTACTCTGTCTTGTCATATTCCTTTGAAGTTGCTGGCATTAGAGCACCAAGCTTACCTTTATAAACCTGAAGTGTTCATCCATACAAGCACTACGTTTTCAGCTACTTTAACCTGAAAATCTTCGTAGACAGAACTGGAAGCATCTGACTTGGGCTTACTGAGACCTACTTCAAGTTGTGAAAACTTATCCTAGAAGTAAATTGCTTTTTTACACTGATATATTAGCAGAAAAAATCCCCAACAACAACAACAACAAACACCAAAAAAACCACATTTACCTGAACTGATAATTTTTCCTTTTTCCACTGGTGTGTGAGCAGATGCACAAATTTAGCTCACTCTGAGGGGGGGTTCATTATTTATTTAATAAATGGTACTAGCACAGTTTCTCTGGATTTATACGCTTACATTACACAGTTTTTTAAAACTACATTTACCACTAAAAGTAAATAATACCTTTTTTCTTTTTTAAGAAAAAGAAGTGAATAATTCCCTCATCTCATAAATCTCTACTTTGCAACCCAAAAAGCAATAGAGTTTAGTTGTTTGCTTTAAGAATAAATACAGGATATCTACGGATCAATTTTTCATGGTTGGAATTGACTCTAGTTCAAAGTGAAGACAAAATCTTCAAAGACTTCAGTTACTCTCATTGTAATAGTTAAATGCAATTTTTTTACATTAGATGCAAGCAGCCAAGTTCATTCTTTAGAGGCTATGCATCTCCCAAATAAAAGCTGCTAAAAGGAACCTTTCCTTTCTGCTGTTGCTGTGTTCTGAGATCTTAAGTGGACCAACTCATGACAAAGGTTGTTCGGTGTTAGCACAAGTAGCCCAATGCACTTGAAAGACAGTAGAATAATTTCCGGAATTCTAGTCAGAAATCAAAAACAGTTGAAGATCGCTTCAACTTTGAAACTCATTATGTGTGATTGCTCTTTCAAGAAACTGTCCATAGTAAGGAGTTTTCTCGTCTCAGCCACTACCTCAGATGATAAAAGCAAAAGGAATAGTGTTGACTTGAACTGCCCTGTAAAAACACAGAGCCTGCAGTGGAGTTGCTGCTCTGCCCTTACTAGCAAATGTAACTTTGAACACCATCAAAATTGATCAATGACATAAATATGGAGTAATAAAAAGAAAGAAAAAGGAAGCAGTACAAAACCTCATCCATTTTACATGAACCTAACATTTCTGACTTCTAGGGATCAATTCTTCATTGTCACATTAATGGAGGAGTACTTGGTTCCCATTAGTAAAGTGCATGAGCGCAGTGGAGGGATAAATGCTATCTTAGGTGAACTCATGGCTCTTCAAAGGAGCTATGAACAATTACAATGCCTCTGGCTCTGGTATAGGGATAAGGATTTTACTGCCTGACATGGTAGTCATGTTAAGTTTGGCAAAGTGAATGCAGAATTAAGGATAAAACAAAAAATATTTTTTTTCATGGCTTTGTCATGATCCTTGTTATGTAATTGCATCACAATGGTTTGAACTATTCAATGATCATACATACGTATGCATGTATTTATAAGCAAAAGAACCATGTATCTATACATGTATCAGCTAACTCATTTCCAGCTTTCTGCTATTAAAAATAAGTATGTTTTCTTGGAATTATTAGTAAATTTAGCTTCAATAGGCCAAAAAGGTTCAATTGAAAAATTATACTAGAATTAGATTTGTGACATTTATGGTATTCTCTTCTTCTTGAATTCCCAGTTTAATTACATTATATTAGGCATGCTGGCAGCACAAAAAGCATCTTTTCAATAAACACGTATAATCTGTACAAAACAGAATAGCAATGGAGAGCTCTGTGGTGCCATAGTCTTTTACACAGTGTTTTGAGGTTACTCCTGCTCATTAGAAAAATACACATGAATAATTTAGGAAAAATTAAAAGAGAATCTAGGCTTCCTGTATCCTAACTGAACATTTCAATGCTTTTTGTTGGCATGTAGTAACCACTGCCTACTGCAATGGATATTTTAGAAATCTGAGTATGTACTTCTGTCATTTGTTGAGTCAGCCAGCCAAAATAGATTTTTGGGTTTAGTTTTGACAAAAACTAAACTAACTTTGTAAGTATGTTTTGCAACTAGACTTATTCAGTCTTATTTAGGTTCCTTTTTATCAGATCTCACTGTGCTTTGCAAATATGAGAAAGACAATCATCAGCTGCAAAAATTAATCTGGAAGATGTGGCTTCATATTTTTCTTTTTAAGCAGGGGCATTAGACATCAAGACTGGAGTATGCTAAATATAGATTATAACAGCTCTTCTGTACCAGTCAGTCAGAGTTACTCTGGAGTGCAGAGGACAAGGAGCATTCCTCTCTTTAAATGGTAAATTGACTCTAATGAGGCTGACCAGAGCAATTCAAATTAGCAAATTAATCCCCCAGAATGTGAAGTATACTGTCTCAAACTGTTCCTTTTGCTTGCCAAAGGACCAAATTTGCTAGACCATGCAAGCAGGAATCCATTGCTCTCACAGTGTAGAAGCTGTTGCAGAAGTGCAACAGTTGCTAATGCATGATAGGCTGAGTTTACAGATACTTTGCATCTGGAGAAAGGCAACGCACCATCCCTGACGCCAACAGACATCAGCAAGACGTGACACATGATGTTTGGTATCACAAGGGAGGAAGTGACTGAGCAGTCATCCCGATGCATTCGCATTTTCTACAAAATTTCTAGACACTTCAGTTTCTACTTCTGCACGAGCCTGGAAACATGATTCAGCCTTCACAGATGATGACATGTTCCAGTCTAATTCATTCTAAATTCATTTTGGGTTTGCTAAATTAAGTTTTCCCTCTTCAGCCCATTGAGAGCTCATTTCAGGAGGATCCTTCTACCTGTATCTCTTACAACACTAGAAAAAGCAAAAAGTATGTTCACCTCTCTGTTAGAGAAAGGAAAAACTTTGGGGTTTTTGTATTAATGGCAGAACTGCTGGCTATGTGAGATGGACATGAGGATGGAAACCTATTTTATTATTTTTTTCTTTTTCTTTTCTTTTCTTTTTTTTTTTTAATTTGAATAAAGCTTTGAATCATCAATCAAAATCTTTGTGTGCTGACAGGTGGACCTGATTTTTCCCCAGTTCACAGCAGGTTAAATCAGGTGATAAAATTATTATATAATGAGTGAGAAGATTGCAGATTAGAGTGAAAGGAGACTTAATCACATAATTTTTGAAGAGGTAATCCCCTTGATGTAACACCCGTGGGAGGGTTTCTCTGTCTTATTTTCCCTATTTAGTCTTCTTCAGATTTTTTCCTATAGTTTTAACATTGAGGTTTTAAAATCAAGTAATTTGAGATTTTTCTCTTCATCTGAGCTCAAATTTCATTAAGACCTGCTCAATAACAAAGACTTTGCATGATTTGCCCTATCTGAATACTAGCTTAGACCTTCCAAATGCAGCAAACATTTCTTATAAGTGTATATATTTGGGTTTGGACTTCTTTGTTGTCAGAAAACTGTGTAGAATACTTCCTTGAGTTAGGTGGAGAAAAAAAAAACACATATCTTACTGTGATTCTGAAATGAAAGTCTGCTTTGATGCAGGATACTAGAATACATATGAGAAAGTACTGTTCTTGTCATAAAAGCTGGCAGCTGAGCTTTCATTACCTAGTCACAAAAAATGACATCTGGACTGAGACAAAGTCAGACGCATAGATGAAGAGGAGTTAAAAATCACTAGATCACAGATAAAAATTGAGGTAAAACTGTGACCAAGAGGTGACAAATGCCAAAGATAAGGGGAGTAAATTTCCCTGCCAAGAGGTATAACCCTGAATAGCAAAGAATTCAGCTCTCTTAAGGCCTACAGAAAAACTGTTTTCTGCATGAGACTAATAATAAATTTATCTGTGTCAAAATGGATAAAAATACATTCATCCAGGTCTCTGAGCTCCTACAGCCACACAGTGGCATTGCCCAGGGTTAGTGTTCAGGCCAATATTGCTTGAGGCTAAAATGAAATTAGCAGCATGGGCTGGATACATCTCCTCCTGAAATAAAGTGGAAGCTTTCCACATACATTTATGAGAGCTAGATTAGGCCTGATCTTTTTTTCCAAGACCCAGCACACTTACAATTTTTTGGTGCAAATCCAATTCATACCTAAGCTTTTAATTTACAAACAATGTCTCCAAAAGCTAACATGAAAAATGGTTTTCTGTCCTTCCCTCTCCATCCAACTTCATGGGTCACAGCTAAAAATTGCTTAAATTGATTCAGACTATATATTCTATGTCTTCTTTGTATTTATGTCTATCAAAAATTATAGAAATTTATTTTACAAAGAGGGAAGATGTTTAATAATCAATTGAATCATTGTACCTTATAAGTTGAATCATAAAAAGTGAGTAAAGTGGTTTGAGATAAAATACCAGGGAGGCTGGAGATTAGAGGGAACAATTTTAGTTTTACAAGTACACATTTTAACATGTAAGTATCAGATCACCTAACAGTTGTATTTATTGCTGGAGTTTGTTATCTAATTATAAAAGCACGATAAAGTTAACACGTTATAGAGGGGAAAAGGCTCCTGTTCTTGCTAAATGTTGCATAAGTTATTAATGTTTGAGAGTGGAGATATTGTACAAAGACCCTCTGTGTATCAACTCTATTCACATCAATTTGCATTTCACATACAAAAATAACCTCTTAATATCTATCCAAATGAACACTGAAAGGAAGCAGATTGTAAATATTTGGTTCAATGCTTTATTTTAAGGACTAGTGAAATATTTCTAATGTATTTCTAATACTCATTGGTATTCTCCACCTCACAATAAGAGAAACAGTCCATTGCTAATGTGGAATGAAGTACTGTTTTACCTGCAAAAAAAGGATGTTATTGCTTTCAACAGGCTTGGCTAAATCAGCTGCTTAAATCTTAACTGTGCTAGGCAAAAGGCTGAAAGATAGTTTATCACTGTCTGCAACAGGTGCTCTACCAGCCAATTTCATTTGTATTGAACTGGCATTCAAGAATTAGCTACAATAACGGAAAAAGATCCTTACTTAATTTGTAGTCCAACTAATTGTTTCAAAGTTTATGAATTTAGCATTTCAACAAACAGGAACAAAGCCAAATTCTGTTCAGAAACTAACAGCTTGAAAACAGATATTGTAAAGGCATTAAAATTTAGTTTTCTCTTTAGTTGAAAACAAGACTTATTTTCAATAGCTCAATTAAAATCCTGGGGTAGAAAAATGTTGCAAAAATAATGTTTTGAAAACATTAACAGCTTAATGCAAATCTTACTGTGAAAATGTCTGCTTTCTACAAAGAACTAGAGATAAGATGATGTCTTTCTGCAGATGAGAAAGAAGATGTTCTTAAAATAAAATTGGGCCAGTTTCATTGACTTATTAACCCAAAGCCTTCAGTGATTGTTCAAAATATCATGCTGTTGTGTCTTTCATTTGCCACTGAATGTTTTGCTGCATTCATACATCATAATCCAGGTTGACTCAAATGTAGCTGCCAGTTTCAGAACCTGGAACATCCTCTTGAAAGGGAGCTTTTTATTTTTCTTTTATTTTTAAATATCATCCAAACAGTGATCAGGGTAGCTATTTGCAGTGGTTTTAACTAGGCCTCAAATTAGTAGGTTCAGAGAATCTACATGGTTTGGGAGAGACAGCTATCACCTGACTGGCTAACCAAGGAAATATTTCATATCAGATGATGCAAACCTAAGATATGATACAGGAGTAGGAGGTGTTTTTTCTCAGTTCCATCGTGGCCGAAGAACAAGCAGGACGTGCTAGAGTTGTTTTGCTGTGCTAGGCCCTGTCCTGCTACTGCTGCTACTTGCCTTTTGTTTGAGTTCAGGGAACTAGAAATATTTTGTTGTTATACTTGCTCTTTCTTGCTGGGTGTCTTTTGGGGTGCTTATAGATCCAGAGTGATAGAACCTGGTTTTGGTGGGAAGTAGAAAATTGTTGTTATACCTAACTTGTGTAAGTGTGTGTTATATTGTAATTTTCTCTTTATTTTCTCTTTTATGTATAGATACATGTAGTTATTTTCAGCATAAACCTAGTTTGGAGTTCCCCCCCCCCCCTCTTTTTTTTTCCCTTGGCTGGTTGGGGAGGGTGGGGGGAACCCTTTCTCTCCATACTTGGGCAGTTGGCATTTTGCCAGCTCAACCCAAGTCAGATAAATGGTGGAGACCGAGGGCAAGATCAAGAATATTGGCAAGTGTCCCAGAAGCTTGGCAGGCTTCCTGGGAGCATTGTTATGGAAACATACCTTGATATCTACATTGTTTTGATACATCCAGAACAAATAATATAAACAATGTTTTCTTGCTACTGGATGTTCTTTTACTGACTGTTTTTGTAAGTTCAAAAAGTTCCAGTTGTACCTGCTGTGAATGCAGCCACTGCAAGGAGAAGCCTTACAGTTAAAGCAATCTGTCTTTCGCTCCTGTCCCACCTCGATAGAGAGCAAACCCCAAGTGTGGGTCATGTGGTGAACTGTCACCCTTCTTATGTGACCAGAAGGAAGACATGAGGAGGTGGGACAGTGAATCTACTTCTGTGCTTCAAATAACATGAAGGATACCTTAAAAAAACATTTTAAGTTTTGCATTCTCCTGCACTCTGAAGGACTTTTTTCTCCAACAATAAAGGATTCTATAAAAAAGAAAGATTGTTTGGAATCCCTAGAAACTGATTTCCAGTTCCTACTGAATTCTTGTGAATAAGAAATGGCTAATACAGAGTTTATCTTATTTAATTTCTTTCACTTTTGAGATACCCTGAAAAGTTTCTCCAGAAACAATACCTATTAAAAATCAACTAAAGTATCATTAAGCAAACTATACATTCATTTGTGTACTGGGAATTTTATTAGAACTAAAGAGAATTATTTTTCCCCTTCTTCTCACACCCTTCTACCATAGTTACCATTTCCTGAAAACATGCACATGCTACTGGAAAAGTGTTAACCCTAAGAAGGATCTGAGCTAATAAGGTAAGGGAAAAAACTAATTCTCCAGCAACTCTAGTATGACTCAGCTGCACCTTTCTTTCCTTCTCCTCTACAGAAGACAAACAGGTTGGGAAGAGGTTATGAAAACTCAGAATTCCACAAGAAATCTTCCTTCTGCTTCTATTTTATACTCTACAACTTTTACCAAAGCTTTTTTGTATTCCCTGGCCAGCAAACCACATGAAGGATGGTAAGAGGAGAGAGAATAAAACAGGTATATTTCAACATCAAGGGGAAGCAGCTTCCTGATTCAGAACATTGCTGAGACTCCAATTGTACTGCTTAAGTTGAGGCTGCAGTACATTTCCATAGAGTTGTTTCTTTTTTTCCCCCTTGTCTGTAATGACTAATTAAATACAGAAATCTTACTGTGATTTAATAGATAGGATTTTAATGTTTCAACAAACAGATTCCTTTATATTTTCTAATCAAGGAGAAGATATATGAAGTATATTTGAAAGAAATTTTAATATTTTAATTTGAAATTATTTCTTTCTTCCCCTTTTATCATCCTAAGACAATGTTTTATGTGACTTATTCAATATGTATAAATGTAGGTAAAATAAGAATATTTAAGAATTACAGGGTTTTGGATTACTTCAGAGAGAAAGATTTTTCAGTAGTGACATATTTAAACTGAATATTTGAAAATGAGGTTATTTCCATATGTTATGATTTGAATTACAGTCTAGTAAATCTGACAGTGAGGTAGCCTTGCTGGAGACATGAACCAAGATACTGCAGCAACATCGTTGTTTTTACTGTTGTTGCTGTTGCCATTGTCATTGTTGTTCTCTTGAATTATGTAAATTATAAGGGCAAATTGGTTACTTTTGCATAGTGCTAGCTATGATCTCTTGAAAAAAGTTTAATTTAGTGAAGTATTTATTTGATTGAAATTTTCTTTATTATTATTCAGTTGTACATATCTTGATTAATTGATTACATACTCTATGTGTTTTCAGTAGTCCACATTCAATTCTTCAGCATGCGAGGCAACTAGTAATCAGGCTGCCACGTTGTGAGGGCAACCGGGTGAAGAAACGCATTCTAATATCCAACCTAAATCTCCTCTGACACAACTTCATGACGCAAAAATCTACCAGTGAGACTAAAAACATAGCCTTAAAGCAAATTTCTTTGTCCAAGGCAGACTCATTGAGATATCATTAAGATATTTGAGAGTGATAGAGTCAGAGAAAAAATTCATACGTTCATAAGCATACATAAAAAACAATATTATGTACTAAACAGATATAATATTTTAAATATTTGGTCTATTTCACAACTTTTAGTAATGAATCCTTTTCCTTTAAAAAATAAAAAAAAAACCACAAAAACGGACAGACAGACAGACACACACACAAAAAAACAAACAAGAAAAAAAAACCCAACCCATAAATCATGCTGTTCCAATAAAAACAAACTCAGAAAAGCAACAGAGTAGTTTCCTTGCTGGCATGTCACAATCCTCTAACTGCAAGAGTTTCTGCATTTTATCTGACAACAATATGCATTTTCTTTCTTTTGTTTTCAGCCTTACTAAGTCAGTAACAGTGTTTTTAGAATAATTAACATGGAATGAGAACTGTAAACAGAAGCTGATGTTAGTCTAAGCATTGTTGGATGTTTATACAACATGACTTGCAGACTGATACAAAACTAATATTTCACGGTGAGTTGGAGTGTACAAGCTGTTTCATTTTTCTGTTATATCTCCCGGTATATTTCTGTTATTTCTTCTGTTTTTCAGGAGAAATAATTACTAGAAACACATTGTTGATGCATTACACCAGGAATCTTTCCAATGGAATATATTCTTATCAGAGAAATATTCATATGACTCAAAGCTGATGAAACTAGTAAATTTGTTTGCTACATATAAAGCCAAAAATGAGCTTTCTTACTTTTTTCTTTTTTTAATTCAAAATTAAGAGTAGACATCTTAATAAAGGATTTATCAATAGCCTTAACATTCTTCTCTATCTGCCACAATGGTACAGAAATACAATATCAAATATCACTCTTTTTTCCTTTATTCCTCTTCCTCAGTTTTTCACTCAAGTGGCTGGATAAGGAAATATGAAAAGTTGACTTCAAATTCATGACTCTTTGGGCTACCATACAAAGACTTAGACAACTTTTCTATCCGTCCTAACGGCTGGAGACTTACTTAGATCCCAGGCAGGAACTGTAATCTTTCCTTTTTAATTTCCTTTTCTATGGTGGAGGATTGATGAGGTTCATAATTTATTATGATTGCTTTAAGAAATGATGCTGTGCAGTGAGACATTCTAGCATATTATTCTTTAAACATGGAAGGAATAGGAGGTATTGAGGGCTAACTATGCATAATGATAAATAGTCTATGATAACAGATCTGAAAATTGCCTCAATAAAATTTTCAAAAAACCATATTGATCAAATTCTTTTATTAAACAGTATAAAAGGAAGTAATTACATTCCTCTCTTCTCTTTCTTTTTTTATTCCTGGACACAAATAAAAAACACAGGAATAAAATTAACTCCGAGTTGGATGCTGAATGCTCTTGTATGGGACTAAGGGGTGGAAGATCAGGTAGGAATCAATACTGCATCTCTAATAAATGAAAATATATCACAATGGTATTTTTTTAATCATTTTTTTATTTATATACAGTTATTTTATGGGTTTTTTTATCTTTCAAGTTCAATAAGACAGACAAAAAAGGCCACCTGAGAACACAGAACATTTTGACATTTTATACATAAAGTTGCAGATATCTCTTTTATACTCTGAGTTTCTACAATCTCTATTCCTAGAAAGTAATGTTGATTATTGTATAGTTTCACCAAATTTACAGGAATGTTTTATAAGGTAAATATCCAGTAGTTTGAAGGTATCCAAATCTTGCCTTCTGACAAGCATATATGAAAGACTATTTTGAACATTAACAATATAAATATTTTATTGAAATTAAGAAAGAATGGGGAGGATGTCATACCATTCTCAAAGAAACAATCTGATCACTAAAGAACGAGAGAAACACTTTTTTTTTCAGGATTAAGTCAACATGGGTTTAAAGTTGATAAGAGCACTGGAACATCTAAATGATATATTGCTGGCCTGAATACTTTGCACTATAGTACTTCTACTAGAAATAGTTAAACCTGCTAATTAAAAAGCCAGGTCAATGAGAGCAAGGTTTAATTACATCTCTGTTACACATTATTTCTTTTAAATCCACAATATAATATCCAGATTTTTCTCCTATTACAAGCATGAGAATATTTATCATATTTAAAAATGGGTGGCGAACAGAAAAACTATCATACTGCGTCAGGGAGAAGAGAAGATGACACGACAGGTAGGCATGACCTTTGTTGTTTTTTTCCCCTTCTCTTTCATTTTTCTTGTTGTTGTTTCCTCTTCTTTAATTTTTTTCCTTTCTTTGCTTACAAAAGGAGAGTGATAAGCTTGTTCATATATGCAAACTGAAGGCATATATATCTATCTCTTCATATATGTATATATGTATTGTGCATATATCCATAATAAGACCAGGTTAGTGCTTAAACAATAACATTTAGTAAACAACCTCCCTTTGTGACTATTTCTGAAAACCTTCCATAATTTTTAAAAAATTTTCCTGCCTCATATGAATGGGGAAAATCCATTGTCCATGTATTAAGCATGGATGTAGTGTACCCCAGCCTAATTTGATTTAGAAAATAACTTCAAGTGTCTTTATGAAAAAATGATGCAGAAATACAAAAATACATTTTACTATGTTCTTCAAAAAAGTTAACTAATTAGCACATGTGAATAAACTTAATTGTTTGTCCCCAAACAGAAACATTTTTTTTCTCAATACTTTTTGCTTCTCCTATCAGCAAAAATAAGCTTACATGGCTTGCAGAGGGAACCCCACTAAAACCACTAGTGTACACTGAATAATAATATAATGGTCAATCTTCACAAACGAATATTTGAGAAGGGCTCTCCCCACGTGGGTGTGCCCTCCGAGCCTGCGCAGTGGATTTTTTAGGTGAGGCACACTGTGCGCAGAACTGGCCGCACTGTTTAAGTCCTAAGGTTCATTTGCCACGGCCGAGCAAGCTTGGACAGTGACAGTGAAGTCCTTGGGACTATCTACAGCACCCGGTACCGACCGGGGCTGACGCTGCTGAGTATCCGAGATCTGATGGGACCAGATGGCAGGGAGGCATTTACTGCCAGGGGCTGTCCCTACCGAGACTCGAACTCGTGACCTTCGGATTCAGAGACCGGAGTACTCTCCTTTACGCTACGGGACCATACACTGAATAATCGGGGTATTATAGTACTGAATTCAACCGAGGACATAGCCATGGTATTGGATCATGGAACGGTTCCCAACACTGCATAGTACAAGCTGTGTGTACACCTGTAGTGCCAAACAGACAATTCAACCAGATTGATTCTAATAAATTTAGCCACAGTCACAAAAATATATTTCCTGCTTATTGTTTTATGTTGCTGAGAGGA
Source organism: Sakesphorus luctuosus (assembly GCA_013396695.1). Classification (NCBI taxonomy): domain Eukaryota; kingdom Metazoa; phylum Chordata; class Aves; order Passeriformes; family Thamnophilidae; genus Sakesphorus; species Sakesphorus luctuosus. The sequence continues at coordinate 29,371 of VWZD01012457.1, forward strand.
AGCACAACTGACTTTCAAGCCCACAAACTGTTGAATTTATAAATAACAGCTCCAGGCCTAAAACTAGACAAAGCAAAAAGAAAATGAAGAAAGTATTTAATTGTATGCATTATTTTGATTCACTCTTTTCAGACTTTATTTCAGCCTTTTAACAAAAGCCTACAGCATTTCATTTCAAGGACTAGGACTAATGGAGGGGTCTTGCCCTTGGATATTGGGTGTACTGAAACGACTCAATGTTTGATTAAAACAAACAAACACACCTGCCAACAAAACCTCACAAAACCAAAACCAAAAGAAACCAAGACAAGAAGCAAGAAAAGTTTTAAAGGAACAGCAAAGTCTAGATGCGCTTTTTTGGAAAAGTTTTCTTTTTCATACATGCTTTTATAAGTTTTGGAGAAGATGTGTTATGAAAGAAAAGCCCACTGAGATAATGAGTAAACAATCCAGCATACTAAACTTCTACTGTTAGATAAAGGCTTATTTACAGTAGCTTAAAAATTGTTAAAATTTCCCCATTTAAAAGAAAAATTTAAAACACAAGGCATTCATTTACAATTTCATAAGGATTAAAGCAATGCATTCACATTTCTTAACACCTTATCCTTGAAGAAAAAATTTCAATTTTCCTGTCAAGATAAGTTGTTACTTTCCCCATTCACAGTCAGATAAATAATAACAAAAGATAAATAGTTCAGCAAACTAATATTTTACTGAAGGTAGAGGATGGATTAAAGCTATTAATTCCATTTTTATATACCATGAACTACAGGATGTTGTACTTCTATATCTTTGGTAGCAAAACTCTTTTGTATTTCAGGCAAACTCAAGCAAAATAATCAAATTAACTTCTTAGTTTATAAGTTTAACTGACTGGCTCCATGTGAATGAGGTTACAGACTGCTCATGTGATCCTTTTACTATCACAGCTGATGATAAGCATATGGATGGTGTTAAAGACTGTAACTGAAGCAGCTGTTTGCAAAATGAGCACTTGTTGGTGGCAAAGGAGTAGGTCCTCACCATTATTTTGAAATGCAGAAAAAAATGGCCAAAAATTTTCAGTGTGTAATGAAGGCTAGAAATCTTTAAGCTGTATCTTTGGCTCAAACTTGAAAACAATGCCACAGCTTTTTGGCTTTACACACAGACTCATGGTGGAATGAAAAAAAAAAGCAAAAGCAGGCTGAGACATTAATTTTATCACAGGCTTTATGCTTCTTTATGTATTTTTATCACAAGCAATAATGTAGGATGAGGGAAGCCAAGCGCAAAAATATCACAAACTCAGGATGTCCTTCTGCTTTTTATTCACTCCTACTGTAGGGCTCCATTCATTTTTTTTCAGTCCTATCCAATTTTCCTCTGTGAAGCTTAACTTACAGATTTCTGTCTGTGTTGAAAAGAGAGGTACCTTGTTTCCATCAGGTGACAATTCTTAACCCATGACCTCTCCAATGTAATTTACAGCGTGTTATGGTTTGAGCTGGCAAAATGCCAACTGCCCAGTACAGAGCCAAAGAGTCCCCTCCCAGGGAAAGGAAGTGAGGAAAAATAAACCAACTTAGAAATGGAGCTTTGAAATAGTAAGGTTTTTATATTTACACAGAGGAAAAGAAAATTTAAAGCAGAATATAACACATATATATATGAATGTGAAAAGAAAAATAATAACACCTCTACCGAGTTACCCAGTTAATAACCCAGATTCCAATCACACAAACCCCAGAAAAACTCCCAAAAATTCTTCCTGAAAAACCTCACAGCAAGAGAGAGAGAAATTAACATGAAAATGTTCACCTCCCTAGATAAACAGCAGCACAGAGGGCCTAATTTCAGCAGTCAGAGCAGCACATCCTCCCAGGTCAGGAATAGAGACTGAAAGACACAGAAACTCCTCCTCCCTCTCTTTTTATACCCCTTGACACTTCTTGATGATGTCAGATGATATGAAATACCTCTTTGGTTGCTTAAGTCAGGTGATGTTTGTCCCTTCTAATCTATGTCACATCCTTTGAGGCCTGCTAAAGCTTAGGTCTAAATAAGACCTAAACTGGAACTAAAGCCAAAACTACCACACAGCCCCACAAGGTTAAAAAGGCCAAAGCAAACACAAAAAAATCAAAGTATGATGCTGTCTGCCATGCAGTCTTCTAGATGCAAAGAAATTGTGTTGCAGAGCAGTATAAAAAGTGGTTTTGGAAGACAAACCTATCAAAAAACTTTTTCTACTAAAACACAGGACTAGAATTTACCAGAAGACTAAAGGTGTCCTGCCTTTTGCAGTCACAGGTGCAAGATTTAAAGCCAACAAAATCAACACTTCTCAGTTTCCACTGAATTTTAAACTTAAGACACTTTGTAAATTTCAGCATTTACAGCAAAAGACAGCAAGAGAACTCTTCTCAGTCTTGGATATAACAGCCCAGTAGATACCCAGGGGCTCAAAAATAGACTTAAAGTTCAAGCAATATCAAGTTCTACTTGTATAACCTCTTAGAGAGGGCACTGTAAGCTTTCTTGTCATAAGTAATAACAGATAAGGAAAAGATACAACTGAACATCTGGGCTTGCTTCAACTCCTGGCCTTTCTACAAACTATCTGATTGACCAGTGGCAAATTGCTTAAACAGTCTACAAAATGGGGATAATTCATTTTTTCTCCTAAGGACTAGGAGAAGACAGGTTCATGCATTCCTTAGGCTTTAAAATATGCCATACTGAAGGAAAACTGTGACTCACAGTAATTGATTTGCTCTGTATATACATATGTGTGTAGGGAAAAATGCAAGCACAAGTATGTTAAACTGTCCTATGAAATATATTCAACTTTTTGGTTTTCTAATATCTTTGTGTTCTCAGGAAGAAATATTTGGTGGGGGTTTTTTGGTGGTGGTGGATCTTCTGGTGTGTGCTTGTCCTAGTTCAGCAGGTGGGACCAGTTGTCACTGGGTGGGGGTGATCAAAGACAATGTATTCTACCCCCTCTATTCATTTCCCAAGAACAATGGACCATTTGCAGCAGCTGCCCAGGGAGTCGTTAGCACCTTCCCACTCAGCCTAAGGGGGCGTGTCTGCTAATGGGCCATCAACGGTTCAACAATACCCCATGACTCACAGAGTTAATCACCCATTGTGGGAGTCCCCACCCTGGGGGAAGGACTGGGCGCTCCCTGAGGGTACAAAAGTGGGGGAGTAAGGAGACCTTGGGGACCACTCGTCAGATCCAGAGGAGCAGTAGGACCTTGACAGGAGGGGGCTATCACTTTCAACCAGCTTGCGGCCACCACTCTCAACCAGACTGGGACTGTCATTGGCACTAACAGGTTTTTTGCTTCTTTCTATTTTGGGACTTGGGGGAACCATGTGGGGTTTTTACCCCAGGATGGTGGGTCATACTGGGTTTTGTGGGTTAAAACCAATTTCTCCTTCTGCCATTGTATTTATTGTAATATTATTATTAAAATTGTAACTCTGACTTATAATCTCTTTTGCGTAGAGTTAATTTCTCCTGCCGGTTTACCTCTTAACCAACACAGTGTATTTTGGTATTTTTTGTTTGTTTGTTTTGTAGGAGGGGAACAGGGCACTCTTGACTGTTTATAATAGAAGTTGAACATGAATCTCACAGTATGTATATTGGGACTTGGGCTTTAATTTACAGCTGTGCTGTTTCACACTTCCTGTATTATGTATTTGTTTGTTATGTGATGACTTGTAGTAATATCCATAGGAGCAGAGGCCAGAATGGTATGTCTAGGCATAGAGAACATTTCTAACTGAATGTGGTCAAGATACTGTGCCCAACGACCTTATTCTTTTCAAAATGTTTGCACGTGTTTAATGATGGCACATCTCATCTTTGTATCATAGAATTTTTGAAACAATTGCTGCTTCAAAACAAAATTTTGTTTTCTACTCTTCTGATGGTAAGCCAGAGGGGAGAGTGCCACCTAATGATCTGTAGGTAACTGCAGGTCACAGCTGATATCTTTTGGTTCCAAGTTTTTGCATCCTCCACTGCCTGTAGGCTTAATAGAGATTCAGAGATGGCTAGTTGTTTTTACTGTTTGTAATTACAAACACAACTATGGAGCTGTTTGTGTTAAAAAACTGAATGGGGAGCAGTGATCAGATTTCCATTTGGCTTTCTAACAACTTTGAATGCATCTCAGCCTGCCTTTGAAGGGTTATTGAGTGTAGCAGCCAGGCAAAGTCATCAAATGAAAAAAAAAAAAAAACAAACGAAAATTCTGAAGTATCACAGTTTATTTTGCTAAATTTATGACAGCTAGGCAAGAAAATAATGACAGAGGGAAGGGCACATGAATGAGGAAAATATTACAACCTAATAGTAGCTTCACAGAGACAAGTTCTCCCATCACAAACCTGACAATTACTTGGTGGAATGAAAAGATAAATACTTTCACAGTACGTTTGAAAAATTGTATGTAAATTGTAAAGTTGTATTCAACTGGAGTAGTATTGAGACATTGCAAGGGGTGTCAGTCACATTAATACATGCCTTGGGTGGTTGAATGTTCAAGCATCCCTTGTCTCCCATTGCACCAGAGGAATGTGTTAATGAGTCCATAGAACACAATCTTGTCATATTTTAATGCTGTGTTAATTTAAATGGCTGAGGAACAAATCCTGGGGCTAGGAAGTTCCATAGCACGGAGCCAAATGAAGCCATGCATTTTGTCTTGATCCTCTGGTCACGCAGTCCTACTTCTCTTGAGTGAGAAATTTCTAAAGACACCTCGAGGGAGGGAGAGCTTCTGTATAACTACCTTACTCTCAGCCCCGTTGTCCTCAGGGATAGGTGATAATAAAACTGCTCTACTGAGGATTATTTGGAGGTGGATTTAGCATGAATTTTTGGCAGCCCTCCTGCTTCACAGAAAAGTTGAAGGATTTTTTATATCTTTTCTTTGTTGTGTGTTCTTAGCCAACAATTCCAAGGGAAAGAAGAGGAGAAAAAGTATTAAAAGGCCTTTGCTGCTCAGCAGTTCAAATACAGCCTTGTAACAATTGCTACAACACCTCTTTTCAAAATGTAGTTTATTTTAAATATCACAAGGATGAGAAGCCCCGTTCTGGCTTCAGTCTTCCCACTGAACTAGGGCAGGCATGACTGCTTAACTGGGCCAAGAACATCCCGAGTTACAATGTGCTTTCTGAAGAGTGGTAATGATTTGGCTGAATCCTTTTCTTTTCTACACTGGTGCCATCAAATTTTCTTATTCTGTTGGGCATACAAACAAAGATACTGGTGTCATCCCCTAGACTCCTTCCTATTCAGAAAATCTCAAAGGAGTTGTAAGGAAATGCAGTGAACCATAGGAGGTGTCTGAACAAATTTCAGCTCCATTTTAGAGAGCTGAACATGGGAGTGAAGACATTCTCAAAGACAGTAGAGTTGTCTCAGTCTGGACCTTTCCACTTGCACCAACAACACTTAGAGTAGTTTTGAAGCACTGAAGGCACATCAAGCCCCTCTTGGTGCAACACACACTGCACAAGCCTTTGGGCTCCACCAGGAGATCTAACAATTATTTACACTGTAGTCCATTTTAGGTCCATACCTAGCCCCATGCCTTGCACTGCATAGAAAGCATTTGCACATCAATGTCTTCACAGAACTCGTAGCACACTCTTTTTGTGACAAACAGCCATTTGGAAAACTTCAAAGGGACAAAAACGGATAAGTGGGTGCTCGGACCCCAATGGATTTAACCAGGCAGAGACTGTAATTCTTCTTGTGGGAGAAGAAGCAACATTGCTATAGTGTCCTCTGCTCTCTTTTGAGATAAGAGGGGTGGGCAGCAACACCATCAGAGCAGACACTTTTCAGCCCTGGGATGACTCAAGTGGGTAGCAGCCACTGTTTGTCTTCCTTCTCTTCTAAGAGATGCACTAACTGCTTGTCCACTCAGGTGGACTGATGCATGACCACGGCCTGGATGCTGGACTTCTGATGAGGACCTTCTGACAGTTTGTGCTCACAGTTAAAGCAGTCTTACACTTTTTCTGTTTTCTCTGGCATTGGCTTAAGTGTGGCTTCCCATTTTCCCAGAGGTCATTTAGCCTAAAGCTGGATAATAAACTCTCATGAGCCTGTTGAGGGTGCTGCTTCCAAAACTGAAGTCCTAAATTCTGCTTTAATATGGAGAAGACTGAAAAACTGTTCAACAATTTGTAATAGATTCAATATTGTCAGAAACAGATTCAGTACTCACTGAGGTGGTATGGGAGCACTGCTCATCCTGCCTGCACTTGGAGTTCCTGAACAACATGCAGTGATTATGAAAAAAATACTAGGACAGGATAGGTGCAAATCACACAATGTGAATGGAAAGTGTCAGCCCTCTCAGGACTCCCAAAGTCAGTGGAAAATTTAGATGTCTGAGAAATCTGAAGGTTCAGCAGCGTGAGAAGGGAATTGACACAAATACATCTCCTCTAAATGCAATACAAGGAAGACCAAAATGCAAAATTTTTGCAATTTTGTCTTTATTATCGTGTCACATCTGCTTTCAGTAACTTAGAACAACACCTTATAAATAATTTTCTGGAATAAGGTCTTGCACTTTATTCTCCATGTTTTCTGTTGACTTTCTTTTTGACTAGGGGATCTAAGAAATAATTGAGAGACACTGTGAACAGGTGTCCTGTACCCTCACAATACCTCTGCCTCATAGTCAATTATCACTTGTTATTTTCCATAAACTTCTCCCATAAAAAAAAAGTGCATTTCCTCTAGAGTTTCCTTTCCACCACTTCTAACAATTAATCTGAAAAATCTGTTTAGCTTAATAAGGCGAGAAAAAGAGTGTGCGCATGTGTGTTTGTGTTTGTTCAGAGCTCAAACAACAAGGAGGAAGGTTCGACTTATAAAAATTTCAAATATGAACTAGGAATTTCCTCAATTCTTTTTTCTTTCTAGATCTCTTCTCCAGATGATAAATATACACTCATTTTCAAAAAGTAATTTTTTTGTTCTTTTTGCTGTTTACTAAAGACCCTCTCTACTTTAGCCTCAATTTGCTACTTTTACAGGCAAATTATAATTAACCAAGCTTTAAAAAAAAATCTATGAATGACCAAATAGTTGTAACCACAAGGAAAAAAATGGAGTGCAGTTGCTGAAGGAAAGGACATTGATTACAATTCAAAGATATCTTAAGCTCTTTCAACCTCTTCTTGACAAAACAAATGAGTTACAACCTTAGCTTTGATGTCTTTCTGATTCAGTATTCCTTAAGCTGGAATTTTATTGATAGGCTATAGCTTAGTTAAGAATTCATTCATGCTATATCATGCTGTCCTTCTGGCAACGAGGGGAATTTGGGGGAAGATTTTAATAAAGTTTTTTTCCTCCTTGTCTCTTATGGGCAAAGGAGACATTCATGCTAAAAAGTCAGTGTTTTTTCTCTTATGTGAGAACATCTGAAAATATGGCTGCAGGGAACAGTTACAGTTGTGTTAAAATGAATAATCTCAAGTAATAAAACAGCTTCAAAGATTGCTTATTTCTTCACAAGTAAGAAATAGATGCCATTAGATGCCAGCATTATATCATATGGAAGCTTAATCTCCAGGACAATTTCTTGTTTGCATGTGTGGGTTCTTATCAGCCCATCACACTCTTAATATTGCATGATAACATCAGGCAGTATTCATCTCTTAAGCTAGATAAATGTTCTGAGCACAAACAGAAGTTCAATCTGGAAAAGAGGAAAAAGTGACTTGATAAATATTTATTATTGTTGAAACTTTCCAATTTTGTTCTCTTGTGCAATCAAAATTGCAGCACCTTGCCACTTAGAAAAGAGAAAGAAATTTAAGCTGGTTATATGTCATTAAAATATATGAGTCCAAATTACATAACCCCGAGGAAAAGTAACAGCTGTTGATTATTTGACAATATCCCGGGACGCAGGCTTAAGGAAGAGATGCATGAGTCTTTCTCCAGTTCTGGGTCCATTTTCTATACTCTCTGACATAGTGTAGGTAAGTGTTTAGAACCATTAATAAAAGTTAAAACCACTTAAGTTTTACATTTGAAGCAAATTAGTTAAAATCCCCAAAGAATAATTCCATGCAAAACCAGAAGTATGTAATATTTAATGCTTATTTTCGGATGTAAACTATCCATTATGTGCTTTATAATAAAAGATAACTTGAAATAGATATCTTAAGGTGGTTTCTCTTAACTGTCATGCATGGTCCACATAAACAAGCTGTTAATTTCTTGTGAATGGAATCTCAGTACAGGAGCTGAGGGCAGAATTAATGGCATTCATTGGCCACAGATAAATAAAAGAAACCAGGGAAACTGTATCAAACAGTTTGTTCCTGGAAAGAAAGACACTTCAGTTATTTTCCATTTGGAGATACAGCAATCACTGCAGGAAAAAGAAAAAAATTACCTAAATTTCACTGATGTCCTTTGACAGAGCACAGTAAATGCTGGAGAACATTTCAACAGTGAGTTTCCTTGGAAAGTTTATAATAATCCTCACTTGACTCTCCTTTTTAAAGAAATCAATAGGTTTCTCCTATAAGGTTTTGATCATCATGTCAGATGTAAACAGAAAATGTAACAAGGGATCTGTTTGCAGGTTAATAATATATAAATGTTCTTTTAGGCTTATTTTAGAGCTGATGGCCTTTAGTCACAATTCCCTAGTTGCTCTTCAGGTGCTTAGAGATTTCAGGATATTAGTACTCAGTTGCTATTTTTCAAAAGTGGTTGAATGTCTTAAGTATGTTGTTATAAAGCATCACAAAAACGACATTTTTTTTCTTTTTCTACATTCCTGGGCAAGTAAGAAGCTATTTCTACAAGTGAAGAGCTGGTTTTTTTAGCAACCCCTTGGAATCCTTGTATTGCATGTGAGGGCATAATGGTAGGGTATTTTATTATTATCTCCATAAATTTTTCTTGTATTTCTTGCTAACGTTATTGTAACAATTGGAAAAATCACTCTTTTTTCTTTTTTTGTGCAATGTCACACTTTCTAAATTTACAAACTCACTTCTGGTTATTATTTTATATCCTCTTTACATATTAATGAAAGGAATAACCTCACATAGACTTAGGCATCTGTCATACATCTTCTATTTCCAAGCTTTTAATCCACTTTTCTGTCTAGTTGAGAGAATGAAACAGTTCCCTCAAAGGTGAGATTCACTTAAGATGACTGCACTAGGATGAGCTGAATCATTTTAAAACAGCTTCTGTTTCTCTCCCATGCTTAGAATGGTAGTCTGGATGATGAGCTCAGGATGATGACAACACTCTGAGAGCCTAAAGTTATGGAAGATTAGTTCTGCCCTACTTAGGGCAGAGTTAGCACCGCAAATTGCGGTTGCAGAAAATTTGTTTTGTTACAATATATTGCAAATTTTCTCAGTATTGAGTCTGACAAATCTTTTCAATTCAATGTAAGTAACTATTCAATTTGTGACCCTCTGACAAAGATTAATGTTTTCATAGTCATTAATGACAGTCAGACCTCTATTTAAAATCAAAGACTGTCTTAAGAATGTGGGATTTTTTTGCTCTTAAGGAACTGGCTTTTATATCTATATACTCTATCTATCCCTTATATATTTATTTCTTATATATATACACACACACCTTGTTTATACACATACCATATATATATATATATATACACACACACACATATGCCCTTGTGGAGACACCTAAAGTGTTCCTATCATTGCTGATATCCCTAATTCATATTTTGATTTGTGGAGAATTTGGGGTTTGTTTTAGTTTGGTGTTTGGTTTTCAGTTTTTTCTTCTTCTTTTTTTTTTTTTCCCAAACTGTTTGGGCATTTTAATACAAGTATTTGCAGTTTAAAAAATTCATAAATATGTGGTCAGACATAAGTCATAGGTTCAGAACAAACAGGTAGTAACATACTGGTCATTTATTTCAGTGATATTTTTTTAATGTAATGTCAAACCACACAAAATAAATATGTGAGCGATAGAGCAATGTAGGGAAGAACTGCAGGGAAATAAAACCTGAGAGAGAAAACAAATTACCTGAAAAACCCCTCTCAATCTATAGTCATCAATTTATCATTAATTCTAAATACTTCTCTGTTATATCTCTGTATCAGCAAGAAGATGCCTCTACAGCACAGTGTGAAAATGTGAATTTACTGATCAGAGATAGTAAAATTATTGCACATTTATGAAGTATTCATTGACACATGAATTCTAAAACCTTGTGTCCTGGGAAAATGCACTACTTGTTGTAAAGGAGTCTTCTCTTCTGCGGGTTGCCCCCAGACCCACAAACCCGGGATTCGGCGCGGAAGTCAGAGACGAGTCCTCATAGAGGTATAGTCAATGCTTCAACTTTATTGTCAGGTGAGCAGGGCTAATATGCTGTCTTGAGCTGCCCGCGCATACAATAATGGCTTACAACTGGCTAACGGTAGCTGTCCACGCACCTAGATCACAATGCTGATTGGTTAATGGGTGGCACCCACGCGGATAGCAATGAGGAACCTCAAGCTGTTAACGACCAGTTTGCTCTAGCTTTCCTAACTGTCACACACTTTCAAGGGCGCGATGTCCTTGACCAAACTGTCTGCAGCAAGCAGGGGGTTGTGCACACAGGCTTCTGCTAAGACGCCATGGCCCGAGTCCACGAGCCATGCCCCAACAACTTGTATAGTACATGCAGTTATAAAAGAGATGTACTTTTTTTTTGGAAATGGGATATAGAAAACATAACACCATACAATTTGATGACATTCTGCTTTTGAACACTAATATTTGAATTTTTCTTTTCACCTGACAGGTATTCAGTTCAGAATTGAAAGTGTAAATAGGAATTAATCAAAAGAAATTTGGTTTGGTTTACAATTTTGGGGATTTCTTTCTCTGTATTTTCCATGTCTTTAAAAGGTGGTTAGCAACAAAGATTGAAATTTCCTAATTTTCCTAATAGATTAGGGTTGAATTAACATTAAGTTTCTTTTGCAATTTTTGCCTTTTTCTCAATGCAAGTGTGATCAGATTAAGGTGTGAGTTGGACAGGAGGCTGCTGTTATTGTACTGTAACACACTGATGTTTTTGTGTGAAGGCAGATGGACATGAAGTTGGGCAGTTATCCTTCCTCTTGGAGCAAATTTGTGCTTCTCATTGGAATACTTAACTTTGACTTTTATTCCTCAAAAGGTGAGGAGTCCAGACACTGTGCACTTCCACAAATCCACATTACTATATGGTCTCTATCAGCAGCAAACCTGGCTTTCCAAAACGCTAGCATGGCAAAGGAGGAAGCAAGGTTACAGCCTTTTAATAGTATCCAGAAGTCTGATGTTCCAGGCAACTGCCGACCAGCTAGCAATCCTGTTTGAGATGTCCTGGCAATTTCCCATCCTCTGCAGTCTTATTTATTTTTTCAAACTGCACTTGGGTAAATTTAAACAGCTTTTTTTTGTTGTTTTTTTGGGGGTGTTTTTTTTTTTTCTGAAATAACAATGTACACACGGATATATATCAAGGTAAGAAATCTGCTTTGATTCAAGCATCTCAGTAAGTCAGACTGCATCAAAGACCTACAGAATTTCAGGGAAGCCTTCCATAAGTGCCTTTGAAAAATTCTAACTAAGCTGTTCTGCCTACTACTTGATGTTAAATATGGAAAAATAATCAAAATTACTTTACAAAAAGCTACATAAGTATTAACTAACTAAATCTCATGACTCCTATATTTAATGCAGATAAATGTATAATTTAATTTTTACTCTATAATTCTGAGGTAAATTAGCCACAAAAGTGAACAAGCCTTTCACAAAGAGTGAAGGATTTGAAATAGCACCATGATTTTCTTGACTGATTAGGTAAAATCAGTTTCCCTTCAGCTGTACTACAGAAGGGAAAGAGTAAAAAGCTTCTTATGCGCTACTATTAAAAAATTGTTATACAGAAGGACAATGAAGACAGTGCTGCCTTAGCACATACTATATTTTGTCCTGTGAAAAACTATTTACTGGCAGAGTAGACACTTCTCTGAGAAACAGCCATGATTGTATGAAGGCCCTGATTCATTGAAAGGAACTGACATCAAAACCAATAGCTTGATGGCTGGAAATTTTCCCCACTGCATGTGTTGAAGGAAGAACTTCAGAAGGTCTCAGTGTACCTACCATAAAGGTGTCTTTTTGATTTTAAAAATTTGTCAACCTTTTATTTTCAAACATGACATGTCTGCTTGGTTTTGTCATCTTGTTATTTTTTGAAAACAGAATTTCTCTGAGTACTGACATCCAACAGATGTAATGTTATGTTACATTATGAATACGCTTAAATGACATTTTAGTAAAATACCTAAATATTTAAATATATAGTATATTTCCCTGGAGAGTGGATGTGAATTGTCAGTATCTCATACACCTCCTTATTTGTAATCAGCCTGAATTCCTCAGAGAAACATTCTCAAATCTTGATAAAGTCCAGTTAGTGGACTGAAGGGCCTCAAAAAGTAGGGGAAAATGGGAGGCAGGTGCTAAGGCCTTCCCTTAGCAACTATATTTCACAGGGGCTGTATCCCCACCACTGATTGTGAACCCCGTTTGTTCCAGTTTTGTGATATAAAAAGAGCTCAAGAGTATGTCAACAGGACAGATTTTACACACTGGAAACGAGAGGGTGAGAGCGCGACAGAGAGAGATCTTTCATCTTGTCAATGCCTCTTCATCAGCATTCAGATCACATTGCCTTCATTTCAGACCCTGACACTCTCTTCTGCATTCTTTTTTTTCTCATTCTGATTCATCTATCTCCACTGCTGAAAACAAAACTTTCTCCCTTGCATTGACAGTTGTCTCTCTTCTTTCAGGAAATGCTACAGTGTCACTGTTGATCTCATAAGGAACAGCTTGTTGCTTCTTGTTAGAAGAAAGAATCCTGACCTTTGAAAAAAATTGAAGGTTTAAGATATAGCAAGGCAAAATTACACATTGAAATGGGAGTTAGATTTTTCTCAGGTACACAGAACTAAGTTATACTGGAGTGTTCTTGTAAATCTTAGTAATTGCTGATCTTTCATTTTCCATTATCTACAGCTTGCTTTATGTGTTGTCACAGACATTCTGTAACAATCATGCTAAAATTGTAGCATTTATGTTTGCTGTTTTGTATTTCAAGAGATTATTTAATGTAAGAAAAAAAGACAGAAAATGTTTGGCCTGGGAAATTTGACTTTCAGACTAAAGCTAACAAAACTTTGACAGAGTTGTTTATAGACTCACATCAGGAAAAGCTGCCACTCCTAGTAATCTGAGTGAAGCCTCAAATTTGTTTATGCTGTAAAGTTGTCCAGTAGCCACATAACATTTCAGTAGGGTACAATACTCTCCCACCAAGGCTCTCATGTTTCTGTATAGACTTGAAGAAGGATTCAGACAGCAACAGAAACCCCGCAAAGTCATGTTTAAAAACTATGGCCTTTAATCCTTTTGCTGCTTGTACCACAGAGATCCTGCCATGCTGCTATCACCCATAAATGCATTTTTAGTCACTCCAAATCTGAGGGGATAGTAGAAAGATTTCTGTCCTGTGAACAATATTTTTAACCTTCCTGAAATACTAGAAGCTCTACTAGTAAGGTTATAGGTTGTAGAGCACAAAAAAAATTACGAAAAAAAAGTAAAAGTGTAACTTGTAATATTTGGAATGGACTGGTATACTTAATATAGCTTAATATCTTTATTAACTGTGCCTGACAAACAGAAGTGAAGTTCAGCCTGAGTTTCTTGGTTTTTCAGGATCTCTAATATTTCTTTCTGTTGCATACATATCTGCTTATTTACAGCTGTAAAAATTAGCATTGAAAAAATTCAGTTCTTCCCTGGTAGCAGTTTTTACTCCCTTTCTAGCTAAAGTAAACATCAATGGAAAAATAAATTCCTGTACACCAAACCTAGGCAAGTGATTCCTTGACATTTGTTTCCAGATTCTGTGTTGCATTAACCCTATGCATAATGCATAATCTGCATTAACTCTTTCAATAATGCAAAACTTTCAATTTTCGTATGCCATAAAAGCACAAAACACATCCATGAAGAGTCAGCACAAAGACCCAGCTATCCTGCAGTTTCATCTCTAAGAATGACTAGTAGAAGAATCCCAAGCAAAAGGCATAAGAAACAAGTGAAGCAGACTGAGCTCTTTCTGCAGGGTGTCCTTCCACCTTGGCTGCACATAGTTTAGATATTTTCTGCCTGGGAAATTATAATCAGACTATTTTTTAATACAAAAGTGAGGCCTCTCCAACAAGAATGTACTTAATCTTTCATAACTGATTTATTCTTTGGCCTTCAAAACATTCTGAGGCAATGAATGAATTATACAATTTACTTTTTTGTTATGCATCTGTTTTGAACATCACATCATTTCACTGGCAGTCTCATTCTTGTGTACTGAAAACATTAGTCTTTACACAACTTGTAGCTTTAGAGATCTCACATGTATTTCCCTTTTTAACGCCTTTTCCAAACAAAGTAGACTTACTCTGTTCAGTATTCCTCCACATCTCTGAGAAAACATGTTCTATTTGAATATTTCCTTGCTAATTACTTTGCTTAGTACTAATTAATAATTATGACTTTTTTTAAGACTAGGTGACCTAATCATGGGTCATATTCAAGAACAAAGTTCACTATGGATTAATACAGTAGCATAATGTTTCTCTTCAGTTTTGTTTTCATTTTTTGTCTCAATCATTTTTGATGTTTTGATTGTTTTTGAAGATTTTTAACATTAAGTTGACGTTTTTGAGAAACTGATAGTGATATTGATAGTCTCCTTTATTAGTACTACAAGAATTTTGTGAAACCAAAATATTTCAACCTGTGATAGCAATATTTTTAATATCCTTAGCTGTTAAAACATCTCACATATACTAGAACAATAAAATATTAACTATAAATTGAATATTTTGCAACTTGTTACTGCTCTTATCACTGGTTTTTTCCTACTAATTCTTATCCTACTGAATCATCTGCTGTTACCAGTGATGACAAGTTTCATCTTCTAATGAGTTTTAAAATATATTTTCTTTATGCTGTATGCTGTTAGTGGGTTGATTTTCAACATTTTTGTCAGGGCTGAGTTGCTATAGCTTTACATTTAATTTACTATATATAATTTCCAATTGTTGGGCTGTGATTTTCATATTAGAAGTTCTTTTCATCTCTAGAAGACCCTCTACTGTTTGTCAAAATCACGGTAGCCCTTTTTTAAGGATCTGATGGGTTCTTTCACCAAGGATGTAACAGGATGCCTTTGAACAGCATCCCTTTCACCAATAATATTTTACCCTTCTGAGTATATTTTTTAAAAAATTCTTTTTAACCAGCTTAAAGGTTTTGAGGTATTGCCCTTCTTTACAGTAAAATAATGTTTCATTAAGAGAAGGTGATGTTGCTTTGATGTCTTTTTGAATGGATCTGGGGAGATTTCCTTCAGTAATTTAAATATTTCAGTGGTTTTTGTACAGTGGTACTTAAATAACTGGCTCTTGAACTTGGTCTTGTGCACTGTTCAAAAGGAAAGAGCTGCTTCTCTTCTTGTGAGTTCTCTCCTTAGTTGTTCCAAAGAGCAACTGTTTATTATGTCTGAAACTTTAATCACTATATTTTATCATAGCACTTACCTAATCCACATAGAATAACTGAGGTTTTGTATTAATATCCTTTTTCTTTTGCTTGTTTTCATAATGTCTCTACTCTCCTTTACATTAATTGTCCCCATCTTAGATAAGTGGTCCATAGTACAGCTGTATCTATATATTGTTCTCACCCAGGCATTGCAATCAGGATCTGTTGTACATGAAATGATGATGTTGGTTTTCCCCTCCCTTTTTCCATTGTGCATGTTGTCTTTGTCTCTCCCTCAAGTTACTTCCACACATGGAGGACATACCTATCTGTAGAAGTCTAGATTTCCCCATGTCATCCAAATAGAAAATTGCAGAAACATATTGACAGCAGCTAACTGTAATAACTTATGTTAATAACTGGAACAAACCTTAGCAGTTGCTAAATTTGGTGCATTGATAAGCAAGAAGTCAGGTGCCTCTGTACGCACACATGTATATATAGGAGGAAGGCAGAAAATCAGCAACACTGAAAAAACCCCAAAACATTTCCTGGGTTAATTAATTTTGACATGTATAGCTTTATTGTAATTGACTCATGAGCTCTGTGAGGTAGATAATTTACACAGCTTTGATTTTAGCAATCTTATTTTGCTTCATAACTTTTCAAAGGATATTTTTACTCAGGAACATTAAACCAGTTAAATTTTAGTTTGTTCCTGTCAAAATGGTTTACATCTACACAGGAAGTTTCTGGATTTGATTTTGGTTTTGTCAGTCACAGTCTTTGATATATAAAAGTTTAGCACTTAATGTACGTCAGGGTGAAAGTAGCTGTACTTCTTTGGGAACTCGCTCATATGGAGCTGTATCTGAGTGAACAGCTTACTGCTGTGCTCCTGGCAGCTCCATCGCTACACTGACCTGTATGACTTCAAATTTTGGTTGTTCTACTCACACCAAGTCTGCAGAAGTCACTTCAGTAGTGAGGGAGTGCTTCAAAAGATGAGCCTGCAGTCAAAGGAACAAAATTTGTTTTACATACCTATTAATTACATGATGGCCATATGAACCCCACTCATATCACATCTCAGAGCAAAGATGGGCAGGTGCTCATAGGCATCCAGGACTGAATAATAATGATATTCATAAAATGGTTTATGATATCCACATTGGATGGATTGGATTGGTTTGCTGGGGAGCAATCTGGCCACCCAGTCCTGCCACTGCCAGCCATGGCCTGCCTGCAGATGGGCAGGAAGCCATGGAAAAATCCTTTTCTTCTTGAGAAAAGCTTTCATTTGCAGAACGGTTCAGTGGCCGGAGTGGGTTGGGAAGGTGCTGCTGGACAGCATCCTGGGGAGGGGAGCAGTACGGTGGGAAAGGAGCAGCAGCCTATGGGAGCTGCTCTCATGGAGCATTTTCTACCTTCTGGCAATTTAAGAATGAAAAAATGAAAAAATAATGGAAAGACTAAAAGTCAGTTTTGCACAAAACAGCTGGATGACTCAACAAAGTTTTGTTTGTGTTCTTGCTTTTTTCTTTAGAGTTAGGGGGTGGGTTGTTACCTGTTCATTTGTTTGGATTTTTTTTTTTTTGCAATTTAGATCACATTCGTCTCTTAATTTCTAACACTTTTCATATTTGTAGCATTTTCTTGTGATGGAAAGTGAAAATCCCTGACCTGTCAGAAGTCAGGAGGTGCATTATATGAGTATTGCTTTTGCTTGTCACCAGCCCTTCTCACGTGCTGCTGTCCAGCTCCGGCCGCTCTTGGGGCATATCACTGGCTGAGTAGGATTACTCTGATAACTTCAGTTGATTGTTCCTTTGTAACTTTTTTCCCAAATAATGCTCATATTTAAAGTCTCAAATTTATTATCTTTGATTGGACAACAGTAATGCAAGACCTACTGTAACACCTACTAAAGTAATAGGAGCCTTTTGATTGACTTTATAGGAATTGGATGAGATTGGTATTGTTGAATACTCTAAAAGTAAAGAGACCCTCAAAGGAAAATAATCCCTTATTGCTGCCTTCTCTTAGTTCTTTGGAGAAAAAAAAAAGGCAAGTGAACTGAAACATATAGATATTTTAAAATGCATGAATGCACCCCATTGTTTTAGATTTCTTCTCATCTTGTGACAAAGTACCGTTTAATTAAATAGATGAGGTATATGTTCTAAGCAGCTTACGGATAAGTATTATCTTCATTTGAGATACTCTAATGAGAGACTAGGGGAACAGCAAGTAACCATTTATTCCACAAAATTAAAGATGGGCAAGAGATGAGCATTTAATTATCTTGAGATTATCCTTTGCTATAGTAGGTTAAAGCAGTAAATTGCAGGACAACAAAGCTATTTTTTATGTGTCTGTGTGTGTATATATATATATAATTCTGACTTCTTTAAACACTAAGGATCAATGAAATGCATGTGTCAAAGGAATGGCTTTCTGAATGACAGAATCCTCCCACTCAAGTAGTAACAAGACATTTAGCTTTTATGCAATGTCACATTTCATCCACAGGTGCCATAGTACTTTGCTCAGGCCACCTACAACTGATGACTACCCAACACAGAAGGCTTGTCTGGGCTGCACAGAGAGGCAGCAAGGCCCTGGCAGAGCTGTGTACAAAATAGCCTGAGCTGTCTCACATGCTCTGCACAAAGCTGCTGAATTAGTCACATAAGAATGGTACCAACAAGAAAAGCATGGTAAAACTG
The DNA here is from genome assembly GCA_013396695.1 of Sakesphorus luctuosus. Lineage (NCBI taxonomy): Eukaryota > Metazoa > Chordata > Aves > Passeriformes > Thamnophilidae > Sakesphorus > Sakesphorus luctuosus. The sequence goes on from VWZD01012457.1 coordinate 47,743, forward strand.
TAGCATTCGTGCCAACATAGTTCAGCAATGAGTACAGCATGCTTATACTTATGAAAAGGTATGTGTGGTTCAGGAAAAGAAAAACATAATTGCAATTAAGACTATAAACAAGACTTGCTGTGATTAAATCTCTTCATTATGAGATGAATATTATTCCCTGACTAGATATGTACTCTTCAGAGTCAGCTGTAAAAGTTGCTTTTGAAATTTTCACATGACATGGAATCATTGATTATTCTTTTTAAAATATCCACTTTCTTGAACCTTCTTATCTAGACTTATTTCAAATTTATAGTATGTAGTGTGCTATATATACAGCACACAACATAAATAAAAGTTAATTCCATATAAATTAAAACCTATAAAATTAAAATATAAGAGATAAAAATACAAAATACACAAAAGAATTCAAGGAGAATATAAAAGTTAATCAGAGAGCAGATTCCAGGTTTTACTTTGTTCTCCCTGAAGCATTCCAGACCATTAAGTTATGCCAGAAGTGGACAAAAAGGGAAGCAGTTTGTAATAAGATCAATGCAATCGTGTTTTGAAAAGGGAAAAGAAAAAAGATAAATAAAATGCTGACCTTTTTGCTTTACTGAAACTGTTTAGTAATTGGATTGAGAGTGCAGTTTAAAGTGTTACAGGGTTCAGATGCAGATTTTTATGTAATCAAGGCTTCTCTTCCACATTTTTAGTGGGTGAGTAAAGGTATAGTTTGCAAATTTTGATTTAATTACTTTTTTAATCTAAAACTATGCTTGTTTTCCATGCTGTTAGATTTATGTCATGTTAGAATTGTATTGTATATGCACACTCAGCAAGAGAATGTGCAAGTGCTGATGTTTTACTGTGGTACTTAGTCTGTTTCTTCCACAGCATTTGTTAAAAAGTGGAGAATAAATACACAAATGGAAAACTACTTACAGCCTAAAATCCACAGGTAGGTAGCGAAAGACCTGCCAGTCCTTGGACCCTCTGGACAAATTTGCCAGCTGGGCAAGCATGAGGCCATGAAGTTTAGAAGGACACCTTGCATCTAAGGAATTGTATCAGCTCTTGGGTAGTGCCCATTCGAGCAGAATGGATTTACTAACAAAAAGCATTCTGCATGGTGTTAGCATTCTTCAGAGCCACATACTCTGTCAGTCCTTTCATTTTAAATATGTATGACTTTTAGAAAAGGAAGTTTACTTTGACTGCACTGTTTCACTTTCCTTAATACATTAAATGCAATGATCCTTTTAAAGACACTTGCTGAAGTATAGCAGAGAATGTGGTTTGTGTCTCTTCCTTACCTCAAGGGACACAATGCCTCAAGATCACACACATCATATATGTACAAGATACACCATTCATACTAAACCATTCAGCAAGCATTGAATGCCATGGAATTAAAACGATGTTTACAAAACCACAAGATTTTGCTTTTCTCTTTGGTGAAATATCTTGAAAACCATCAAGTCATAATGAGGAAAAAGGAGACACCCTCTTATATCATACAAATCATTATTATTAATGGGAGGATGAAGGCAATTAGAGATTAGATATGTGGCTGACAAAAAAATTAAATCTAAAATCTCTTATACTTGCAGTCATATAACTGCATTGTTATTCATAGCAATTCCATAACAGAAATGAGCTGAATCCAGTTGCTTTAACCCAGGGATAAATTTGACTCAAGAACTCAGGTCGTTTGTATTCTGGTCATGTGAATGGTCTACAGCTCTTCTGTGTTATTAGACTGGTTTCAACCATTTTAGTGATTTCATTGTATTTTGTTCACAGCTTTTGGCTTCCACCCTTTCTCAGTTTCCCTTTCTCCTGCCAGGCCCTTAATCAGCCTCTCTGGGAACTTATATAGCTCCCATGACCACTGTATAAGAACACCTAACAAACATTAATACCTTTTTATCTTCACTGCGCCCTTATTCATAAGGAGAGTGTTAATTCACATTATACAGAGAAGGAACAAAAGGACAGAGGGATTAAGTTACTTGGTTTATCAGTGAAAGAGAGATCTGTAAAACACCAGGAACTGAAGGCAAATGTGCCTCAGCATTAGTCCCAAGTATCTCCTTCCTACTCTCTGCTCACTGCAAAGCACAAACAGCCTCAAGCATTTGTCGATCTATCCAGGCACGAAGAACACTCTTGAAGTCCCATAGTGGAGGTGCTTGTACTGGGAATCTGTTGTCACACCTCCATGGTGAGAAAGCAGCTCTCCCAAAGCATAATGTTTAGAATCAAAGTTGGGAGCCCCTCTCACTCTGTCAAACAGATAGGATGCCTGGGCTTCTAAATCAAGCACCCAAACCAGCTCTCTAAAGTAGATGGTATGAGTCATTTAGCTAACTTGAAATGCCCTGTACTGATCCACAGAGAGAATCCCATGAAGTTTTTCATGTCTCTTTTACCTGCCCACACATATGGATCACTCATCATAGTAGTATCTGAATGGCTGGTTTAACCAGTCATATTAATTTTTGCGTTTTGGCACTGAATTTTGACTACTGGTCGCTGCATTCATTTCTAGTTTCTTCTAATTTTTTTTCTGACAAATGTCATTCTTTTATCATAAGGAGGGGTAGAGTGGGGTGTGAGCAAGTTCCACAAATTCTGCAACAGCTCCCACCTCTCCTGCAACTCACTGACTCCGCATGGCACTTTATCTGCCTATTGATAATCCTTTATCATGTTCTGTAATAAAATCACACTCCCCCATGTGCTGCATTTTCTTTTTTCTCTTCTCTTGTTAATATATTGGGGGTTTAACAGCTGTAGCAGTTTAGATTCTTCTCTATGGCCCTAAAAGGAAGCCAGGATGGATTAAGACATAACTAAATGTTGCCTGGTCTTTTTGTCCCTGTTTTGGAGAGTGCCATTTACATAGACATAAACAGATATGTAACTGTACATATTTATTGTACAGTTACATTGTTCATATTTCCTGTTCCTCCACACTCCCATCCCATACAATGGGTTGTAAGAACACGACCCCGCCATGTAACTGTTGACAGGCAACTCTGTCTGTCTTCCCTGTGACTATGCCACTGTAGGACTAATGCTATGGAGGAAGGGGTGTCTACCACCTGCACCTTTGTGGGATCACAATTCTTGGGGGGAGGTCAGAATCTGAGAGTATGTTTCATAGAACATTTGTTCAGTGTAATAAACATCTGCAAATGACTATTTCTTTCATGAAGTAATTAACATTCCTAATTAGATGCACCTTGCAGCTGCTGTTAATCTTAGTTGACAAAAATGCAGTTACATTTTGATACATATCTTCGTAAGAGTTACAGAGAGAAGGGGGGGAGAAAGAAAACCGACAAAAAACCGAAGAGAAGGAAATAAAACTGTTCCCACACAGTTCAGAGAGTTCGCACAAAGAAGATCCCATGGCAACAGCGAGGCCCACAGTTTGCCTTATAAAAATCCAAGAATAGATAATGTATCATCTCTCCTAAAACACTTCGCTTCGGAAAACGGAGGGGAAGAGGGGAGAAAAATAAAATAAAGCACAAGAAGCAAAAAAGAAGCAGGCTGAGCCCCGCGCGTGTTGCGTTCATTCTCCCGCGTCCCTGCCCTGCCCCAGCCACTGTCCCGGGCAGGCGCGGAGCGCTGCGGGCAGAGACGGCGCGGGGAAGCGGGCGGCGGCAGCGCAGGGGGGAGCGAGGCCCCGCTATCCAGGAGTTTATCCAGGATCCCTTCCGAAGGACCCTCCCCTCGGCTCCCCCCGGCCCGGTCCCTCCTCCGGAGCCGGAGCGGCGAGTGCGGCGCTGTCCATCGGGTGGCAGTGCCGGCCCCTTCCTGCCGGCCCCGCGGAGGGCGCGTTCAGCCGAGCGAGCCAGCCCGTCTCGTAGGAACACAGGGATCGTCTATGCACTGCAGTTTCTCTCTCTCCCTCTCTTCCCCTGCTCCCGAGGATATTTTGGGTGGATTGTGGTTATCAATCAAGACCTCCTCTTCTTTGCTGATCACTTGTCATTTTCACCGGGGATTAGTATCGTTCGGGGCAAGCGGACAACTGATTTTTTTTTTCCCTTTCTTTTCCGCATTTGGAGAATTTTTCCCCCAAAACCACCCTCCCCCCTTTT